>CM052294.1:1026239-1227054 GCA_028455765.1 Lasioglossum oenotherae | reverse complement strand
CTCTCTCTCTCTCTCTCTCTCTCTCTCTCTCTCTCTCTCTCTCAGGCGAATCCAATTTCTACGAACAACGAGAATTACTCGATTCAACTTCCTCAAGTTGTTCAGAAGACTTTGTAGTCGCAAAATATTTTATTTCTAATCTCCTAGACTTTTTAAAATTAAAGATCGACGATTCCTCAAAGTTGTGACTTTGCAGACACAAAAATTATTTCTAATCTTCTAGTTTTTTTTTTTGAAATTAAAGATCGTCGATTTCTTAATAAATTGTTCAAGAGCCCCAGTAATTTCATTCGTAATTCAACACATTTTTAGAAGTGATATAATATAAGGTAACAACTGACAACTCCTTCTGAAATCAGCAGGTTAATTTGTTGTAAAATTAGGCGCACCATGTATAATTATGCCATCCGATCATAAAACCAGTCACGTTCCTCTAGCGTTGTAAACGACCTGAATGAAGACTGTTACGACAAGCCGTTATTGTCGACGAGAAACTGATGGGAAACGTTATTGTGGTTTTGAACGCCGATTGGAAATGTTACGGCGATTATAGTCAGTGAATTGTGGTCGAATAACGTTTATAGTCACTGCCTAACTTGTTATCGATACAAAATGCATAGCAGCGTCTAATTACGTCCGACTGTGATTGATTATGCTAGAAGCCTAGGTACTGTCGACGCAAGATGACACATGAACGCTGATTATTGATAATAGCCATAGTGATAAGGCCCGAGTTTCGTTATAATAAAACTTGTTATTGATTGTAGTCACGATATCGTACTCTATTATCGATAATAATCGCGTTTTTGTCACCTGGTGTTGACAATAGTCACTGTTATGTTTACCTTTGCAGTAAACCCTCCATAAACGTAAAAAGGCTCTACACGATAAACGCAAGAAGATATCCCCTCCACTGTAGTAATCTAATCTCGGTTCGGATATATCCTCTGCTCGGGTAAGGTCCTCGCAATGTAATACCAATATAAAATGTTTTTTATTATTACCTATTTTTTAACGAAACTTTCACCAATATATTTGTGGCATTTTTCTGATTAAAATAAGACCAAAGACGATATAATACAACTGTATTGAGTGGTTTAATTGACGATGAACGTTTCGGGCGCAAGGAAGGACAGCATATGGGAAAGAAAGAGACGCGGAGGGTCGCAGTCGCTTCGGCGTCTCAGTCTCTTTACACGCGCTGTCCTTCTCTACGTTCGACTTGGCCTTTGAAGCTCAAAGAAATAGCTACACGTCTGCGATAAATGCAAACGAATTCCCCCGAGGCTTTTGCGTTTATAGAGGACTTACTGTACTAACGTTCCGGAACGTTGAAAGTGACATTATTGGATGATACTAGGCTCTCGTGTTTACAACGTCAACGAAACGTCAGGACTATTCCGTTCAAGGTCACGCTAATAAACATCTAGTTGTTCCGTCCCTGCTTCGACTGTGAAAGTCTTATCCATTTGATAGTCTCGCAACCGACACACGCTCGGGACTAAACGAAATGCGCGACAGGGTGAACTGTGTATGGGTACGACTACAACTGGTACGATCGGCCAAAGGAGAATAACGAAAAACGAGAGGCCCGTTTAGTCACGACATGTTTGAATGACAATCCTTAGAACACGTTCGATGTCTTAGAGTTTGTCGAGTTAACTCCAACGGCTTACAGTCAGTCGAATCATTCGATGAGTCTGGGCCAGGGATCGAAATGAACTTTTGGTTTTAATGAAATTCTGTGCTCGAACCTCCCCGTTCAAGTCCCTGTGTGACGTTTATGGAAAGAAACGTGGGTTTGGAAACTTCTTCGGAAAGCGTACTTGCGAGATGTCGATTTAACTGTAATATAATTAGACAGCGAATCTTTATGCGAAATAAAAATGTTGTAGCTGAACTGCACAAAACTGGAGTGGGATAGAAATTGATTTTCTTCGTTAATGTGTTTAATAGTTTGAAAATAATATCACAAATAAAACCCGCTGTCTGGTAATAAGTGTTTAACATCATTACGGTAGATACTACAAGTTAAAGATCGATAAAATATTTATGTCTGTAATAAAAAATTTATATTTTCACATTTCATAGATTCTGTTCAAACTACTGCTTTCTAAAATGTTCCTTTCCCATCGGAATCGATAACTAGACAGCGGATCTTCATGCGAGATAAAAATTTTCCACCTGAATTGAAACAAACCGGAGCGACATAGATATTTATTTTCTCTCTTAATGTGATCGATAGGTTGAAAATCGTATAAAAGTATTTTTAAATTCGTCCGATGTTTGTAGTGATTAAAATTGCAGCTACTCGTTTCTGTCAGAAATGCATAAAATCCGCTGTGTCTATTGATAACGCACGTTCTTCAAGAAAAGTTCTACGCTCCACGATCCCCTAACTTTTTCGATCCCTGGCCTGAAACACAGACGAAATCCACCAAGAACAAGCGAAAAACTAATGGAACAGTGTACCCACACGATGTCCGGCGATAGGAATGCTCCCAGGAATGATTGTATAGAAAAGTATCGACTAGCCGGCCGTGCGATCGTTAACTTCCAGCAACGAATCACTCTAGAGCTTGTTAATTGACATCGCGCACTAAGAATGGCCGAGTGAATCGAACAGATAACTGCCCGGCAAAGATCCTCGACGAATTGCGTCACCGAACCTGTATAATCGCACGGCCGGTACCCTAAAACGAGAAGAAAACGATTCGAAGTATCACAAGTTTCTCACTTACTAAGAAAGTTCGTTGACTACATGACAAAAAGAGAATCGCTCCTCTTTCCCTCTTTCTTCTCCCGTCTGTCCGCGATTGTTTGCCATAGTGTGCTCATGAATGCACCGGGTGATCCTCAACTTCGAAATGCGTTCAGGTGCTTCAATAATGCGAAGCTGTAATTTTCTGGATTGTTTTTACAAATTTTTCAACTCATTCTCTGTCGTCGATAGTTTCCGCTTAATAAATTATGGCTAGATTGCGGATCTCTGTGAAAAATACAATGTTTATGCATCGATCGCAAGAGAGGGGAGCTACATATTTCCTAATTATTTCTCTGGACGCACAGTTTTTAAGAAACATGACTTTGAAAAAAAAAACATATTTTTCAACTTCAAACAAATATTGTGATGTTACTATAAAAGATATTGAATTGTTCTTTACAGCAAAAGATTCTGTAGACTTTCCCGAATACAGTGATATCCAATATTAAATACATTATGATTGTTTGAACATGTTTAAATTTAAACAATCGTCGATTTCTCAATGATTACCCTTTTCAATCGTGCACATTAATCAATGAATCGTGATTAAAATTTAAATTGATTAATGCCCACCTCTGTCCACAGTCTAATGATTCAAGCTAGTGGATAGAAAGGCAAAGTTTGAAGGGGATGGCTCAAAATGGACCCAACGCGTGCAGATAGAGGTTCAGGACTCACCCGGTGTTTGCCTCGTGTGTTAGGCCCAGAACCGACGATGAAGAGAACGATAGTTTCGACCATATTTGACCCTCGATGCACGACCGCCGAGAACTTCCGGTACTGTCTGCCAGCGACTATCGGCGAAATTACAGTAAAGCCACTTTTATGTAAGCTCTTACGATACCGTCGCACGCTCGCCAGTGTCGCATTTCACGATTCGACGACTTCACAGACGGCCAGTTCCATTATCTAACGGCGGACGTAAATAGAGTAACAGGTAACAAGTTGCGGGAATTAACAATATAATTAGATCGCGGACGTCCATAAATTGGTAACGCGTCGAATACGTCGACAACGCGAGACTACGCGTTAAATGATTATTTAATTTTCGTCGAAAAGCCCGCTCTCGGGTTTCCCTTTAAATAATAAATCGATGAGAATGGTCGGTTCGCGTGCGACGAACTAATAGCCGAAAAGTAGGTGAAAAACGAAGATTAATTCGGTTCTCCGTTCAGCGACGCTTCGGAGGGTCAAATAGTGCTTCGAACGATGCAAATGGTCTGCCGTTAAAGTTTCACGGATGACAGGGATGACAGCGCGATAGTGGCCTCCAGACGCCATTTTAAATCAGCCGGAGACCTGAGGGATCGAGTTACTTTAAGAGAAATCGATAAATAGTAGACAAGTTAGAGTAAAAAATCCAAGATATACTTCACGGAAAAGGGAATATCTGGGTTATTGGAATTTTTAGAACGATCTGTACCGGGTGTCCCATTTTCACCGATATCTGAAAGATACGTTGAACATAAACATTCCCGAAGCGACAATAGTCATTGAACATTGTTCCACGCAATTTTATAATAAAAAATAGACCATTTAAAAAAGGTTTCACCGAAAATATCATCCTTTTCGTTCTTTCTTGATCTCGAAGAAGATTAGTTCTCGCGCGAATTCAACGTACTTTTGCGGGGCGTCGGTGTTTTGTTAAGAGTGAAAATGGAACAGTCTGTAGAGTCGAATGGTTCCTCCGCGTCCTCGTTGCCATAACGCGCGATCCTAAGAACGAGAGGATCGACGGCGCGGCGAGAGACTGGAGAGAAAAAGGCGGCGTTCGAAGTTTTCGTGTTCTCGAAAAAAGCGGATAAATGGATCGGCGATGTCTCTCTCTCTCCTTCCTCGTGTTCAGCTTTCTCATCGGCCGGCACGAACCGTAAAATCGCGGTTAGGATTAATTAATACCGCGCGTTACCTCCCTCCTCGAGCATGCGTGCCAGTATTTCTCGTAATATTCCATGTAACGGGTCGTACGATCGATTAAAAACCGAACGGGCCGCGAGACTCCCCCAAAACTTGCTCGTCGGAACCCGTTCCTCCGTCTGCCGCCATTTACTTTGCTCCAACCCCCATGATATATTTGTTCTCGCGATCATCCTTGTGATACACCTGTGTCGATCTTCCAGACGGGAAACTAACGTGACAAAATATGAGCAGCCGACAATGAATTAGTATACAACAGTATACATCAATTGTGTACAGCAACGAAGAGGAGCAAAGTGAAAAATATGAGACGCAAATTTAACCCTGAGCGCTCGAAATATGAAACCAGTGGTACGTTTAGCGTTAATTTTCGAATGAAAATATCTCCGAGGGCAAAGGGTTAATTGCAAAATGACGATTCGTTAAGAAGAGGCGTTTTTCAGTGAATTGAATAGGAACATCGTCTCCGCGGCAGGGCATAACGAACCGGAAGCAGCAATGAAATATACGCGGAAGCCGGGCGTTGTTTTCATGAGAACGACAAATTGCACAATCGCGTAGGAGGAAAAACCTCGGGAGAGAAAGAAAATGGCGGCAGAGCGTAATGTTCGCGACGAAGAAAGTTACGGGATCTCGGGCCCGGCTTGTTATTCAATCGACGACCGAGCCAGAACCATCGTCCTGGGAACAACAATGACTATTATTCTTATAAAAATAGTAATGCCACCGGTCGGAGAAACTTTTTTACCTTCCACCGACTGTAATTTCTCCTCTTTCGTTTCTTTTTTTCGTCTGAACGGCGAGGGACTGCGCAGGACGATTCTGGAGCAGCACGAAATTTCGGTATCCTAGATTCGTGGTGTGGACTGTACAGTTCTGCGACACTGATTCAGAATCGTCCTGCGTACGATATACTTTCGGCAACTTTAATCGTTTCGGTATTGATTGGAGACTTGGGGAATCTGATATGTTCCTTGTTACTCTGAAAATACTTGTCCTATCGATCCAGAAGATCTACATATACGTTAGTACAACAGACACTGGATACATCGGTGTCACTGACTATACCTTCAACTAATCTGCAATCTCCCTCGTAAATGTTCATTTGAAGAAATGAAGAATAAGATGCTTCTTCGAAACAGTAAGGACTCGATTCGTTATCGGTGGCCTACGTTTCGATATAGTTACTGCACCGAGCCCGGCTATCGATTATAGTCACTATCTCGTGACCCATTATCGACAGAACTTACTCCGCAGTGACCCATTATTGATTATAATCACGCTATAGCCTCCTTTGCACACAATAATACTTATACTCGATCTGCAGATCAGAACGAGGCGCGATGCAGTGGTCCATTCTTGATAATACTCACAGTCAGACGAACTATTATCGACTGTAGTTGCTATCTAGTGACGCCTTATCGACACAAGGTACTCCATAGTAGCCTGTTATTTGTAACAGTCACTATGAATTGAACTGTGCCCGATTCTACTCAGCATTCTGAGGTTGTTTATCAATTCTAATTTCTATATTGTAGCCTCTTATCAATAATAGCCACTGCAATCGAAATAATTGAAGAAACCAGTTGCATATACCTGTACCTAGAACTATGGAAAACAAGTGAAAAATTGTATCTCGAGTTCAGGCAGACCGATCTGAAAAATTGTGAAAGTGTGTGGAATGTTTCTAAGGGAGATTCGATTGTTGAAACTGTTGTCAAGTGATCCAACATAGTCCAATAACGATAGCATACCTTTCACGCGGAGACAACCGCTTCCATCCATGCTCGAGGAGATCACCTAACGCACGAAGGTGTGCGTTGGAACGAATAATTCGATAATATTTTAATATTAACACTAATAATAATACACTATTAAAGAGAATAACGTCGAGACAATCCCGACGGTGTAAGACTACTATTTCGTTTCAGGAACGACGAAGAATTTCTGCGCTTTCGTTCTCAAGCACTTGTCCCGATTTCTCTGGATCTCGTAGATCGGAAGATCGCGATCGAACGCGTTTAGAGTATTCCCTCGTTATACGCTAGTCGCGGGGGTCCGGCGAGTCTCGTATATCGAGGGGACCAACGCGTTTCTCTCTTATGCGATCCATACTCCTCCATTATTTATAACACTAGACGAGGTAACAAGTAACGAGGGAATACTGTACAGTAATCAGCATCGAAACAGTGGTAGAAACGATTTTCGGATAGTTCAAAAGAACGTGCGCGCGTTTAATGCATCGACTGCCATGTAAACAATGGCTTTGAAAGTTTCCGAACTGACGAGTTACATTTCTTTTCATCGAGATAGGTCTGTGTTTTTCGTAGGAAACTTTTCAGTTATTCATTAGATCATCAACGAAACAAATGAGGAACTGTAAAATTACTGACACCCGTTCAGAGGATGTACCTGAACCTTTCATTGCACGTATCTGTGGCCTAATCAAAAGAAGAAGGTAAAGTTTCTATATCCAGAGTTGGGCAAAATTTTTATTTATTGGGTCTATAACTTAAAAACCGCAATTTGACACTAGATGTCAAAACTTGTGTATGCGCTGTAGCATATGTTGTAACTTCCGATGGACAATACTTCGAATAACAGAATTGTACAAGATTTTCTTTTAATAAACGCTCAAATTTCCTAAAAAAATTCCGGTTTTTAACTTATAGACCTAATAAATAAAATTGTTTCCCAACGCTGACTATATCTAAACACACGTTTCGAGTAGAAAGATGTTTTTACGCTAAAAATTTTGAAAACTATATCTCCCTATCTCCAATACATCTCGATGCATGCGTTCGTCAAGCTTATGTGTCGAAAGGGGGTGAAACGAACATGGTCGAGTTCACGAGACGCTAATTCGATAGAAAAATGAAGAAAATTAATCGGGCAGTCAGCATATCGAGACAACTTCCGTAAGAGGTAAATGAAAAATGGATTTCGTTCGTCGCTCCTAAAAAATAATGGCAGCGCGCTAAGCGAATCCGCGACGTTGCCACAAAACAACACTGTCCTTTACATTATTTTGTTTCTCCTCCTTTGTATCTCATTCTCTCCGGTAACAATTTGCGCTCTCTCTCTCTCTCTCTCTCTCTCTCTCTCTCAGCAGCTATGTATATCTACGACACCGATGGACGAAACGAATCGGCGAGAATGACCCTTGGCCGAAGATCATTCTCGCGTTTTGTTCGAATACAGCGCTTCCCCCCGTTAGTTCGCGCTCCGAGGGAAACACTGTACCCTGAGTGCCATTTCTTCATCGACGACACGGTCAACTAACGCACTGGCTACCGAAACGGAAAAAGAAACGCACGTTCCTCGCTCGGTCAACGTTCCTTCTTATCTTGTTTTGCAATTTTTCTCTTTTGATATGCTCGAAACGCGGCCACCCGCTTATGCGGGATACTTTCAAGAGCTTCTTCTTCATCCTTCGACTACCGATCGGCCTAACGACGCAGTTATCGACAGCTTTTTGATGTCAACGGGGACATACATTACCGATTTACCGACAAAACATCCGGGAAAATGTGCTAACCCTCGGAAAGTGGACGTTCGAGAAACAATTTGACGCTTAATTAAACAGCTGTCGGTTAAAATTATTCACTACAAGATGAATAATTAGGAGGATGGATAGCTGGGTCAAGGTAGACCCAATCATCGACGTTCGAGGGTTAACAGTAAACCTATCAAACAATTAGCAGCGTAAAGAGTGAATAGTGATTTCTTCTAATTACCGAATTCGTAGGTATAAAAATACTTGATAATTTTGTATTATTTAAAAATGTATGTTTTTATAACAAGTTCACCAGTAAGATATCGATAACTGCCGAGACCGTTTCTACTACTGGCTGGTCGAGAGGGATGTCAAACATATGTTCCTTGCTCAAACAAATTATTAATCGTTTATTTGTCTTCCTCGCAACGTCTTCCTCGTGTTTGTTTCTCTTCACACGAACGGTTTTATCGCATCCAGAAATAAGGCGTTCTATATTCGAGGAAAACGTGGAAAAATAAATAGACAAGATGCGAGGATTGTAAAAGTAACCTATATATAACATTTCTATGATAACATTTCGAACGAGATGCTATTATATTTCTTAACAAATTTGCCTTCCCTCTCGACCGTCTATTACACATCATCCTCGCTATTCCACGCGACTACGCTCGACGATTGTTACCACAAAAAGAAACTATCTAGACGAAAAACACTGTCTCAAGTCTCGATGTACTTCTCCCGAGCTACTGAACGGAAAACCTAGCAACAATGTGCGTGGTATGCCTCGGAAACACCTTCGACGAATCTACTTTCGATCGTTTGCATTAAACGCAAACAAATTTTGTTGTTGAACATCGTCCGGCGATTTTTGAACCATCGGCAGAGCAACATCGACGAGTTTGCTACCACCGTTTAATTATTCCGGAAACAGTCTTCACAATTACAATACTCAAAACATATAACTCGGTATATAAAATAGTTAAACATTTAATAAGAAGTCTCATCGGTTTCTCAATGTAGTATGTATTACGGTATAAAAATGTAATTAAAAAAATTGGTAGAAATTTTCTTCAATTGACTTTATATTCATTGAACAGTGAATAGCCAGTAAAATCAACTTGGATTTATTTACACAAAGTAGAAAATGGTGATATTGAACGAGTAAAATTAACATGATTTTCTTTATACAAAGTAGAAGCAGTTAATATTATATTAAATATGACTTTGACAGCTTATGAATCTGTTTGAATGAATGGTACAGTACTTATACTTATTACGAATAGAATTTCAGTCGCTTTGCCTGTTTCGCTGAACCAACATCGACGCGTACTTTGGTAAAGATGGCCAATTAAGAGTTAACAGCGAGTACAATCAGCTTGGTTTTCTTTGTGCAACGAAGAGAATGTGGCCAATATTCTATGAAATATGGAATACACGTGACGCCGCTAGCAAACTCGTCGCGCAGAACGTTCGCATTCGGGAGAACCAAGCGCAAGAACCGGTCTCGTTTCACGGAAACCATCCCGCGACAGTCGCTTCGAGGACATACCACGCGTGGTGTTCGTACTCGATCGACGAGAGTGGAAACTATGATCTCAGACATTCTCGCTAGCCTAGATAACTACTAGTGAAAACGTAGTGTTTCTCAGTCTATGTCGATCACATCCGAATTCTCGGTCGATTCCTTCCGGTGGCGTTTCCGGCGCATCAGGACCGTCCTCAGGATGCTCGGTGATCGTAGACCCGCGACTTCCGGCCGCGGGGCATTCTGCTACGCGGCCTTGTGCCTCTTCCTTTGCTCCCGCCTTGACAAACTCGACGCACCGTGAAGCCCCGAGGTGCCAGCCCTCTCGCAGTCCGCTGTCGGTAAAGGTTTCAATTCCCTGCAATAGAAAAACGCCTTGAATTCTCGTTTCGAGTGAGGAAACATAGCATGTTTACATCAAGATTAGTAAAAGTGAATTGTAGGACAAATGTAACTTGGAGACGACTTCTGGACCAGCAGACCCAGACTAGAAAATCTTGGAGATTGAAATTAGAGAGCGATACTGCGATACGTTACATTTATCCTACACGCTGTGTAAATGTTAACATTGAAGAACATAGGATAAGCAAATTGTGTTGGTTTCGTTGGAACACTAAATTGTTTGATATGAGTACATACATTCAGATTTCGTTAGACACTTAGAAAGTATGCAGTGGAAGTTCAGATTAGTGCAACTATTAGATTCCCTCTTTTCTGATATCAGTAACAGTTTTATTAATTACGTTAAATTTCTGGTTCGATTGCACTAGTCCATACTTTACCTTATTCAATAAATCGATCACCAAAATAGTTGTGTTCTTAAAAGCTAAATAACAGTGTCGATGTTCAAACAAGTAAACGACGAACGGCATAATCATACATGGTTAACAGATGCTCGTTCCGAATTGACAGAAAAGAATGTTGTAAACAATAGGAAAGGATGTGCTGTAGTGGTAACGTGTTTCTCTAAGTAAACGTGATCTTCGTGTGTCGACGGTTAAGACATCTAGGAACCGTGAAACTTGTTTCACATTCTCAAAAAGTAATTGGCAACAGTCGTGTGTTGACAGTTCTCTCACGTTTCAGTCTTACCCGGATTCGAGCGGACGTTTGGAAACGGTTCTCCTCAAAATTTGTGTTTAATGTACTCCAAATCACTGGATCAAATAAAATTCGGAGATTGAATACTTGGACAGGACACTGCGATGAGGTAAGAGTACAATTGTCTATTGCTCGCGAGCGTTCTTTAAATTACTCGATGATTCGAGAATGATTATAGAGGTATTCTGGTTTTCAATGAATGTACGATTCTTTAGATTGTAAATTAATGCTGTTTGGATTGTAATCTTCTTTAGATCGTAAATTAGTGTTCTTTGGATTGTAATTTTGATTGTAATCTTCTTTAGATTGTAAATTAATGTTCTTTGGATTGTAATCTTCTTTAGATTGTAAATTAATGTTCTTTGGATTGTAATTTTGATTGTAATCTTCTTTAGATTGTAAATTAATGTACATATTACAAAAAAATTGGCTAGAAATTTGGACAGACACGTTCTCCATAATTTTACGTATGAATTAAGTAATCTAAAATCGTCACTTTTAAAGAAAACTGATCTTTTAAAAGATCAAAACCAGAATACCACCATAACAGAATATTTCAATTGTTTCAATAGTACATTTCGTTCGCGATGAACGAAAGAACAACGAATGATCGAAGAATGATTCCAGGGTAATTGAAAGAACGTTTCAAGAGAGACAAAGTGAAAGAGTCCCAGGCGCACTGGATGCAAAATTTGCGGAATGATTCGCTACCTGTAATTGAGTAGCTCCTCGTCGTCGGGCACTCGGGATATCAGATCGAGGACCTCGTTGTTCGGGACCGAGTGCGGCCGCATAACCTTCCTGAAGAATTTATTGATGCCCCACGCCAAGATAAGGTATCTGACCGGGATGAAATAGAGAACAACGGCGCCGAGGATTACCAGCACTATGGCCACGTAACTCAGATAGGGGACAGTGAAATTGAAGAGATTCTTCACCCTCTCGCATAAGCTGGCTATGTAACCGATCGAGTTCTGAACGGTTTGGGTCACCTCCTGAATCGCCTGCAGTCGCTCCTTCAGACTTTTCTTCTCTTCCTAAAAATACACATCAATAATGAATTTAATATTACTGCTACATTAACCCTTTGCACTGCTTTGTCGAATATGATTCGACATCGGACAAAGGAAAATTTTTCCATGTATTTAGTTCTTCCTTTATTTATTTAAGTCATATTTTTTAGTTAAAAACGAATACAAGTTCCAGAAATATAAACGACAACAAAGTTTCAGAGAGATATATTTTAATAAATTATTTACAGGGTTATTTATATTTAAATAACCGTTAGCACTTGAGTGGTGACTCAGAGTCAACGCTAAACATTACTGTAACAGTATTCAAAATATTATTTACATTATTAAATATACTGCTATCTAATCAATTCCTAAACATTTAAGTAATGAATGAGGTATTATATCAATTTCATATCAATAAATAAAAAAAGTCATGTAGAATGGAATTATTCTAGGTCAGAAGAGATGTTTAATTTTTACTTTTAATATAGTAGGGAGTCGTTGGCAACAAAATTGAAAAATAATTCGGAGCGCAAAGGGTTAAGAGAAGAAATCAATTACGTATTATTAACTTCCCTTGTTGCGAAATTCTGATCGAGATAAAATTGTGTAAGGCCACTCACTTTGTCCTTGTCATCGTCGTCGTCATCGTCGTCGCCCGGGGTGGTTGGACCGTCGTCACCCTCGTCGTTGAAATTGGAGCTGGTGTGATGAGTTAGGGGTGTGCCAGTGATCACTGCAACCTGTCCGGAAATCCATTGATTCAGCCCACTCCCATCGCCGTTAAGCTGGCAGAGTAGCGAAGAAGGTGGACATGCGATGATGCAGGAAAAGGTCGTCGAGCATTATGCTTATACAGGATGAACCATTACAATGGGAACATGTAATCATCTAAGCACTATACGCTGAAATGTCTGTTAAGGTCAGAGTTCAGCCCCGGGGAAAAACAAAGGGGAGATCGGTCTCGAAATCATTTCATCCAGAAGAACTGAAAGATCAAAGCTCTTTAGAAAAATGCAGAGGAAGATTGTACGATCAAATCTCAAAAGATACAAACAACCTTGAAACATTTCGAATGAAGAACTTTTAAAAGAATGGTGCTGGAACACTGTAGAAAATGATTAGGTGTGTTCCCATGTAAATGGTGGAATGCTTACAGACTACTTTCAAAAAGTTTGAGTACACTCTCGGTCGAACAATAAGTTGAAAATATCGTAAACGCAAGTTAAAGCCTTCAACTTTTGTATGACGGTGTACAGAAACTTCGGTGAGTCAGTGGTATTAACTAAGCATTGTTGAGCGTTAAGCATATCATTAGGTGTAAAAAGTATTATAGTTGTGTAAACCTATGGTAGATTCATGCTATTTACACGCCTCTGCTACTGTCATTTCATTTCTCTGATAGATAGACTAATTTCTATCGGCTAATAGCAATTGGTTTAACAAATGGGCTTTTCTACCTTGTCGACAAATGTACAAAAGTTTCCTGTCTGGAAGCTGGCCACTACATATAGGTAATCGTGTGTCCGAATTCATTAATTAATTAAACACGACGGGTGGTCTTATTGGGAATAATTCGGTACAGGCATTTTAATCGGGGAAAGACTAATTACGGGGTCGTAAGAATTACTGAATATAAGAAAAATTCAGATTATACGTAAAAGGTATAATACAGTGTGTGTGGAAGAGATTTAATCTGTGTAGGTAAAGATATTTCAGAGATAAGTATCAAATTTGATTGATTCTACTTACCAAGTAATACTTCAGAAGTATAAGTAACGCTGCGCCGGGGATCATGTAAGGCTCGAAGTAGTAACAGCCGAAAATGAAGATGACCAACGCGATGATGCTTCTCATTTTACTTTCCCACTCCCAGCAGCTCCTGAATGGCATCATCGAATGCAAAATAAGCAGTAGCTTCGCAACGCATTAAAATGCGTAATTTATTGCTGAAACACGCTGTCGGTGCAGCGTGAAGTGACGATCTTTATTTTACCGTTCGTTTCTAACTCCACAAATCATATAAAATTAAAATATTTATTCATAGGTTTATTGAATAACATGATAAGTCACCTAAAAAATGGCAATAAGTAATAGAAGAGAATGGAAAATACGTTATTGAACAAATCTATGTATAAATATCCTAATGTTATCGTTTGAGTTTTAATTTAAAAACGCTACGAACTTTCGTTCCAACCCAATGAATAAATTTGTGGGAAGAATAACACGCGCGATTGTTGAAAGAAATGGGATACGCACTGAACGTATTTCCCGATGTCGATGAAGTAGATGATGATGGCCTTCAGCCTGAGGACATTTCGCAGGAAGACCTGTCTCTTGAACTTGATCTCCGGCTCCATGTACTTCTTCTCCTTCGGATTCAAGGTCCTCGCACAGGCCCTGATCATGTTCCAGAGTACAGTCATCTCCAACAGGATCTGCGGCGAGTTTCCCTTCGCTCGACCTCGAAGCTTCTTGTCCTTCAACGCGTACCACCTCTTCTCACCGTTCCGGATTCTCAGCAGCGGTATGGCGACCTTCCCGAGGAACTCTACTTTGTGGTCCCTGTCCTCGTCGTACACCGTCACCTCGAGCACCGAGTTAATGTCCTTCACATTGCTGAAAACGGTATAGATACTTTCAAACATCTGCGTGTGTCAACGCCTTTCACTCGGCCAAGTAAATAGGACAATGTTACTCAAGGTTCTACAAGATTAACCATCCCCAAACATTACGTGTATACGTACAAGCTGTTTCAGTCAAGTATTGCAGTCACTTACAAGGTGAAGATCTTCTGCCAGTTCGGCGCCAGAGTTTTATACTCTGTTTGAGTCTGCAGTCTGGCGTTAACCAACTCGAGGACGCAGAAGGGATCGCTTTTCCCGCCTAAATCGGCCGCTGCGAGACCTTGAGCCCTGAATACCTGCGCAGCAATGGAAATACGTTCAACCCTTTATTTTATTTTTATTTTTCTATATCGGTTGTTTACATCGGAACAACTTTTACGTCGACCTTTTTATAAAAATTGATTCATCAAGCATCGATGAAAAGAATGAGCACCTTCACAGTCAGATGTCCAACGTCCCGTACCCTCTGCAACGTGTTCATAATCGAATATCTATGGTACAATTGCTCTCGTTCTCGTGGAGTGTCCTCGTGCGCAGCCAGGTCACTTATGGTCTCGCTGGCTGTTGTTCCACTGATGGTCAACAAGAGGAAAATATTTCCAGAGCCATCCTCAAGGTCGCGCCATAAGCGATGAGTGGTCTCGCGTTCGAGCGTCGCCAAATCGATCACCGTCCTTCCCATTAGGTCATCCTGGTGGCTTTTGTCCCGATCCCAGACGGTCACCTCCAGTTCCTGACCTAGGTACGGGTCCTCGTACAGATGGAGATCGAACTGCTCCAGCCAGACCGGGTTCAAGGTCTTGTGCACCACTTTCGACTTGTATTTCTCGGTTCCTAGTCTGCGCGAAAAGAGCCATCGTTAAAGAGGTAAACTCGTTTCCAGGGTTGCAAAGGTGCGCGATGCGCCTTCTCATTTCTTGATAATGCAAAGATGGGGGTTTTCAGTAGTCAAAAGTGCTAGATAAAATATCAATTTAGGCCGCAGTCGCCCCCAAATGTAATTTGCATTATTCGGCAACACGTAGCTGTCGCTGCTTTATGAAAATAAATGCGCAGCTTCATGCTTCCGAATAATGCAAATTACGGCGTGTAAACGAAAAAAAATAGGACTTTTGAGGGCGATCGCAGCCTAGATCGGTCTTTTATCTAGTGTTTTTGACTACTGAAAAACCCCATCCTTGTATTATCGAGAAATGAGAAAAATTGAGCTGAGCATTTAATTGAAAACAATGTGTTTCGAGGCAATGTATATCGCAGGGGATCGATTGTCGAACATTAGACACGTACATGAGTAAATGTCAAGCTTTCACAACACGTCAAAGTGTTTATTGGAGATCGTATTTCCTCGTGATCGACACGGTTACCTCTTTCTGGGGTGTCAGTGGCGCACGGGGGGTGGAACAAGGAATGTAGCGAATTAATAAGAATAGGATTGTAGTTGTTTAAGAGGAGAGAGACACGAAAATAAGCGGGCAGACAGATCGACGCGCTAGTGAATAATTCCGTACCGAAACTTGACGTACGGATCCGATAGACCGTCTATATCCATCGGCAGCAGATTCTTCGCTTCCACGAGAACAATCGTCACCACGGAGCTCCATATCTGCGACTTCAGCCGTCTATTTACGTCCGCCAATCGATTTGTCCTCTGGAAGTACTGTAACATAAAAATAAAACTCGTTAAATTTGGTCTCGTCGAACCGTCTCCGCTGGAATAAGATCCGCGTTCCAGGGGGCTGGAACTGACATCTCGAACTGTCTTTTCATGGCGAAGATATGTATCATCGCGCATGAGCGACCTCCAAAGCAATTTTTGCGAGATCTTCTTGCTCGGACGACTCCAATTCGTTTAATTGATTCCGAGCTTCCTCAAGAATTTTAATAATATGTCGATCAGAAAATACTGCGGATCTTTTGATATGAAAATGACATTGCTAAACAGTCAACAGTTAAAAATTTGTCCATACTATGGTAGTAATTTGATCACTGTAGATAAACAACCTATCAATTTGTGCCCCCGGCAAATACAAATCATCCCCGCATCCGACTAGTGTAGCGGATTCCATAAAAGACGAAAACGATCCATAAACATTTATGGTAAATCTCTCTACCCTATGAATATCCTCCATCTTCTCCCTAACGTTGTCCTTGAACTTGTCGAACAGATCGTGATGCCTGGCGTCCCTCATCTCAAGAACGCCATTCTCCTTCGCCGTATTGTTCTCCTCTTTCTGCGACGCGCTCTCCGACCTCTTCAGTCTCGAAATTAGGTGGACAGCATCGAACCCTGCCTTGACAGAACTCGTTGTCCTCCCTTTCCTCATGTTCTCCATTCTGCTGTCGATCTTCGGCTCCTCGTGCTCATTTTCAGCCGCCGTGAACTTGATGTCGTAGCTCGGCTCGATCTTGGATCGTTCAGTCTTCTCCGCCACCTTCGAACCAGCGATCCGTCGATCCGAAAGTTTCGGAAGGCTGTCGTGTTTGCAATGCTCGGCGATCCAGGACTCGATGGGCAAAAGCCAGGGATGCTTCTCCACGTTCTCTTCAAGGATTCTCTCGACGTGATCCTCCAGCATCCTCTCCACGGAGCCCATCCTCCGCTCCAGAGAGGTCTTCAGAGTTCCGATCTTCTCTTTGAACTTAGGCTTCCCTGGAACCTCCGTTTTCAAACTCTTAGATTCTTCGAGATCCTTCGCAGGAAGGTTCTCCAAGGAGCTCCACCTCCTGGCAGACAGGTCCGACTCCTTCGATCGATCAATCATCATCTTTTCTCTCTGAACCTCTTCCTCTTTCGAGTCAAAGTGAGACAAAGTGGTTCCGCAATCGCCGCCTGAGCTTTTGCGACCGCTTTCCTCTTTCATTTTCTCATTCTGTGCACTGTCCTCTTCCGACAACTTCTTCGAGCTATCTCGATCGATCACCGCGTTATCGGTCAGATCACAGTCCTCCACTTTCGTGATCGCCTTTGATCTCGTCACCACAATACTCGATTGAATCTCCTCGACGGTGCCGTCCTCACTGATCTTGCTAAAGGAACCCAGGTCCAAGCTCGAGGATCCACAGTCCTCCAGATCGAATCGCATGTCCTTGATCGTCTTACGGAAAATCGCGTCCGCCTCGACAGTCTTCAGATTACTGGCGTCCTCGGATTGTTTCTTTGACGCGGTGTCTTCCGATTTGTGCTTGAATCGCTCACTCTGCAACTCCCAGAATTTCTTCAACTTGCTATCCGTGGTCTCCTCGGCGACGATCACTTTGAACGATCGGGAGGATCTCGAATGATTTTCTAGATCGACCGAAGGCTCGCTGGCGATTATGTCACCGACCTTGCCGCGCTTGTGGAACAAACGCCGAGCTGGTTTTTGGATCTCCGTGGGCTCAGGATCGATTTTCGTCTCGATCGGTTTAGGTGGATCGATAGAACGATTCTCCGATGACTCTTTAGCTCCTGGATCGTTGATCTCGACGCCATTGTTTGTGGTTTTTCCGTCCAGTGCGACCGAGTCCTTGGACGTCGGTGGTTTGATGTCTTCTCGAGGACTGCTCATTGTCGGTTGATCAGAAACTTGAAATCAAGGCACTGTGTTTTCATCGTCGACTTGCTTCAAGCAACACCTGCTCCCCACCTCGATCGCTATGTTACGCAAGTCGTAAGTGGCTTCTTCCGGGACAGACTGGAGACCCGCTCGGTTAGGATGATACGCGATTCCATCACTGCGTGGTTTCTTTTCGACGGAGACAATGGCCGAATAAATTATTTGTCACGTTGGGCATGTATGGATGTCATTATTTTTTTACCAGAAACCAGTTTGTATCGAGAGTTGCGGAATCTTTAAAGGTACCGTGTATTATTGAATATTTTTTAATGATCTGAGTTAGGTGGTTTGTTTAATCACTTTTTTCCACTTGCACACATGTACACTAACGTTTCTCTTTCTTTCATACTTAATTTCTGGTTGTTTTTAATATAAACAGCCGCACTTCCTGTTCAAACCAGAGCACACCGTAACAGATCAATTAAAATACTCGACTTAACATTCGGACCTTTTATTAAATATTTTGCATCGATACAAGCTAATAAGACAACTAATTATGATAGTATTTAAACAATAAGCTGTGAAACAATGATCGAATTTACATTGAATTAAAATTAACATCAGATTAAGTGGAGAACGTATACGTGCTTTAGGAACTGTATCATTTGCATTTTATTCAGTATTTTTTCTACAATTCCGATGGATAGCAATTTTTGAACAAATTTCTTTTCACATCCTGTAGTAAACTAATTGCTCTAGCTTTCCCAAAAAAAGTTCAAACCGTATAGTATAATATTAAAAAAGTTATCGTCTTTGTTTAGAGCGTCTGAATATTAATTCGAGTAACTGTACTTAAAAAGAATTGCAAAATTTAATTCTACTCGCCTGCTCGTCTCGTAATTTATCTTGATTCGATGCTTTAAGTAAAATACTGCAATCACTGAATGATTAACATTTTTAAGAATGTCGCCTGTGCATTTTTCCGTGTTTATTCACCGCATTTAATTCGCGGACGGTCCGAAATCGCGGAATTAGCCGCGGTCTTGGCGCCGATCCAGACCGTGAAAGAAATCGCCTACAAGCACGTCGATAGACACATGTTCACGGTTATGCACAAATTAACCGGCCACTTAACAGTGGTGAGTCATCGCAACGTTACATATCGCACACGTGGTCGAGACGGACTTCGGTCAGTTTTTCTATTTTCCTCGTCCTCGACTTTTTCCCCGCGATTCTGATACGCGGAACGAAACGAAAAATCTTGCTATGAGTCAGGGAACTATTTATGTATTTTTCGAGATGATCGAAAGAAACTCGAATATTTTAGTACGGATTCAATGTGAACGTTTCTTAGTAGTAAGATTGTCCCGTTTGAAAAAGAATGTTTTAAATAAATTTAACCCGGTTCAGAGAGTCGTTAGAGATTGTAATTAAAAATTCCACCTGCCAAGAATTAAAACCGACTTTCCTGTACTCCATTATTCAAACATTATTCGCTATTCATTAAGTGTCCGTGAAGCGATTCTCCAATTTCCAGCACGTCCCCATCTTTATTTTTCACCGACGACCTAATTCGTTATTTTTATTTCCTCACGCAACGTCCTGGTTTCCTATTTCTTTAGTAATCTCCTCGAGTGTCGTGAAGCCTCTCCTGTTCCTGAATTTTATCCTCGTTCGCTTGAATACAATCAAAGCAATTTTACCATTAATTCGCGAAAAATCGTTCCTGAACTTTTCCTTCGTTCATAGAAATTGGTGTCGTAAACGCGAGTGCTCGTAAGTTTACGATCTAGAGATGATCCTTTGACTGATCTGGATCGCGTGATATTTATGCTTTGAATCCCTCCTCATTGGCAGCTCCGAGGCTGTTATTACCGAGTTGCACAACGGTACACAATTTTGCATTTACGTTGCAGATCTTTTATGGATTCGTGGCGAACACGGTCAGACAGTTTGTTAAAGAAACTCGGTACACCACTCTTTTTACGTTCATTAAAATTTTCAATGCTGGGAATGAATATTTTGTTGCATACTGTTTCTTGTTGTTACATCATACGAGGTTCTAATTTGAGTAATTATTCGTTTCCTAGATATCGAATATTCAGTACGGCGAGTTCGTATTTTTTTCAGCGGAAGGCTGAGGGCAATATTATTATTTACTTATAGTTCAAGTGCGCCACTGTCGACGCTTAAGACAAATTGGCTCGTTGAGGCGGTTGCTATGTGTTCGATATTCGCAATCGTTGACACAGACGACAAGTGTGCTCACTGGAGACAATTGCCGTTACGTGAGCGAATGGAACCATGCGAATTACACTTATTACACCTCTATTGTTGTTATCAAAATAATGTTTGCCGACGAGGCGAATCGTTCCGAGAACGAGGAGATAATAGAGACGCTTAGGATTCAGTGAGATTGAAGATTTCTTTCCTTTAAATGTCTATTTTTCTATGAATTTTCAAACGTGATTAATAAATCATGGACATGGAAATTCAATTTTTTTATGTTATTGAACGAGACTATCTTTTTATTAAATATTCTTTTGTTTGGAGATGCGATATATTCGATTAAGCTTGGAATGCTGGAATGAAATTGGTTCGTATCGCTGAACAAATTTCAATTTCAATGAATTTGCAATTTCTCGACAAGTTTCGCAGACGATTCATTTAATATTGAATTTAAAGTTTCCAGTATTTTATTACTTTAATGTCCACTTTTCTCAACATTCAACACTGTGTTGGTGTAACCTGTGTCTTACATGAAACGCGTTAATCGATATATCCAGATTCGCGATAACAGAACCCGATAATTTGGTCGAAACAGCGAAAATATTTTACCGTGGATATTCATACCAGTACTATCACCTAAATTACACAGGAAGTAAGAAAGATGCTTTTATTTATTCTATTAATCGTTTCAAGATAAAACGAAGCCACGCGGGAACGTGATTAATCTAGCTAACTTGTTTGTGGGGACTGTAATTTACTGTGTAAAGGAAATTGAATCAGTTTAATGAGGTTCCATGGTGTTCGTGCAGTGAACAGAATTCCTTCGTCAACGTTCCGTAAAATATGAATTTATTTATTCGTGTTAAACAACATTCGTGAATGGAGAAATCCCATTTAGAAAGTAGAATATTCTGTAAAAATCAAGACACTGATATGTCATATATTTATCAAGACAAAATCTGCTCCAGTCTGGTTGAATTTTAGATAATATTGACGCTCTTCGGAGAATAGCGATACGGAACGAACAGGTCCTATTTCAAAGGCAGAATATAAATAATGTAATATAAACAATGTTCTCTCAATGTGTCACGATAAATTGTGTCTCACAGTTCGCTGAAGTTAGGGGAAAAGTAAAAGTTGTTTCAGAGAAAGAGCAGAGCGATGCAACAGATGCCGTTTCGGAGGTAGAATATTTTCCAGAAAATCGAGACAATACATGAAACATTTTTCTAAAATATCAAGATAAAATTTACTCCACTTTTCACTGAGATTTCAATAAAATTGGAGCTTCAGAGAAGCAGCAAGTGTAAAACGACACTGAACGAACACTGAACGAACAACTCCCGTTCCGAAAGTAGACTCGCCAGCTTGTCGCGAACAATTCCACGACAATTAACACGCGTCACCGATAAAAACGCAGTAGAGATTAGTAGGAAAACAAAAGAGAGACCGGGATTGCTCGACGAACGCCGGTGACTGGTTAACGATATGGATAAACGAGACCCTCAAGCCTGTGGTTCCCTCTCCATTCGCAGCGAGAGGTAAACATTGTGATATCGCGGGTTATGGTTACGGTCTACGGTCTACGGTCTACGGTCTACTATGCCTGTGCCCGCATAACGCTGACGTACAGTGCTCTGGATTGAAGAATCTACTCGCTGACAGTCCGCTGTGACAGATACAGTGGTCTCCCAGGCACCGAGAGATTCGAACTTGTCGCAGAGAGTAAATAAAAATCGAAATACCCATCTGGACTTCCGAGATAATTAGTTGAACGACTTTTAACGACCTCAAGATAATACGTTATCCTTAACCTTGAAAGATAAGAACAGTTTACGCGAAAACTCACTTACCAATTTTTTTAACTAATTTCTTGAATTACTTCACGGTACGTTCAGTTTCCTATAAGTAGACTGCGGATTTTATGCATTTATGGAAACAATATAGTTGTTGCTATCTAAATTCGTAGATACACTAAAAGAGAATTTAAAAAGCAAAATTTTATTTTGCATAAAGGTCAGTCTTGACATTAGCAGTCACACGATTGCTATGCGAGTCGTTTCTATCTTGTTTCACATTTCATTCGCATTTTTCCCAACAAATTTGCATTGCTAAATTCTGTTCTATTATATATAATATATGTTATTTTACTCTGTTCCATTATCTGCAATTTATGTATTATTAAATTCTGTGATATTATTCAGAATTTGCATTGTTAAATTCTGCTCGATCATTCGGAACTTATATTATTAAGTTCTGTTTTATTATTCATACATTATTTAATTCCTCCATCCAGTTCTCAAGATACTTTTAAACCCTCAAACATTGAAAAATTTCTCTGAATACAGCAATTTTCGTGCTATAATTACAGGAACAAAAATATATTCAATGTGTGCGAGGCCGTCGGTACTTCCGGCGCGGCGTGGATGGGGAGTGCCACTTCCAATACATTTTATCTCATATTGATCATGACATTAACACGACACACTGAGAAACCTCTGGCGAGCACCTCCGCGATCAGCGGGGTTCATTAAACGTGTTTGCAAGCTTCAGTCGGGCGATGACGGACTATCACCAGGGATTAGGGGACGCACGTTTATATCGTGCAACGTTTATATCGTTAAAATTCGTCAATGCTGCTATCAAGTTGATAGTACTGCTATCGGTTGATTTATATTAAATTTTTATACAAATTCCAATAAGGACTTTATACAGTACATACATTTTTATGGATATTCGATCTTGTATTTTTTATGGTTTTAGTTAATATTTCATAGAAATCCAAGTACAAGTTTTCACCCATAACATTCCAATTTTTTAATTCATTTAAATTTTGCAGAGTGAAGTTTTATGAAAATTCAATTTTATAAAGATTGGACAATTGATTTTAAATGTGATGTGACCACTAAATAAATTCTTCGCAACAGCTTCGTAAATCATTAAACATTCTCCTTAATTGTCGGAGAAAATTTGAATGTCGAAGACTGCCTAGTCAATGAACAAAATGGAGTTTCACTTTCTACTAGTGTACAAATTAGAAATACAAGTTCGAAGAAATTTTTGCTGTGGTATATTATTCTCCAGATGCCAGAGGCATAAAGACCGCAGAGAAAATTGTTTAACGAGTACCCTCACGAATTTCGTTAAGAGTTATCAAACACCATCCGCAGAAGACACCGTCACAATGAGAAAAGTTACTAGCCTTCGAACTTCAGAACCATCTTCACGACAATAATACAACAAAGTCAATATCGTAACGGACACGAGTTTGCTCCTCACTCCTAACCCAGTTTTCTCGTTCTTCAACCCGCCAGAAATATACTCTCTGCATATTTGAGGGCATGCCCTGCACGCCCGAAACTACCTTCAAAGTGACGAACTTGTAGAAACACGAACACTCGTTTTTTCTCGATTTTATTCATCGACATCACTATTTCTTATAATCCTGTTTCTAATTTCTCAGATGTCCCAATTTATTTCGTTCAACCTGTCCGATTTATTCTTCGAAGAATTTTCGAAGAATCTCAAGCGTTCACTGCGGTTCAATTCGTTATCGGCTGCAGCGATTGGAATAATCGGTCGATGAGAGGTCAGGGATTCATGGATCATTGAAACATTATCTGGTGCCACGATCGGAACGAGTGCAGATATTTATTTCACCGTGAATACTATAATCGATGTTTCCGAAAAATATACTTGGAAGAAATGCTTGTGTCGCGTATTAATAATTCGCTCTTCTAAATTCTCCAAAATATATACATTAACAAACATGAATTTTTCTCCAGAAGAAAAAATGCTAAAAAATTTCAATTTACACAAGGTTCCGCCGTTAAAGGCGAGTCGAATGGTCTCAGCTCGAGGAGCTGTCATAAGCATTATAGAATGGCAGGCAAAAGTGGATGACCGATATCTTTCGAGTGCAATCTGAATATTGAAAGAATCGCAGGGGGACAACGAATGGTACCGATACGATTGTTAAAAGGTTACCAATCCCTTGATAAATGCACGATCGGACCGGTACACGGGCAGGTTCGTAGCTACGAATATGTGTCAATTGTTGATACTCGAGGGTTTATGGAGAGGGGATTTATCGTTTTTCGATATTTCATTACGCGGAAGCAGCCGCAGCATCGGCGACGGATCAGGGCGCGGTATTTAATGTTTGCCTGAAGGCTATTTGCACCATCGTCGAGGGCAGGTTGAAAAGATTCCAGCCACTCGACCTCAAATTTAGTATACGAGGCTAATTTTCGACGATCGAGCCACCCTACAAAGAAATAGTCGGATTATGCGCTTTATTCTGCGCCGATATTATCATCTATTCAATCATCGCACGCCGCGGCGTTTCATCTCCGGTCAGACAAGAGTCCGCAGATCTTATCTCCGACTTTGCTTTGCGAATTTTCCACGGGCTGATCGCTTTATGATCGCCATTCGGAGCAGAAGGAATTTTTTCTCAAATGAATCAAATTCGAAAATTATTAATTTCGCACGATACGTTAACAATGTTGCATCAACACTCGTTTGTTAGCGAGTTGAGAAATGAACGAACTTCAGAAGCAAGTTTCAGACTCTTTTCCCAAGATGGCGGTGCCGGCAACGTTCCCGAGCTTCCAAGAGGTGGAAAGTGTATCGAACTTTCTTCCCTGCATCTTTATCTTGAATCTGGGAAGCTGAATATACTTACCAGAAGTCGGATGAGGCCAATATAACGGGTAATCAAACTGTACGAAAGTTTACGAGGTCGACAAGCTTGAGCGAAGGCTTCGAACTTCCGCCATCTTGGATGAGTAACCAAGATAATCGCCGAATTCGAGAGAAGTATTATACATAGTTGCACAGAACTATGAAATAATTCTCTTTTTAATCTTTACTAAAGTTTAATCATTTCTTAATGTCGCCCACGATAAAAAGTGTTTTAAATTTAATCGTAAGGATGCTTGTGTAAAAGTATAAACGTTTCGCAATTCGTTTGCATAATGTGGAACGCAAAGCAGGTTGTTAACAGATGACGTGTTACCTACAGCATGGAAATCCTTGATTAAAATTCTACTCGCAGATTATATGGTCTAAAAAGATAACGTTAGCTAAACCACCGTTCTACGCCCCTATCGCCGCCACGATATGCAAATATGGTGATGTTGCCTACATCCACGGACATGGAATTCGTTGTCTCTAACCTCGATGGCGTCGCCAGGCTCTGAATTTCTTAATACCACGTCCTCTTTTCGAGCCTATCACATTGTTATATGCGAGAAGTGTTCGGTTCGAAGTCTACCATTTTTGAAATTCAAGACTTCAAAGGATCACGATACATAGGAGCCATAGAAATTCAAAAGGTCACATCCTATGGGTTTTAGACAATCGAAAGGTGACAATTTATTGGGATTTTAGACATTCGAAAGGTCGTAATTCTAAGGGTCACAGGTGCTCGAAAGATACGATATTCAAAGGTCATGTGACTACAAAGTGCCCACGATGGAAAAATCACTTGAATGGTCACCATTTTAAAGTTCATAGCTTTGGGAAGGGTCACGTCTTGTGAGTTGAATGGACGACTTCAACAAGTTAAAAACTCGACGAGATTGTACAAAATCCATTGAATTTTACAGTGAACATTTTTTTGGATAAATGATTTCAAGGTGTTAGAATCTCACAAATTATCCTGGATGAGTCGAGAAAATTAAAAACAAGACGAGATTGTCTAAAGTCCTATGAATTTGACAGTGAATATTTTTGTTGGATGGATGATTTATCAAATTAGAAACACGATGAGATTGTCTACAATCCACTGAATTTGACAGTGAACGTGTTCGTTGGATGGATGACTTCACCCAATTAAAACTGGGACGAGATTGCACAAAATCCACGGGACATTCCAGTGTATATTTTCGTTTCAATTTGTGTGTGGATGTTTGCATGAAGTGCCACAGTACAGTAGGGTGGGTTAGTAACGTACTTGCTCTTTTTCCTGCTGGTTCCTCGGCCAAAGGGTCGCGGTTAAGTAGATGTCGCCGAGATGCTGTTTCGGCCTGGCCGGATCCTTCAGCTCCAACACGATATCCTGCGGTTGGCCGAGTTCGAGCTGCGTCAGCTCCAGCTGAGCGGCGCCCATGAAGTCATCCTGAAGACCCCAGTCATAGTCGAAGACCTGCCGAAACGACGAACGTCTGTTGCTGGTCGAAAGAAAGAGCAAGAAGCGAATAAAACACCCGACGAAGCAGTTCCCGGTTAACACTTAGCAGAACGCTCGCGAGATTCCCCGATAATCATCTACTTACTCTACTTCACACCTGTACTCAACATTTTCCGATCAGATCAAGAAGTAACCATTTTACATTGTTTCATCAAAATAACAAGACTGTATCTATCCAAATTGTTAACTAAAATAATTGTTAAATAATTCCTCTTGGATGCATCTTTACAATTTCATAATCGAAAATAAAAAATATTAGAATCCGTCTCCGTAAAAAAGGTCTCGAGGCCTCTGAAAATAAATTATTCCGTGGCACGAACTTTTGTCACCATCATCCAATAACAATCGTTTATCTACCGGTTACTGTTGCACTGAACCTAAGCAAATTCCTTTATTCACAAAATGTAAATAAACTCATCCCAATCATTTTTACATGGCAGAAGAAGAGCCAGTCACTTTCAGCGTAAGTTCAGTGTTAATTGGTTTCCTCGTGCGACAAGGGCCGTTAGGTAAATAATGGCTATCTTTAGACGAGAAAATTACCAGTGTTGCAGAGCAACACTGAGCTGCAAGGAAATATTACACGGTCATTTACGCGTTAAGACACTCCGGAGCTAATGATTCATTAACGCGAGGAACGGCAGGGGTTGAAGGAGGATGAAAGCAGAGATAGGATCTCTCGAGGGCTCCGTGTCGCTGGAAGACTCGGAGCTTGTTAAATAAATTATATCGCCACGGTTAAATAAGCGTCGGTGGTGGCACGCGACAAGTATGTGGCGGCACAAGTGTCGATATTGAATCGCTTGGATTTTACCTTGATTGTGAGCGCCTGGAACGGGTCTTCAATAGGCAAGGTCACGCTCTCGTCCCAAACTGGATTCAGGTCGCGGTGAACCGTTCGGGACTTGTGCAGCAATCGACCGGAGCATTTCACTTTCACGTAAGGATCGCTGGCGCCTGGAACACGAAGTCCGTGATGCGAACAATCGGCGAATAATTCGAGTGGAAATTATTATCGCGAGTGTCATTGTCTCGAGCCGCTCGGTCCTCCGTCTCGATCAAATTAAAACAGCTTCGGCCGAGGAAACGACTTCGGACGTTTTATTCGTTCACTTCGCGATACAATGGATCTGGTTGTTTCAAAATTCTGACCGTTCCACATTTTTCTGAATATTTTATTAGACTGTAAAGAAAGAAATGCAGTTCCTTTGTTTTTTAATGAGTTATGGTATATGCCATTTTAAAGCTTGTTTTACGCTCTATTTAATTATGCTTTTGATATTTGATATCAAAACGCGATTTCCGCATTATATTTTTCTACGAGATCAAACTAGGCCGAAGTGCCGCTCAAGAGGCTTGAAATATCAACTAAGTATGGGGCAAAGAAAGTGTCAACGAATGCACAGCTTTATAGAGAACGAGCATAAAATTACAATGGTAATACACCACTGTCTCAGCGTTACGAATATCGCGAAGCAAAGTCGACTTTGACTTGCGAATTCGATAAAAACCGATACCCAATTGTTGGGTTTTCGAGATTCATTTTGCAGAAGGATTGTAGTCGAATAGATGATTGTGCAGAACGAAAGTCGACTGTATACGGTATATCAACGGAGAATTAGTTCCGATCAAGCGGAACGCGCATCGGATTCAGATTCCCGGATCGCAGAGGCAAGCGGAACGGAATAGATAAAGAAAGAAAGAGAGAGGGCGCGAGTAAAAAAGCCGTTAACGGTGTAGACTCATTGGAAAGCAAAGGAGAGAGAGAGAGAGAGAAAAAAAAAACGGTAAAAATATTCGCTTACCGCATCTATCCATAGCAACGAGATTCGCCCCCCGTCTGATGTGCAAACGAAGCTGGAAAAACGCATGCTGCCTCAACGCCAATTCCCTCCTTCGGGTGGCTTCCTCCTGAACGAACGCGTTATCATCCTGGCCGATCGATCCGGGAGCTTCCTCGTTCTGCGTCTGGAAGCTCAAGGATCCTTTCGCGTGAGCCTCGCTGCTTTTTCCGGGACTATCCTCCGGCTTCGTCACGACATTCTGCCTCCCGCGCACCAAAGGCGACTCTGGAAACAGAAAAATTGCGATGCTCTGTGAGCAACGACTTTGACGATGCACAGACGCGAGTCGATACGATAGTTTGATACAGTCGACCGACCCTCGTGTCGATAACTGAGTAGCCTGGTCGATACTTGTGCTACCTATAAAGGTTAGGAAGAGGAAAGGAGTGAAAAGGGATAGGAAAAGGGTATCTAAGGACGGTAGATCTAGGGATGTGAATGAGGAATAGAACGAGGGAAAGAGATCTAGGGCTCTGGAGGTAGGAAAGGTTGATCTAGGCTAGGAAAAGGGGACAGGGGCCCTAGGGAATGGGAAATGTAGAGGAAGGAATGGAAAGGGAGGAGATGTAGGGAATGAGGGAGGTCGAGAAAGACATGGAAGGGGAGGGGGATGTAGGAAATGGGGGATGTAGAAAAAGGAATGGAAGGAGAAGGGGTCTAGGGTAGGCTGAGCTAAGAAAGAAAGCTCTAGAGAAACAGGAGTCCAGTGTAAGGGGGGCCTAGGGAAGCAGAACCTAGGAGAGGCATAATTTTTCATTACTCCGTCCACCGTGTAAAAACATAATTAGAACAGTCTATTCTACAGGGAAAACACCTGATCCCCGACGCAATAAATTTCAAAGTTACCGTCCATGAAACTTCGTTACCGTCGACCTCCACGGAGTTGAAACACTTTTTATCACGTTTCCACACCGTTAACACGTAGACGCGCCACGTGGTTGGCATGTGGCTGACACAAATGATCGTCTGTCTTCAAAAATTAATTTTGTTCACAATACAGTCGCTCGAACCGAACTTTATTGTTATTCGCACGATCTAAGAGTTCCACAAGCAATCCTTACGATAAGCTTGAATTCAAGTTTTGAACTCCAGTTTTATAGGATTTTCTGTTAGTCGATCGTGCTAATTGGAGTTTAATTTACAAAGAGGAAAATAAGCCCATCATAGGAAGGAAGTGGCAGTCGTTAGGCGATCGCGTTGCTCCGAGGAACGCCTTATCCATGGTAATGCGCGTGAACCAGTTTTAAACAGTTACGAAAACACACCTTTGGAAGAATGTCGCCGAACTGGGTCGAGCGAAATTGCTGCTGTTTGCTGTAACGCAGATTCGGAAGAAAAACGATCTAGTTTTTTTGTGTCGACTGTAAACTGCGTCTCGCTACATGCTATTATATTTGATAAATGTTCTAATGTATCACGTGCTTAACAAAACGAAAATATATGCACGTGCTGTGGAACGAGATCTGAGACCATAAAGGTAAAAGTTAATACAAATTCAATAAGATTTAGTGGTATCATAAAACATTTCAACTCGTTTAGATCCAACATTAGATAAAAGTTTAAACAGCAAGGTACAGTCCGATAAAAATGAATATTTAAAAATGAAGAACTGTCTTGTTCCCTTCTGATCCTGCAGATCCCAATAAAGTTCCGTTTGGACAACAAATTCCGTTTGCGTACAAGTAAATGTTTGAACAACAGTAAAACCAAAGTGAAGAAATGAGATAGCCGGTAAAGTTGGATGGAATATCTTTTTAATGGGGACGTAGGAGTTTCGAAATTTTCAACGAGGGATAATTGAGAAGAAGTAGGTAAATACCTGGATGATTGAGGCAGTGCCTGGCCGGACTCTGGGTGGCCGATGAGCTTTTGCTGTGCTCGGAGGAGTAATCCGCGGCGTAATCGGATTCGACGCCCTTGTAAGACGCGTCCTGGGAGTGCAGGTTCCCGCCATCCTTCGATTTTTTCCGCTCTTTGCTGCGGCTACGAGCCCAACGGCTCTTCAAAGTGGCGAAGAAAGTGTGCGTCCGCTGCGCCACCGAGGTGGCGTGACGATGATGATGACGGTGCTGATGCGAGCCCCCGGAGTCGGGCTGTTCACCGCGTCGTGACGGTGAACCGTTGTCGTTGTTCCGGAGCTCCGTGGCGCTTTTCGAGAGCTGACGGCTCCCGTTCAGGTTCAGTCTGGATCTCTCCTCTACTCGGCTGGTATCTGAAATTAATTGTTCATCCCAATTACCACTTCACTTCATCCAAAATTCAACATCTAATCATTTTAAACAACTTATGAGACCAAAAATCGTTATTACAAGTCAAGCATATTGTTCCATTTTTTAACACTGGAAGTACATTGCCTTAAAATAATAACAAAATTACATTTATTTAGATTTCGTACCAGTTTTGCTTAAATACTTCAATAGAGAAGTTCACTAAAAAGAATTTCTCAGAACAACATATTCATAATTTTAATATTTCCGAAAGGACGAATCAGGAGCTTATCATAAGTTCTTCCTCCGGCGGAAATTGTAGTCAGACTAATGTGTAATCCGATGGGCGACAGTTACGGAATTGTAGCTGCTGATCCGCGTGTTTACAATTCCGGAGCTATTCTTCCTCGGGCGGGAGTTGTAATTAGACTAATGTTTACGCGGACTCCACTCAATGCACTCGGGGGAGTTGTTGAGGAGTGGGGGTGTGTATTGTTAGCGGGGAGGCAACGTTGTTGGATTTAGGTCAAATCAGAGCCGTGGGCCTGAAGGCCAACGTTGAGGGCCCATCGGATGGTCCCGCCATGCAATCTTTGTAAGTCTACGTTTCATTTTTAGGTGGAGGTTCGAATAAACGTCGTAGCCGCGCGTGGGAAGGTTGAAAAATATAATCCCCGATCCGGGAAACCCAATAAATCAACACTCCAAGCTGAAGAAGTTTGCTAAGCAGACACTTTAACTCGCAGGAGTCGTGACCTTGCGCTAGAAAAGTCCTATCAACAGGATCTCCGAGATATAAGAGTCGATAAGCCACAGTCGTGGAAGCAGGAACTGGAAATCTTGCTAGAAAATGTCGATGAAGCAAAAGGTAAGATACCGAACTCGGTAAGACCTAAAATCGAGCCTGAAAGATCCGAAGCCGATGAACGAACAAATGAAACAGCATAAAAAAAATTGATAAAATAATAAGCATTTTGATTGATCTTCGTTGAACCATTTAGAACATTCGTTTGCTTTATAGTTGCACGAAGATTAATAGTTTCTAATAAATGTTAAATGCTTTCGGTGCAACGGTTCGATCGTTCATTACTAAGTATGAAGCAATTTTGCTAATTATCAAACAAAATCAACGTTTCGATCCTAGTTTGGATCCTTTTCAAGATTAATAGTTTCTCTCACGATCCAACACGTCCCGCAGGCGTCTAGACAGGTTTATCGAGTTCCCAACTTCAAATTCGAGATTTACTTTCGCTAATCAGTTTAAAGAGAAAGCCCCATAATTTATAGGACACAATCAATTTATAATGTTTATCGAACTTTTGGAAGTTTGTGTTCTGCTTAACGAGCTTGTAAACCAAAGGATTGTGGCTCCCTGGGTGCCGAGTGCTCGGCATCATGCTTGCTCCAACACTATCATAATTAGCCTATGGAACTTCGTGTTGCGTCTACCACTTTCGAAAATTTATAGGGTGATCAAACTTAACAGAATCTGATTCTCCATCGTATTCTTAACACGCTGGAATCACTGTGAAAGTAAACTTCGTGTAACTTTCTTGACTTCACTGATCAAAATCAAAATTTGTTTTACAAGTGTCATAAATGTTCCACAAGTCTAATAAACTGAACCATGATTAAACAGTAGAGCTTTCAGCAAACTTTGACTTTATGCAAATTAAATGAACTTCTGTTGCCTTCTCGAGTGTTCTCGTGAAATTGAAGATGAAGTTCTACGGTGTAATTGTGTGTTTCTATTTAGCAGTGCTTGTAAGGTAGACGAATATTGAAGAAAAGAGATTGTTTGAGAGCGATTAGGATATTCTTATGGATCGTGTTAAGGTCTTTAACCTTACAACGAGGAAACTGACCGGGAACGCCTGTCCCCGTGTGCATTATATATGTATAATAACGTTAGGGAGCTGATCGATTTCTATGAACGCGAGAAAGCTGCTTCAGCCTTTAATCCCTCCAACGAGGCCATTACAATCTCTTCGACGAAGGGATGTAATTACCGGCAGGTGATCAAGCCACTTCGATCAAGTTTTAGAACAGAAGGAATCAGTTAGTTCTTGGTACGGATTTATTTTTAGCTCGGACGGTTTTTCCTCTTCTTAAATATTTTGCATCGATTCAATAAGCTGATTAGTATTGAAGTCGATAGACGACTAATGATGATAGTATTTAAACAATAAGCAGTGAAACAATGACGGAATTTACATTGAATTAAAATTAACATCAGATTAAGTGAAATAATACGTGTTTTAGGAACTGTATTATTTGCATTTTTCATTAGTGTTTTAAAAAATGATTTTATTCGTCGAGGTTCCCTGCGATTGTATTAGTGGCACTTTTCAGTACAAAACTATCTAAATATTACTACAGCGAACCGGATTAATATTCGGACGCTCCAAAAAAGACGATAACTTTTTAAATATTGTACTATACGATTTGAAGTTTTTTGGGAAGCTAGAGCAATTAGTTTACTACAGGATGTGAAAAGAAATTTTTTCAAAAATTGCAATTCATCGTTGCATTTTACAACTTTTTTATGCGGGCCTATATTGAAAATTTAAAAAATACTTTTTGTAGATCTGGAATTAGATCTACAATTAAAACAGATCTTGCAATTAAAATTACACGTGTATTTATTATTTAATTATTTATTATTTAAAATAAAATTTACCCAATACCGACTGTAAGTCGTAGATGTTTTGATCCTCGAAATCATTGTAACGATCCTGGTTATTCTACGAGGGCGAGAGCTAGGGAAAAAAGAAAACTTTTCATGGAAGTAGGACGTTTAACAAAGCTGCAGCATACACACGCGCGCGTTCGCGCCCGCGCGTGGCTCGAACACACCATTCTATGTATTTAGGAAATTGCTATGTGGATGTAGGTCTTACTTCCGGCATCGACTCGACACATTTACGACGTCCTGTGGAATGATTAGAAGCGATAGAGGCTGCGCAGTATTTTTTCCTCTATTTTACTGTCCCCCCCCCCTCCCCCCGTACTTCTCGCTTCATTTTCATTAGTATGCGACACGTTCGTTTCATCACTGCGGAACTTGGTCTGTGCATAGTTTGTGAACTGTTGAAACAAAATAGAAGTTCTCGTAGAATTGCTTTTCATACTAATTTTAACCCTTAAACTCTAAAAGGGTCATTCGTGCCAGGATCATTCGAATATTTTATAGAGTTGGCATATTTAAATTATTTGTCGTAATCATTGTGTTTCGATGTCTTTAAAAACTATTTTTCACTAATATTATAATTTCTTAGTAAATTAGTTTATTAGCAAGCTGAACGTGAACAACATTTATCAGATGGAATGATGGATGAATGGCCGGCAGTGCGAGCATTAATCACGTCACAGCCAGAGAAGAACGAAAATTGATGACCGCGAACAACCTGTCAATCAATCCCGTCCGAAATTTCGAAAAACTCTTCAAGTACCAACCAGAAACTGCATCAATTTATTGTTGATTTACAAACAATCAAGAAATAATCGCGATCATCCTCATTTACTTCATGCTACAGGTGACTAGTAGCCTAAAACAACACTGCAACGATTTAATCGCGAGGGTCACGAAGAAACTTGCACACCTAATATAAACGGAATTAGGATACTTCGTCAAGGACCCTCCAGGAAATTTGAATCAAGTCCAAAGCTCGTTAAACTTTACGAAACCTTGAATCTTTGGCATTGAATCGCATCACGCGTCTCGAAACGTGACCTGTCACATTTTCTCTCTGTACACGCTTGTGCAAAATTTCAAGGCTTTCAAGATCTTCAAGATTCGAAAATATACCTCACCTGTAATACAAATTGCTAATACTAAACAGACTAATACTCAACATAGTGGGATAATAAACGAAAGTGGTATTCTCCATAGACAGACCTCTCATACCGATGCTTCGAGCGAAGTACGCTATGAAAGGAACGCATCCTCGGGCAAAGAAAATTCAAGCGAAGCGCATTCTTTGTCCCCGCTATCCACCATCATCCATTTTCCCCATTGACGTGCTTGGCGACATTATGCCTGTACACATGGGACGCCATTTAGATTTCCATAACGCGCCACGACGTCCTTGTATGTATAATCCTTGAAGAAGCACGTGTGAAGCGTTTCCCTTGTATATTCTTTCCACTTCCGTCGTTCACTCCTATTTTCCCTACAAAGCTCCCCTAACTCCTGTCCACCCTCTTCGTACATCGATATCCTTTTAACGGGAGTATCGAGTGTCCCTAATTCTTGTGTTCTTTCTAATTTGCCGTAACTCCTGCGGAGAAACTTTTGTAGACTTTGTTCTCCTTCTTTACAAGGAAATTTGAGACGTACTACTGTTTGAGAAGCTTAAGGGAGTAGACTCCTCTGTTCCAGGATTGTAAGGGTGCGGGATTCGCGTTCTCATTTCTCGATACTTTTTAGTGCGTTTTGTTTGAAGTCGGTTTAATTTTTTTTTAGCAATTTTTGAAAAGATTTCTTTTCACATCCTGTAGTAAACTAATTGCTCTTGCTTTCCAAAAAAGTTCAAATCGCATGGTCGAATATTAAAAAAAGTTATCGTCTTTTTAAGGGTGTCCCAATATTTTTGTGAATAATGCAAATTACGCTTGACAGTAATAATAATGCCTGACAGTAATAATAATAATAATAATAATAATAATAATAATGATGACAGTAATAATGCCTGACAGTTTTCAACTTTATCGTGGCTAAGGTGTTCTGACATCGCCAAATGAAAGTATGTTTATTGCATCAGGGAGATTAGGACAGGGAGAACATTTTCGCTGACGGGAACAGATAAATTTGATGAAGTTACGTAGTCAGCTGATAGGGCTTGATCGAGATGATCATGACAGGAGGCAGGACATCCGAAAAGGGAGGAAATGACCATGGTGCGTCGGAGGTTTATTAGATTTCGGCCAGATTCCCCGGAAATGTTCTCAACTCATCGATCCACGAGGGAAACGATTGCGGCATGCAATTCCGCCATTACAGGATATTGCTTTAAGCTAATTCCCATGGGCTATGGTAAGTGCTGGTCTGCGATAAAATGGCAATCTCGTGATCGAGTGACATCATCCTCACACACTATCGTCTTATACTCGTAGAAATGATTTATAAATTGTCGACGAAGAATTTAATTCTGTTCAGAAAACACTGCAGAACAATTTGTTGTAAAAATACAAGTCTCTATCAGTTGGCATAAAGCATGAAATATTTATATGCGCCATAGAATCTTTATTTTATGTACACAATGAAATCGCACCTGGATCGGTTTTTAGTCCTTTACGAAAAGGACAAAAGAGCATCGAACAAAAACAATAGGATTTTATTGCACCTTAAAATACCGAAATTACTTTCTGAATGATTTCATAAGGAAGATTTTAAAGAAGATATTGGAAAGAACAAATTTATGTTGCGACCTAATAATTTTCGATTAGTTTTTGCAGAAGCTGAGCCATCGTTCTCATCGCGAATAATGGGGAATAAGAGCTCGTGAATCCTGGCGTTAGTGAGCATCTGACGGGAACTAAGTAACTTCGGAACAAGGCCAGAGATGAGCGTGTATGAAGCTTTTATTACTTCGTGTCCTGAATTCCCGTTTGACATTATGTCCACATATTATTCAACACCCATTACGACCTAATCGATCGCTCGTGAAATTCCAAACGAAATTCAGTCGCACTCCATCGTACACAATGATTGCATTTCAATCATCCGTTTGTTACTAACAGTGGACGTTATTAAATTGCGTATTTAATTCATTGGAGACATGAATAAATGGAATTAAAACACGGCTATATTTTAATAAGAATCTGCATCGTTAGAAACTGAACCAGCTTGAAACAACTACATCATTAAAATCGTTGGGCTTGGACATTATGATGAAAAAAAGCGAGATTCTCAGAGCAAGAGTTAAACAATTTGAGGCAATTTATTGCCGGAGTGTAATCGCAGGTATTATCGGTAATTCGACCACTCGTAACTCAAAGGGAAGCTGTTATTCGGCGGAGATGAGGGGCAGCCATCGTTCGAGAATCCTGGCTATATATTTTCGTGTCCCCACGGAGAAATATGAAGGTTGTTTAGTCTGCTCCAGCCGTAAAACCCGTGGGGAACGGCTGGACTTTTATTACGGGGACACCCGAGAAGAGGAAGCTGGCTGTGCTCCAATTGTTTTTCAAAAATATCGCACCAAATTCGACGTCCTCCTCGAACCAATTTCACCAGTCAATCCGAAAGCTCCTCTTGACCCACTCGATCCCCAATGAAGTAAAGCAATTTTTATATTCGCTCAGAAAACACACCCCCTACGATAGAGTAACTTTTTTAACACTACCCTCAAGTGCTCGGTAGTTTTAGTGTTAACAAATACGAATTATGAAACAGATAAGACATATTGATTTGATATTGATTTGAACATATTGATTTGTTCAAGAATCAGTATGGGAAGTTGAAATAAGTAATGGAGCAGGAGTCGAAGATCGGGACACAGTTCACACGGGAAAATATCACGGTTCTGGCCCCAGTGGAAAAGTAAGATCAACGACAAAGTAAACTGACAAGAGTCGAACTGAACTCGAACGTAATCCTGCGGCCATTCGAACGGACCTTGTTTAATCCAGCTGCTGGTCCTACGGGCACGAATAACGATCTGACTCGAGGCATGCTGCTTCGAATTCGATCGGGATTGAATTCCTCGTTTCGACGATTCCCTTAACGAGATAGAACGTTTTCTGCGCACTCGCGGTTGCCGGAATGGTATCAGCCGACACGAAATGTGTAAATTAGAAGGAGAAGAGGCTTGTCCAATCAGAGCGAATTCATGCTCAATTTGAAGATCGTTGGAAAAGACGAGCACCCTGTAACACGGTCGAATCCTGGACTCGAGATTAATCATACGGACGATTTGATCAAAAGATCGAAATTAACCGGGCACCTCTGACAACGTCTTTGACAGAATGAGACGCCTCTGGGAAAATATGGATCTTGTAAAACAAACTGCGGGGCTTAGGGAAGTGAGATTAATGAATGGAAACGTATTCAGAAATGTCTGAATAAATGCTGAAATGACGAGGCCCAGAAATCAATTTTTGAGACCTTGGTTCGTCTATAAATTTCTGAAATGCTTGAATCGCACAATGGGAATTTGTTGTGGGTGTAAAAGTACGATTGAGAATCTTGTGTTAAAATGGCTACAAAAAGCGTGGGATGAATGTGAAGAAGAACAAAGATGTTAATTCAGCACTTTGGAAACATGCATTCCGTCGATTCGAAACAACACCCGCGATAGTGAATCTGATTTAACGGTTTACGTAATCGCCGTGTGAAGCCAGATTTAACACCAATCATTGTCAATACGACCTCGTTAAGCTTCATTGACCACAGCTTGTGAATATTATCCGACACTTTATACAGCACGTGACACCGCGTTGAGGGATGATGTTTATTTGATGTTGCTCGTTGTCCCTTCAACTGTATGCACAGGATAACGAGATGAATGAATTGTTATCCGTTTTCTCCGACACCCTGACTGAATTCTAATGATCACATCTGGAGGTTGAACCTTGTCGTTTTGCCCTCCGGGAAATTAATTTGATCAATTGTTATGCGCAAACCTTGTATACCTAGACTGTTCCGAAGCATTATTCATTGATCACGATGAGAATGGTCGCGATTCTGTTATTATCGGAGTCGTATAATTGTGACGACCTTCAGAGCTTTCGACATTAGCAAGACTTAGAGAACTTTCAAGGTTTTCTAGATTGTTGTAACTTCGCAAACAGTCTATGCTTCCGGAACTTTCAAATGTTCAAGATAATTCAAGCTTTCAGAACTCTGGAGGCTTCATGGCTTCCAAATGGTCTAGGCTTCCAGGACTTCCAAATTTTTTAAATTCTCGAAGGTTTCAGGATTTTCAAGTTTTTAAAACACCTGACGTTTTCAAGACTCGAGTTTTCGAGACTCTTGAAACCCCATTATTTACAAAACTTCCAACGATTTTAGGACTTTCCAAGATTACAAATTCTTTCAAGATTTTCAAGATTCCCATGACTTACAAAATGTTCAAGTTTTTCAACCTTCCAAGCTTTTCAAGTCCCTTGAGGCAGTCAAGGATTTCAGAACCTCCAAAGATTTCAAGACTGTCAAAACTTGTACAACAATCTACAATACACTAGCAGAAAATGATCCGCTAATGCTACAATTAGCGAAGACCGCAGGAGGAAGTTTTGCCACACACCCCGCAAGGTATCAGACTCGCGGAACAACCTCAGGTGAAAAACCACAGAGAAAAAGGAACATGTAAAAGCATGGTGAACCGTGTTTCTCACTCGATAAAGCGAGTTTACACGAGAGGACACGTGTTCCATTAGCCGATGACTGGCTTCTCGGAAACTCCAAAGGCAGAGGTACGTATAGAAACCTCGTCGAGCTTCGCGCAGTGATTAATTTGCCCAAAAAAACGGATACAAATATTCATTAGTCGCATGTTATTCATTACTAGACTGCGGATCTTTATGCAAAATAAAAAATGTTTGCATTGATTGCAAGACACAGGAGCCAAATAAAAATTTCTTTCTCCTTTTAATTATCTCATTAACGTGAAACTTGTACACTGGTGACATTAAATCTTTTTCATAGGCCCACTGTTTTAAATTGTACATACCCATTTTTGTCATAAATGCATAAAATCCGCAGTCTATTAATTACAAACAAACCATTTTCAAATTTTCAAGAGACATAAATGATGGTTTGTGATAGTTGAAGTTTCAAACATGCTTTAGATTGAACTGTTTGTGTATTCAGATAATGGAGGATTCAAACATCATCGCATGGGTTCGGATAATCGAGGTTCTTCGTGGATTAAACAAGTACATAAATACGATCAGAATTCTATCGTGTTTGTACTCATTTTAATCAGAAAATTGTCCCGAATATGTTGGTAAAAGTATCATAAAAAAGAAAGAATGTTGTAAAAAAATTTTCCGATATATCGTACCTTGGAGATTCATCGAGGCGTTAACGTGATCGGGTTTCATGAACGGAAAGCTTGTTTTCTCAGGAATTTGGACCACGTTTTCGGGCAGATTGATCGCTATACGTCGTTTAGGCTGGGAAACTCACCCACTGTTATTTGTTCACTGTCCTCCGACCCAGCGAGTAACTCGACGCTCTTGCTCATCTTATCCGCCTTGCACGCAGATCGTTTTTCGATGCTGCAGCTCGCGGGCCTTTAATCTCTTCTTGAAGTGCGCCAGTCTGCCGCATGCCGGCAGCATGATTTCGTCGTGATGATTAGGGGGTTGGGGTAGGGATTAATGAACCCTAAGGCGCATCGATCAGCTGCCGCATATTCGTGATTTCCATGGGGGCTTCCACCAACCCGTCGATCGAATCCTTCGACGTCGATCCTTCCCCCGATTCTCCTCGATCAACCATTCACACCGGCTGGACCATTCTGTGTTGGCTTTCGCGATGCCCGATGAGACCGAGGGACAGAGCTGCCATGATATAGATGAAACAATCGTGAGAGAATGCGTGATCATTTATCTTTCGTTCGGTTTTCGAGTGTTTCGCTTTACCCGATTCCATTTAGTCTCTCTTTTGCGCAAACAACCCTGCAACCGATTGCACAAACCTAATTCTGATGATTAGACTATGGATTCTTTCCATCATTTTATAGCGACTTGGAAATAATACAATATTTCGAAATTCTTTAAATGCTTTTACTATTCAGTTTTGTCGAAAATGCATAAAAATTTTAAATTTTATTTATCTGTTCACTGAAAATGTAGCAACCGTCGGAATAAATTTGAATTTTATACGCAAATGGTAAAACTAAATATTACGATATTTGAATAAACTAAAGAGAGCGTGAATTTTTGTAAACATCTTAATATGGAAAATTGCGTCCCAGTTGAAAATTTTGTTGGAAATAAAACGAATGGAAACGAAGGGTGAAAATCTCGATCAGGAAAAAGTTACGTTCCAGTCGAAAATTTTTTTGCTAATAACAGAATCTAATTTTTGATATAATGTTGCTGGTACACGCGTTTCCAAACAATTTCCAATTTTATTCTGAACGCATGAAAATCCACAGTTTAATCGTCACTGTTTCAATAAAATCGCACAGCAAATACGCTTTCTGAAATTGAATTTTCGAAAACAGCCGTCCGCAGCTAAATGAAGATAATTAAATGTTTCCTATTATTTGGTTTGAACCACCGGTTGCGGGACGTCCTGTGTACAGAGTGATTCAAAAGAGGATGAAAGAAAATTTGGAAACACAATAACCAACAATGTATGTTTACCAAGCGAACTTGAGGCTTGGCGTGTATAAAAAGTAATGGTCATCCGTTCTAAATGAACACCTCCGGATCGGAGAATATTTGTACGAGAAACTTGCCGCAAAATTGTTTATAACCAGACCGCGGATCTTTATGTAAAATAAAAATTTTCTACACCGATTGCAAGAAATAGAAACTAAATTAAATGTTACTTCTTCCCGTAATGATCTTAATAGAGGAGAAATTATCTATTGACATCTTCAATATTTAAAATTTTTCAACAACTCCCATTGAAACTAATAGAAGAAAGTCAAAACAGCGGAAGCGGGCGGTCGGCGTGCAGTCGCGGTGCGGTCTAATGTGCGCCAACTTTAACACCTTATAATAACTATTTGTTTGCGACACATGGCTTCTTTCAAACTTTTTCTCTTCTGACTGAGTGGAAGGTGTTGATGTAGAAAACAACTTCACCAACAATTTTTTTTGTTATATAAAATTTTGCGGCAAGTTTCTCTTACAAATGTCCACTGATCCAGAGGTGTAGATTCAGCCCTTCAGTGTAAATTCAGGAGACCTCAAGCTTTCTTGGTAAACCTATGATATATGCGCAAACAATTTTGTACATATACATAAAATATTTGACAAATGCAAATCATAAGTCTTCGAGCATTGAGTAAACTTTTTCCAACAGGAAAGTATCTTTCAACAGAAATGAATAATAACTAATTATACGATCATCTAAAGTAAGAACTAGCAAACAATACGTAAATTGTCATCTCCGCTACGAACGAGTAACTAACGAAACAATTAAAGTTTGAAGTTACACAAGCAAGAAATAGGCGAGCTGAAAGAGACATAATTAATTAATTGTGAATTGCATGTAAAGTGTGTGCTGCATGATGAAACTAAATAAATATACACAATATTTTTAAACAATTCTCTGATCATGTTATATAAAAATCTACTGCGACATGTAGTAAATGTTTGAGTCAAGTGAATCACTCCGTGTCTAATCGTGTTGATGTAATTAAGAGAATCGAGTAGAAGAATGTTGCGATGTGTGTGTGTGTGTGTCACGTTGATTGTCTCGTTGATCGAGGATATATGGCATTTCCTACGAGTATAGTTGGCCGTGAATGTGTAACGACTACAGAGAGCAAAGAGCAACGAGTCACTTTTGACTTCCAGTCAATGGTAGGTACGATGAAAAGTCAGTGAAGTTCAAGTGTCATCGAGAGAGCGTGGTAAGGAGGAGTTGTCGGACTTAGTGTTATTGATCGGAGGGAGGGAACTATAGTTACGTCTGCGGAGTATAATCGTAGGACGATTACAGGTATGCGTGTGTTGACAGAATCATCTATTATGTTCCAAGTTTGTTGTGTTACACGATATCACGATGTCAGATTACAAAACATGGTGGGGGAACTAGTGTGCAAATATAGAGAACCATCCAGTGTTGTTCGTGATAAACTTACTTGTAACATTGAAAACATTATATTTAACCTTCGCAAGGTAATTATGGAGTCTCGGAGACCACAGCTTCAGATTTTTGAAAAGAATTTTTATACGTATAAAGTTACCTGTTTGTTTATTTTTTATTCCGTGTTATCCTTTATCCCAAATTTATTAAAAACGAGGCCATTTATGAAATTGTGTTATTAGACCTTACCTTGCGAGGGTTAAACATTGAAGGAACAACTACATATAGAAAAGCTGTTGCAAACGTTCCTGTTTACGTTCAATATTTATGATCACCAGACTGTGAATCTTTATGCAAAATCCAAAATTTTTCTGAAGCAGTTCGAAAAGGTAAGGTTTTAATAGAATTCTATAATTCTAAAATTGTAAAATAAAACCTTTGCAACAACTTAACGAACCACTGATAATTAGAAAGCGGATCTTAATGCAAAATAAAAATGTTCTAGTTTCAAAATATGGTGAACAGGTTGGAAACAATATGACAGTATTTTTACATTTTTCTGTTTTGAATTACTCATTTTTCACAAATGCATAAAATCCGCTGTCTACTGATAATAAAGGTAACAAGATAAAAGATGAAAGAACGTGTACGTTTCTCTTGCTAATTAAATTACGCCGACAAATCGAGCCTAGCCGATCGATCGAGATTCATCTGCTAATGAAATCGAAATTCGAAATATAGACGGGGCGACGACGAGACGCTGCGACTCGGTTCACTTTCTTTGGGTGAGAGCCACCGACACTCCCGATGGAAATTTGCCGGAGTTAATGTATCATTCGGCTGAAAACGCCCGGACGTTTCAATTAACGGAAGCACTGTTCCGCGAGATTAATACTGTGACATCTCTGAGCGAAACATTCACTTTTTAATCATGTCTGCGGAATACTCCTAAACTTTCATCGAGGATCTCCATAAAAAGGTAATTAAGTCCTTCCAGCTGGACGGGAAAAGAAAATCTGCATTTAAATCTTACTCTTCGACGACGCGATTCATCAAATTTGCGGTTCGGAGGAAACTTTTTAATCTTCTTAAAACAACGACCCTGTATAATTTCCTTATCATAAGTTGTGCTCGTGATGGAGGTTAGAGAACATAAATATTTGCTATCGAGATCGTGGACTACCTTTATGTTCAATCTTTTGCGATAGCAAGCTCCGCGTTGATTTATTGTGGAAGATATACCAACAATAACGTGTGATAATTTTATATAATACATTTTTATGCAACTTAAATGCTTTTACTGTTTTATTTTGGTACCATTCATTTTCGTCACAAGTTCTGTATGTTAATACAGTTAACAATTAATGAAGATACATTCCACTTTTGGTGAAACCGATGTAGAAAAATGTGGGATTCCATGAACCTGCTCAATCTACGAATGACCTTTCCGTCAAATTGACCTGATCAGCCTCTACTCCAAGCATGATTGCCATTAAAAGCTCATTCTACGGATGACGAGATCTGACCCAGACCTTGGCGACCTCGCGCACCAAATACGCGCAGCCATAAATAAATTGAAGACGCGCGAATACTCGATTAAGGGGGTAAACCCGTTTGAATCGATATTATTTCATATTTTTATGAAGTGACACGAGTATTATATATAGACTCTCTTTAGAGTCTGTTGCCGCAATCCAAGAAAATAACGATGTTAAACGATGTTTTAGCTATAGAAAAATGTAAACCTTCGTAAAGTTTCCACTGTCTGTATGATACGATTACTACGGATACGCGTTCACGGTGAAAATAGATGAAACTGTGAAGATATTAACGAGTCTAATTGATTTATTGCATTTCTACGAAAGTCATGTTGCCGTCGTGGTTAGAATCGCGTGTTCCCAAAGGGTTTATTTAATAATACAGCCGAGCCGATTTCGCTTATCCGGGGAGCGAGTGTTCAGCAGAAATCAGGTGGCACAAAGGAATAAATAACGAAGGCTAAATAATTGAAAGCCGTTTGAACGGACAGTCTTCTGTTGTGTAATAGAACGTTCATCGGCAATAGCGTAATTCGCTTAAGTCGTTAAAGCGTGGAAGTTTGAAAGAAGCGGCGTCATACTCTTCTCGAATTTCGATCCTTCACCCGATGTTCCCCCGGACAATCGTTTCACGGCGAAACGGTGCCGTCGTTAAAACCCTCGGGGCGTTTATATCGGAGGAGCATGTTTTAATTAGGGTAATTTCGTCCGGTGCAATTTTACCGCAGTGGAAGACGCGATGGGGGAAATTGTTTTAAGAAAATTGAAAATCAGCCATTAAGATAGTTCTACAAAGCGAAAAAAGATGAATAATTACCCAATAAATGTTCCCTCAAAATCAAGATAAATTTTATTCGGGGGTTGGGGCACTACCGGAAGTTCTACTCTTTTCATATTTTAGGGAAATTAAAAATCATCCATTAAGATATTTCTACAAAGCGAAAAAAGATGAATAATTACCCAATAAATGTTCCCTCAAGATCAAGATAAATTTTATTCGGGGGTTGGAACTTTGCCGGAAGTTCTCACTCTTTTCTCACTTCAGAAAAGTTGAAATTCGCCGGTTGAACTACACTCATTAAGATAGTCCTACGGAACGAAACAAAATAAATAAATGACCAATAAAGGTCCCGGTAAGATCTAGATAAGTTCCTATTCATTGGGGGGTTGAAACGCTACCGGAAGCTTTTGTCCTCCGACTGCCGCTCAACGACGTGTCTTTGACCCCATTCTGGGCGACAGCCACTGTGTACACATTTTACGTCTGCGTGAAAGCATTCTAGCTGGCTATAGGCCCTTTGTGCAGACACTCCGGCTTAAAAGTCTGAAACCCGAACTTGCGTAACGCAACTGGCAAATTTGTTGTGTCCGCAACAACGAAATTGCGCGGACGTGCTAACGGCGAAACCTTTACAATGCTTCTGCCGACGTTCTAGCACGTATAATGAAAAATTTCACTATTAGAAAATCGATACGTCCGAAGCAATAACCATTTGATCTCGGCTGCACGAAAATATTGTACATGCGAACACGAAACACCTCTCTACTAAAACCATAGATATTTTATAACGTTTCGATTTGACAACTCGGGGCAAACAGCGTAAATTATCGAAGATATTTCAGAGTTTAATCAAACGACGAGCTTGCGAATTGTTGATTTATTTGTACAGGTCTGTCGATTGAAGTGATTAACACGTTTGCACCAGCCGTCATCGTTGCAATATTCTATAAAATTCGATATATCCTCTTCTAAAATATGAAAAGAGATATTGTCGTATCAATCTGTTTCATCACTGAAACTGTAAATTTGTCTTTCCGATTATCGCCGGCCAATTTTTTCCACGACTTTTCGCGATCCATTCACTGACTCCTCGATCAGGCCATTCTTCAACGATTCCATTACCCTTCGTCCGGACGCATCATTTATAACCGTGAATCTGTCGCTTGAAAACTTCGATCGGCGTTCTCATCGATCACGAACAATTCCGTTCTTACCGCTAATTCTGCGATTCATTCGTCAGGCCATCCCCACGAAATTCCCCGGTAATACGTGTTGCACAGTGTGTTGGCAATCCAACTGATCTCGAGATCCTTCAGTAATGGAGGCTTCCGATTGCACATGATTCGCGGAGTTCCAGACCACGACCGACAACCTGCCAGTTAAATTTCGGTTTCAGAGTACGTCTATTCCATCCCCAACCGCTTGACATACAATCTATTTTGTAGCTTCAATGACTGGAGTTTCCGTGTCTTTAATTATCTCGCACAATATGAAGAAAGTTAACGTCTTTTTTAGAGCGTCCGAATATTAATTCGAGTATAACTATATGTAGCATCGGTTCGAGTATACTTAGAAGTACTATTTATATTTTTCGAAGTACTTATAGAGAGTTCGAATCCAATCAATCAAAGTTCGAACCTGTTTCCGAGGTACTTGATCACATCCCTAATTAAGAGTACACTATGCGGGTAATTAAAATTGGAAAAGCCGTCGGGTTCGCGAGCCCCAGTGTATGTACGCAGGAAGTAGAATTAGTTGGTCATGCTCAGACGCGTCGGACGTTTCCTATCTAAATAGCTAGGAAGAAAAAATGTTATGAAACATTTTTTTATTCTTCCATGTAGAATCACACACTGACCGATTGTACCGCGATTTCCGTCCCAACCCGTATAAAATGGTACTCTCAAGGAGAAACATAATTCGTGAACGGTTTCCTTTCTGCTAATTAAAAATGAACTCTTTCCTCTCTTAAATTTAGTGCGTGCATAGTAAAAATTTCTGGAACAGTTGCGAAGTTTACACAACATTCTCCTTTCGCCAGCGGATCGCTCTCGTTCCCTTTTCTTTTTCAACTCCTTCGTTTACCGTATAAGCGAGATTAAATTCCCGGAAAGGAATTAACGAGCTGCGCGCGCTAACTTCTCGCTTGCGATTTTTCTGCATGTATAAGTTATTCGAAAAGTGTCGGTGTTTACAGATGGACGCGCGCGGTTTTTCAAGCTCGATGTATTTAACGCCCTTTGCTCCAACTCTCTAAATTAAATTTGATTGATATTCCGGACAAATGCGTGCCATATGGTAACAAACTAATAAACGAAAAATATGAAACCGCGAGAAAAGGGAAACATATTGTGCGATTTCTGTGGGAAATGCTGTGGCAGCGAACGTGTCAATTTGCAATTTTAACGCGGGCAGGGCTCATCTCGGCGTGGTATTATGACATCATTTCGAATTATGGAGGTCGCATGGATACACGATGCTCGTTCCCCCGTGTTTACAGAAGAATCTCGGCGCCACCGACGTTTAACGATCACACAAAGAAAACAACCACTTTTCTTCCTCCCCCTCGTTGTATTTACCCTCCACTCGTCACTTTCTCCTCCCATCAACAATTTGTGTCACCTACCGTATAATCCCACGAATATGAATTGTCTAATTAATGCGATTAGTGCGACGACAAGTCCCAAAGTCTCACGAAAACTAATTAATTTGTTACAAAGTTATGTTGGTCTTATAGATTATAACTGATTGACACAGCAGACGATTAGTTAAGGAAATGGGAAATTATTTGCAATTAGTCTCGAATATTAAATATACCGGTACAGAAACATTAATTTACCAGGACTGAGCAATCACAGAAATGGGGCTCATTATCGAGCTAATAATTCAAGCGATAATTGCAATGTTGCGGTTTATTCAGTCTCCGCTTCCTCACTATCTCATCATGAGATTGCGGATATTACGAATTCACGACACAAATAAGTAGCACAAAACAGTTAACTGTTATTTTTGGTCCCTGGTTGAAATTACAAAAATGTATGGACGAAAGAACAGAATATTAGAATGTAATATTTTTCCGAGGTAAAAAGTCGTAATTAATATTCGCGTCACCACTGGAAAATAAATGTTAATACATCTGTCATTTTGTCCCGTATAATACACGAACCGTTTGCGTCGAAAATAAAGTTTAATTTCGCTTTTATCCCATCAATTTGTTCAGTGTCCACTGAATAACAATACGTACTCAGTCGCATCTCGTCATTTTATTGTTCCGACAGTTAATAATGCTGCACCTCTGTACAGATTGCTGTCAAAGCAGCAAGCTAATTAAACCGTTCCAGTCAAGTCAACTGTTTGCCGTATTAAGTCCTCATTGCACTTTTCAATGGCACCACTTATTACGGCCAACAGGGTGTCCACGAATTTGCATAAGTTCATTGGTAGAAGAGATTGCGGTATTAATTAAAGGATCAGTCGCCCTCATTATTTAAATCCGTCGCGGAAGAATTCTTAGCCTGCGATACACTAACGACGCTCGTCAAAATGATAACCAAACAAAAACTTGCTTTAATTAATTAACCGATCTTCTGCATACATGATGCAGCCGTTTTGCAAGAATATAAAATTGCCTCGAGTCGCAATTAGGTTAAATCGTATCGCATTGACCCACAACCTCAATTTCAAAGATCTCATCGACCAACTATCATTACGCGGCTGTTCGCGATCACATTTCCACAACGAGCAGTTTAACGTATTCATCGGATGGAAAAAAGTTGCTTAACGTCAGCCGGGAAATGCAAATTGCACTCGCGTGATAATGATTCCGCGGAATCTCGACGAAGTGGCAGAATCGATCGCGGAACTCGAGAAAATTCAGTCGCCGGTGTGTTGCACAGGGAATCTTATTACGCGGCGCGGCGTGTTGATTCGATAAAAGGCGGCTACGCGAACGCTCCCGTCAACGGAAGTCGAATCCGACGGGGACGGGACTGGAAAACGGATACGGACGACCGATAACGACACCGACTGTGTCAAGTGCACGAGCCGAACCGTCAACGTGCTAGAGAAAAACACTAACCTCTGCCATTTACGTTCGCACAGTATTCTCAATCGACTAGCTCGTTTAAATTCCCCGCCGAACTCTTTCAAACCGCCTCCGCTACTTCCTCCCGTTTCCCATTCAAACTAAACGCCACAAATGCGTGTCAATGGAAGAAACATAGCAATTTCCGCTGCGATGTCCACGGAAGTGTTCCGCTTCGCAAATCTACCGATCACGAAACACGTAAAAGTCGAATTAACAAGATGTCATTTCTGCAAGGTTTCGCGCTTAAATAAAAAAGTAAATTCAATCATTATACAGACAATAATTATACAAACAGTGAAAACGATTCTCAAGAATTTTTTAAATGTATATTGTTCAAGAAAATATTACCAATAAAATATAAATTTTAGGTTCAATCCCTGAAGAGATATTTTTTAGTCTTCGTGTTCGCCAGTTTGGAAAAAAACATAGAAACGTGCGTATTATATAATAAGAATTGAACTAAGAAAAAACCTCTCGTACTTCAAGACTATCTGCTTCCATCCCCGAAAGGTCTAGTCTCGCACGACCAACAGTAATTCTGAGAAAAATTCTTGAAAATCACTTGTTTCCACTGCCGTGAAATAATGCACCCCTTTAAATCCATTTCCTGTCGTCGGGGCACATTCGAAGTAGAATTGACCTCGCGTGTACGTACAACAGGATTTCTTCTGGTTTCACTATGACCTCTTATTATCACAGTTATCAACACTATTAGAATCAGCCCTGGCGGAAGTCACCTACAATGGATTCAATGAAACATCACATCTTTCGTACTCCTGTCACATCCGAGGAAGACTATGAATGATAATCGAACGAGCACAACTGTATCAACTGTATCCCTTCGAGCACAGAGACTAAATCGAATCCGTGATCCGTCCATCAACCGAGAAACACTCCATTTCCGGTACTGCGAGAGCGGCAGAGCCTTTCCCTATCAACCCTATCTGCCCTAACCAACAAATCACGGTGTTTCGTGTGTCACAGGCACCATGCCCTTCGATCCGTCAGTGTCACAAAAAGAACTTTTCACCGTGCTACGAGCATGCAATTAGATATCGAATAGAGCACGTTACCTCGGGATCAACGCGGGTCACTCGATGCTATCGAGCCTCCGGAAGCGAGTTGCGTACGACCGCGTGAGAAATCGTGGTGAACCGAGGGTTTCAGATAAATGGGGGTTAGAATGGACGAGCGTTCGCCGGTCCGCGTGCTCGACGCTTTCGTGTCCGAGAGGCCACTGACAGAACTTGCGATACCCCATCTTGCGCGGCTACTCCTACCCCCACCGTCGACGCGGTGCATACGGTGGGAGTCGAAAGAGAGAAGGACGAAGGGTCGCGCGCTTGCGCCTGCCCGAGAGAGAAAGAGAGAGGCTCTATCGACCCGAGCGGAGCGCGGTTGTGCAGAAGATGGAGATACACTGGCAGCGATGGATCCAAGGGAAACGGTTCTCGTTCGTTCCGCGCCCTCGTGTATGATACGAATAGAATAATAAACTTCTACCCCATTCACGCACGCCTTCCCGATCCTCCATTAGTTTGATTACTCAGGTATACACCATTGTCACGATCCTGCTCCTCGCCCCGCGGAATATCAAATTTACAGAAAAACCGTGGGTGAGGTTATGTGCGCCCTTACGGCTCGCCGCCGCCGACACGAGCGGATTAAATCGCTGAACTGGCTCGTTGCGCTGTCACGACTGAATTCATATATTTCTTAATTATACATCTTTACTTGTTAATAGGACAATTTTACGAGTCTAGTATTATCTTCTGGTTGGGTTGCGAAGCTACCCTTATAAGGGATGTTTCGTGCTGTCGAAACAAGACTATGCTAGTTGATAAATCAATTATAATTATACTGTACAAATTGCTAATTTGGTAACGAAGGACTGGACAATGTATATTTCATTTGAAAAAGTTGAATTTTCTACTGAAAGGATAAGCGAGGATGGTGTACAGTGACAAAGGGGGTTAATCAGTTTACCATATTTAGGACTACCTGCTATCAACAAGTTGAACGGTAACGCAAGCACGCAGAGGATTGTTGAATGCGAAAAGAGAAGAGAAAGAAGGAGATCGTAAGAAGAAGGAGAGAGAGAGAGAGAGGGAGGATCGATGCTATCACTATGCACATGCACGTAGTCGCGACGTCGAGACGACAAAACGGCGCCAACGTTGGCCTTGGTAGGGAGTATAATATCTTTCGAAATTTTCACGCTTCCGGGGTTGGAGCGGTTGACGGTGCTATAGAGCCGGTTGGCCTAAGAAAAGATGGGGGGACGAAGAATCACAGATAAGCATCGCATAGGGGTGAGATCTCCTCGAAAACCTTTACCCCGCTATATCCACCTAATCCCCGTGTACCTTTAGGTCAATTTACCCTCGCCGGGATCGAGCACGTGAAATTCATTCGTTTGCACAGTCTCACTCAGCTCGGAACGTTCCCCGTAAGCTACTACTCCGATAATTCCTCTATCGGGTTAATCCCTTTAGAACTTCTTTAATTATTGTAATTGGATACATATTATAGCAAACTTCCACGCTGAACTTTTGCGGAAATCAGAGTTAACAACGACCGCTAATGATGCGGATATTCAAAGTTAAATGCTGGGAGAAATTGGTCGTGTTTATTCGGAAATTAATTGTCGGAATGTGTAGTTCACTATTTCGAGGTAAAGAATCCCTGAGTTAATTAAATTATTTTTACGTGGAACCTAAGTGTCCATGCTGCCTGTAAACTTTATTTTAAAAAGTCGTATTTCCCGGTTACCGAAGTCCCCTCTGGTACCCGGTGAATTGTAAATAACGAACAGACATCTTGGTCAAGTTTGCATCGATACCTGCGCAGCTGAAATTCAATTTTCTTTTTCTCGACTTTCTCCACGTTCTCGGATGTTTTTTCACGTAGAATCATCATCCCGCCTCTTGTGCCAACGGTTACGACGCACACTGTCTATTTAGCGACATGTTCCAGCGCGTTTGCGGTCTGAATAAGCCCTCCAATACAGTAGGATGCACGCGAGGGTAAAATACACACGATCTAACCAGGAACATCCCGCATACCAGGTATTACAAGCACTCTTGATTGTAAAAGCTTTTCTAAAATGGATGTTTCGAAAATTACCGCGCAATTTATGCAAACATTTTTATAATAAGAATTACAATTGTCAATATTTCTTAGTGGTTTAACAATGTAAATCTTTGATTCGTTAAATAGTACTCACGAAATTTAAAAAGAATTATAATAAGTAATAATTACAGGAATGTATAACTAATAATTAATGTATCTAACGTTGTTGTGAAGTTTGAAGTTTTTCAGCAGCTTGTTTCTAGAAATGAAAGCAGTTCCGTGTAACACATCGTGTCGGCGAGGTAGCGACAGCAAACTCTTTGCGAGAATTTGTGTTAATTAATAAAAACGCATTAACTTAATTAACAGTCAAACCACGCCTCGACGTACGCACGCACGCAACTCTTGTGCAGTCAGTGGTGTTCCAATTTTAAGCAACAATCAGATTCTAGGATGAAGAAATAATTTAATCAAGAGATATTTAATTCACCGGTTGAACGATCACACGTAAGTCCATTAATTTCGGAGGGTGGTTTTCTTAGTGCCTGATGATATCTACTGGCCGCTTAAAATCGTCTTATTCTCCTTACTCCGTTCGGATCCCCTACTTCAAACACTCGGCTGAAGAGGGCGGCGCGAGCTATAATAATACACAGACGGTTTTTATTTCGCGTAACCTCCTGTCTGTGAAAAGCTTTTTTATCAACGATGTCTGCGCCTCGAAACCTCCTGCAACTTTTTTGTCTCCTGTAAAATCGCGGGACACCACCTTCAAAATTCTGACTCGAACCCTCGCCTCATGGTTGCTTTCGTAACTGCTCCCTTCTTTTGAAAATTCGCTCTGGGAAATGAAAATTCTGGTTCCATTGTAAATCCGCATCCATTCCGAGGATTAAATGAACGTGGGTCTCTTTTATTAAATGTAAAATGGTTCTTAAACTCATTTTGACAGAAAGGGGACTTGACATACAAAATATTAAGCAAAATCTTGATTGTACTACTATGAAAGCATTGTCATTTGCTACTATTAATTTATTAATGAACGAAGTCATGTGTAACGAGGGAAACATACGAAATCGACATAGTAAAAAGATAAATTGCGACAGGAAGAATGCTCGAGTGGCAGCAATTGCTTGGTAATAAAATACAATGGCTCCGAAGCATTCGTACGTCCCGCAAGTATAACAACGTCCCCATAATTGATACATAACGGAAAGCGTTTCAAGAATTGCGTGCCACGTGTACACGAACTGCGCTGTAATACGCGATACAATCTGTAATGGTAATTGTCGGTGAGAAAATAAGTCCGATGCGTGGAATAATAATGCTCGAGTGGCAGCAATTGCTTGGTAATAAAATACAATGGCTCCGAAGCATTCGTACGTCCCGCAAGTATAACAACGTCCCCATAATTGATACATAACGGAAAGCGTTTCAAGAATTGCGTGCCACGTGTACACGAACTGCGCTGTAATACGCGATACAATCTGTAATGGTAATTGTCGGTGAGAAAATAAGTCCGATGCGTGGAATAATATTTACTCGACCGCCATTCTAGAAACAAACGTCCCCTTGTTATTGCGTTCGTGATAGAAACGAGTTTCAACGTCCACCTATGCGCTCGATTTATTCTTTTCCAGTCCATGTATCGTGTTTACAGTGAAAATATTTGCACGCTTACCTGTTCACCGGCCATCTGTAGCAGTCTCGATTTCCCCTGGGCCGCGAAAAGTCCTCCTTCAGAGTACGCCACGAAAGGACACGCCTGCGTCCACTGATTAATGTCCTTCGATCCTAAGATACTGGAAAAGAAAGAACAGTACAATTATGCGACAGAACTTTCGATATTTGTCACGTACACACTCAATTTACAGAACGTAATTTCATGGAACAATCGATTGGTACTCGAGTAATTGTTAGACTGCAGATTTTGTACAGATTACATTTTTATAGACTTTGATGGAAATTAAACTGGTATTTTTGATTGAACTTTGTCTGTTGTCATTAGACTATGAATTTTATGAACATACAATGAAAATTGCTAGTAGGAATGCGCGACCGTAAAAACGTTAAAAGAACTTAGAAAAATGGTTACATTATTTTTATTGAATATATTCTTATTTAATCTTCCTGTCAGACAATTTTTATTTTGCATAAAAATTCACTGCCCGACCATACACGCACTTGTTCTACTTGTCTGATCGGAAACAGGAGCATCTTACTACTGTCTGACTACAGATGAACTTATATCACTTGTCCGATCGAAGGCACAAGCGTTCTAGTACTGGTTGAACGTTACAGAACTCGTATCACTTGTTCGATCAGAGACAGGAGCATTCCACTCTCTCTGTCTGAACATAACCGAACTTATACCATTTCTCCGATCAGGAACAGAATCGTTGTACTGTTAGGTGAATATAGAATTATATGTTCTGTTAAATCTGATCAGGGTCAGATGCATTTTGCTGCTACCTAATCACTATAAAATGTACAATTATATTTCTTATCTGATCAAGGTCAGAACCATTCTGCTGTTAGCTAACTACTATAAATAATAAAATGATATCTTTTGTCTGATCACAGAAGCATTCCACTGCTATTTGACAACTATACAATCTAAAATTACATTTCTTGACCGATCATGAAAAATACAGTTAAATGCATAAAAATAAGTGCATAAAATTCGCAGTCTAATGATTGAATGAAAACAGAAAGATGCACTTAAATGCATAAAATTCGCGTCTAATGATTTAATGAAAATGGAAAGATGCACTTAAATGCTTAAAATTGGCAGTCTAATGATTGCATGAAAATAGAAAACATCTTTAAATGCATCTTTGCAGTCCAACGATTGCACATAGACATATTACAGCTAATGAAAATAGAAAATGGTGCATGAATCGAGGAAGATTCAGAGAACAAAGCAGACAAGAGGAATGCTCTTGGCGAAAGATTCTCGAATTTCGAAGCACGTTGCGGAAATCGTTGCTGAATTACCGGCAACGATGGCAGTTCCGTGAGTCAGCGCACTCTGCGACTTACGATTACGTACTAAAGCCGTCGCGCGGCTGGGAAGTTCCGTGAAAAATCGTTATCCCGAGCCTTTGTCACAGTCGTAAACCCTTTACAGGGATCAGGCGAGACTCGCGACGTTTCCAAACGTTGGCAAACACGGTTGGAACCCGGCCACGCGGACGTAGGCCAATTATGACATAATAATGGCTGATTGTCGTAACATCCGACGCGACGCGAGACGACGTGATTAACAGACAGCCCCCCTTTGTATTTAATCATACCGCGACATATAATTTCGCCACAGACACGATGTTCAACGAATAGATCCTGAAAATCCGGAATCCCGAAACTTCTGCATTCTCTTCCCGAAGATGGCGTCGCGAGTCTAGGATGTGCCATTTTTGGTGCAATAACGAGACAAAATATACTTCTGGTTTGCTTCCAATGATTTATACACGATTCAACAACTGGGGCTGCTTCCCCTTTTACAAAATCACAGAAAACAGGGTTAAATTCGTTGGATCAACTGCGTTAATTGCAAAGGGGCGTCGCTGATCGATGAAATCATTAACGGGTCCCAAAAACCATTCTGTCCAGACTTTATCAATTATTTTCTTTAAATAATAAATGAAAACAATCATTTTTTTGTATTCATTATTTTGAGCAAACGAAAGACAAAAAAGTGGTTGTAAACTGAATACGATGAAGTAACGAGGAAAATAAATGCAGCGTGCATTGAATCAAGGACATTGTTATCATCCTTATCTTGTCTGAATCTGTCACGAAGAACTTTGTGAATAATTAAAAACATGTAGAATTCAAAGAACGTACTTTCATTAGATAAAAAAGTTGACTATCGTGGAAGCCTTTTGGTAAAGTTGTACTATGAGAAATTCTCCGGCAAAAAATTCTCGCCCCTTTGCATGTAACCCTGCGAATTGCTTAACAGACGAAGCAACCGGAAGTGCCGTTCAAGGATTCTTTGCATTTGGGTGTTCGCATAAATTTTATTCTCTGCTTTCCTATTTTGAATCCGGTATAGATATTCTGAATTATTGTGTAACACCCTGTCGAATCTCAAGAAAATTAATTCGACTATGGAGATGAAGACGATAACGATTTTTCTCGACGATGATTGAACGATTACAACAGAAACATCGATACTTATATATACATATATATTCATATATATTTCATCGAACTTCGATCTCTTTAAGTATCTCGTTTCAAAACATACATATATACACACGTACAAATATAATATATAATATATACATTATATTCATGATCTGACACACTTATAAATACATTCCCCACGCGGGAACGTAACAAACGAAATGAAGATCTCGCAGGGGACCGACAATCATTCACATCGTTCGTTGTATAACGTACAAAATATATATATATATGTATATACATATACATGTACATCATAGACAGCATACACGGTATGCAGGAGTTCGGTTTCACGCGGGAATATAAAACTCATCGACGATCTATTATTAAATAACTAAATAATGGCCTGCTTTTGCGCGAGATTATCGTCCGGGATAATCGAGTCTGGCTTATTAATAGAACTTCAGATCGATTGCCTTCGTGCACCGGATCGGAAGTTCTCGAATACTGTGTGAAAAAAATAAGAGAAAAGAAGGAAAAAAGCGCTACGGGGAAACGTTCTCTCCCGTATCATACCCGTCCGCCATTTTTGTTTCTTCTCTTTCCTTCGAAACGACGAGAACATACAGAGTCGAGCTAATATAGTGTACCGCTAACAAATTAGTCGTTTTAACAAACGGAAAATCGACGATTTCGAGGAAATTAACTAACTAACTGCTAACTGTCGTGGGAGTTCTGGTGTCGAGTCGACTTCCGGTGTCTAATAACTCCCTAAAAGATTCTTCAAATAAAATCAATTATCTGTGCAAAATTTCATTTCGATCGGTATCGAAACATGAAAACAATTACGTGACGACAGTGTTGGGAAACAAATAAATTTATTTAAATAAATAATTATTTAAATATAAATTTAAATAACAAGTTATTTATTATTTGAGCAAGTCTAAATGAATTATTTAAAATAATAAATTTAATTGTTATTTACACAAATACAATTTCAATAATTATTTGTATTGACGAATAATAAATTAAATTGTATTTTTTTATAATAATAAAAGGTTGCTGTAGCAGACAAAAAACGCGCACGTGCTAATTGTATATAAAAAATACAAGAAATAAGAAAAGACCAAAAACTATTTATTTGATTTCCACGTGAATCCAAATAATAAATAATCTTTTATTTACAAATAAGAAATAATAATTTATTTAAATAAAAAGTTTAGTTATTATTTGCAATTAAAATCACACACGCGTTTATTTAGTATTTAAAATTTGCCCAACACTGAGTGACGATACCATCGTATTTTTTCGATTATCTCCTAAATCATTGATTTCCTGCTACGCAGGAAGCATCTTTTATGTGTGAACATTTTCTTCGTAGAACGAATGATTCTTTTAACAAATGAAGATTTGTGTTGAATAGTCTGACTGGAATTTATCGCGAAAAAGTTCAAGGTTCCTAATTTTTTATCAGAACTCTGCAAGTATGCGAGGACTTGATGAGAGGAGATACCGGAAGTCGGCGACACCGGAAATCGAGACAGCAAGAAAAGGATTTGTTTCCGGTTTCCTCGAGTGAAGGCACTTCGCGCTTAAGATCAATTCGAACCGATCGATCTTCCTCGGCTCTCCGCGTTGGACGTCGACGCGTGGCGACCATACTCGCTCCCCTAAGCCGAGATAAAATCGTTCGAATGGAACTCGAACGACGCGGGTGGCCGTGGCATGCACCGCACGCATTAACTCTCTCCCATTCCCTTTCACGGTACACTTTTCCAGACGCGGGTTTCTCATGCTTGTTATGCTCCCGGGTTATGCCACAGGGTCCCTACGAGCGATCTCACCCCTTGGCACCGAACCAACCGAACAACTGGCAAAGAATATTAGGTTGTTGCGCATTTCGTCACCATTCTTCATTTCTCTCTCTTTTTTTTAATTTTTTCGAGGCGAGTCGATTCTAATCCTTGTCTGTCCCTCAGTCTTACAACCTGTTATGTAATGTCAAATCGACACAATGGTAACAGATCAACAGGATGGATCCATAAATAATTAATTTTGGAAACCTAAGGTATAACATGAGAGAAGTTCAACCCTCCAGTGGTTTGCTGTTCCCTCGAACTAAGAAGTACTGGGGTCTTCATAATAATTTAGTTAGGTTAATTTATATTACAAAACCAATTAGCTCAACAATTATCTTGCAATAAAAAATTTCACCGGCGTCGTTACTCATTTAACTATTTTCTATTTTACAAATTGTCTACAATTGACGTCTGTAAATGGGAACACTCCCTCAGTTTCATATAATGCAGCGATAAGAAATATGTTTTCTATGCCTGCAGTGTTTTCCTTTGAAGGGTGGAAAATGGTCCTTGAACCTAGAGAAAAACGTATCGAGTGAATTAAGATATGTGCTTAGGTCGATTTAAAAATCCTACTGAACACGTAATCCGGTTTGTAACTTTCTCGTCAGTGAAATGGCGGAGCGACTCAGTCGGCCATTCTGCACGCGAAAACAACCAGAAAAAATGAAGAGTGATCGTTCCGCTGAACTTGGCGGATTAGTTAGGTTTCCTCTCACTGATCGATCGATTCGCCAAACTTTCCAGACTTCGTCGGAAGATCGAATAAAGTGATGTACGCATCGCGAAGATTGCAAGTTTCACCGATCGCGTCTAACTCCGGCGCCAATCCGCCATTCTTTTTATTAGTTGTGTACAGCTCCGAATCGATTTTATTGTCACTACAAATCGTGTCTTAGAGACGGTACAGTGCACGCATTATTTTACTATATGTATATATGTATATATATATATATATATATATATATATATTGTATATAAACATTTGCGACATCTGCCAGGAGATCTGATCTCTAGGAGTATAGTCGAACGTGGCTAAACGCAACAACCTAATATTTCGGAAACGGACCCCGCTGATCATTTTCACAAAATGAACTTAAAAAATGAAAAAAAACAAAGCTCGATACGGTCACGGTCTAGTTACAATTGCAGATAATTAACGCTAAAGGCTACTCGATCGTCAGGCCACAATTCGCTGGAGGAGTCGCTGACTTGCGAGAATGAAATCACTGCCAATCCGCGCGCGAAGCTAATCGCCAAGCTGCGTGTGCTTCGCGGATAAAATTAACTTCACTGAAGTCGAATACTAGCTCTCTTCAATCGGCCGTTACCTTCAGCATCGAAAATAAATCGCGAACTGAAAACTGTCCAACTAAATATCAGTCGACGTTTAAAATCCGTATAGAGAAAAATTGTACGCACAAGAAGCTCATCGAGAATGTAGGAAAAAATTTGTTTGTCTGCAGCCTCGTTTGTGAAACAATTGTTAAATGTACAAATTAATTCGTGGCCCTCAATCTTTGTATTTTGCACGAAGATCCGCAGTCTATTTGTGAATCGGAGTACACACACACAGCGATGGAGATCGTTTTTAACAATTCCAGAAGAAAGGACTACGAATTAAATTGTACATCTGACAGGTTTAAGTATTCGTCATCGAGGTACAATAGATAATTCTACTAAAATAGTGAGCATAGAACCATCGAGCCTCGTTCTTGATAAACGAAAACATCTCACTCTGTATTCCGACTATTTCTTCGCATAATGAACACCCGAGGGAGCAACGTTCCCCGAGGATCCTTCGAGTTCCGAGCGGTTTTATCGCGACGCAATCGCGTGAGAAATTGCACATCGGCTGTCGCGATGATCGAGAGCCAAGAATATTTACACACATTCGCAAAAATATTTCCTTCTATCGTTAACACTGAACCGGCCATGTGTTTCGCACGATTACTTGATTCGTACATCGATTTTCCTACAAATATTCGCCAGGAAAGTTCACGCCAAGCACTTTTGATATCCCATAAGCAGCATCGGTGCACTGTTGCACAAAATAGTCCATCATTATTCATTTAACGATCTTATGTGGTTCATTTTGTTCGATTATGTTTAAACTTTGTTTATTACAGCTATTTTTGCAGAATACTTGTAGTTTCGTAGCTGATAGGCCAAATAAAATGTCAAGTTCAGAACAAAATATTGACAACAAGGTAGAAAATATTAAACGAATAAGACAAATGATCTATCGAAGGAGGAAGACAAAAATGATTTCTTTCTGTTCGAAACGAACTATGCAAACGATACTGTTTATGGGATAGTCAGCTCCATCGAAAATTATACGATTGACTGGTCGACTGAGTCGTCGATTAATTAAACATCTCTAATGAAACTTAATCGCGGTGGCGCGTGTCGCTCGACAGTGAAAGAAATAGAATGCAAGAGTCATCATTTGAGTAACATGATCAAGACAGAAGGAAGTATCTTCGTTTTATTTGCAGGATACAGAATGAAAGAACGCGTTGTACACGTTCGATGTGTGCGATCGTGTCGGAGGAAATGACTGCCTCGGTGTCGAATGACTTTCTTTCTCTATCTAAAGAAATCGACGAGAATATTTATTATCCCGCGGATCATTGTTTCTTCCAACGAATTGACAACTCTTCTATTCTATTTCTCTAACATACACCACCGCTCTGAAGCAGGTTACAATAGTCACTCTCACAATCTTCCGGAACGAAAATAAAAGATATCGCAGTCTATCATTTCATGACTATCGTTTCACGACATGCATTCAGTTGCACACATCAACATCATCAGCAGAGAAAAGATTTTCTCCGCGAAACAAAAGAAAGTATTCAATGTTCATCAAACACGCTTAAGAACATTTTCAACAGGATGATTGTCTCGTAAGAGACGCCATTTTTACTCAAAGCTATCATTGATCTGCGCATCTTTATGCAAAATAAAAATTCTCCGAGTCTTTTTGACAAGTCGAAAATAGTGTAGGATTGTTCTTAAATTCTTCTAATGTATGTACAATTGTGTATTTCACCTACTCATTCCTGTCGTAAATGCATAAAATCTAGTTATCACGATTTCGAACGATTTTTATTATGTACAAATAAAGAGAATTGATCGATTGGGTAGTTTCTTAACAAGAGAATCACCCTGTACTTTTGATACATGTGCGAATAATTGCAGACTCCTTGTAGAAAATACCGTGAGCGTCACGCTAGGAACAATTTATTCTTAATTGTTAATAATTAATTTAAAGATAAACCTATAAATAAATAAGATAAAAGAACGTCGCTTTGCTTTACATTTATCCGTTATAGCTTACTTTCTACATTATCAAAAGAGCCACGTACTAAAAGCCTAATTAATCAACCTATAATGACATTAAAAAAATCACACAGAACCCATGAAAATGAATTTTTTCGTTTTTAAGAACATTTCAACTTTGGACACTCACAGTGTTTTCTACGAATAATCTACGATTGCTGTTCGCGTTCACTCGTTCGATCGAATACTTGTCGGCAAAATTCCAGTTTTCGCGAAAGAAACTCGGGAACTCGCGCGACCGTGAGAGCGGCCGTTCGAGCTCGGCACTGTCCTGGCCATTTTCCCCGAGAAATCGTTTCGCCAAGATATCGCATGCGAACGGCTGACCACCTTAAATCACGCATAGAACGTGTCGCTGTGCAAAATCGATACGCCCGCACGCAGGTTTCGCGTGGCGATTCCGCACGCCGATGAATTCGCTGGTTCACGTTGCCATAACCGAGAACCGAGACATTCTCGATCGTCTGCACGATACACGGGTGCATGGTCGTCGATACAGGATCGCCCATAAACCCGGATGCTTCGAAAACGGAAAAGCTATTAGGTCAGCCCAGAAACTGGCGACTTGGCAATCAATAGTCAACAACCTTTGCACAGGATTATGGCGTTAGACTCCCTCTAATCCAGCTTTCAAGGCCGTTCCAACCAATTGTACTTCCCTAAAGATTTTCTCCAATAGTCCTGACGCCTGTGCCAACACTTTTCCACTATGTAAATGGTCAACACGTGACTGCTGCCTATTCGAAACAATTAAGATAATCTTGCATTTACAGGCTCTACAGTTCTCTTCTATATATTTTTCCATAAACAACTATTTTCTTTCTACAATTTTTTATGGCTCCTGTTCATTCCACTCGTGAGACGGTCCCAGCCGCAGTTACTTTTTATGGAGCAATTGTTTTAGCATTTCGATCAGGATCGCGACATGCAAGAGAATCAAAAGAGACCTCGAATGGACCTGCAGAATTTTTGCAATTCTTCAGTCAACGTGTCGATGAACATATACAAACGATATGTACAATTTTCAATTGGATTTGCAAGTGGTAACCGCCACCATTCGTCAAACCCGATAACGATCTGTAAAGCAGGAGTCTACCGATGGATTTGCATAGTTAGCCGCGTACAAGGGAGTAGCGATAAGGCACAGACTTAATAAATAACATAAAGCATAACGTGACGTGCTGTTGCGCGAAAAAAATTGCAACGCCGGGGAAAACCAACGAACCGAGTTCGAGGTGGTGTGTACTCGCGCAAGTGGCATGTCCACTCGATATTGAACGACTGTTATTACACAATCGATCCAAGTAAACAAGCAGGTTTTACAGTCGCAATCACAGATTTTCATCAGCTGTATTTTGTTTGCATGAATGTTGCAATTTTCCTGCGCAACAGGAATGTACAATACGCGGTTAATAAGAATTGTAGCCGCTCTGAAATCGGAAGTCATCGCACAGTGGTTATAAATATTTAAATGCCATCGACGCTCTCAAAATTTTCTTCAGTTTCGCAAATTTTACGCTCATCATTACGCGAACGTCCTCGATAAAAATGTCTGTAGCCCGAAATTCATCTTTCTCGAGAACGCAAGAATTGAAAGCTCTTCTTTCGATTATTTTGTCAGTGATCGCGAGAATTGCTCTGCAATTATGGGCCAACCTGCTAAATGGACTAAATTGTCGTCGGTGAACTTGACAAAAGAAACGAAACGAATAAAATATTTGTTGTCGATAAGCGGACTTTATGCCTTTATAAAATGCACGATCATCTAACAGCCAGCGCAACGAAAAGCGGAATCAATTTTTACGACTTCTATTTTCAGCAAAACTAAAAATAAATCCTTGTAACTCTTATTTCACTCCCTGATAAAACCATTGAAACTTTGGCTGCCGCAGGTGTTGGAACACCGTTATGGTCGAACGTATGCGAGTGATCTGTGATCGTGAATAACTGCACTAGTGTTTCAATGTTGATTGTATATACATGAAAAACTGTAGGAAAATATTTGTAATAAATTTCTGCGGCAGTCAAAGCTCTAATGAAAAGCAAACAAGGTTGGTATAAGACGTAAATAAAAGTTGAATTCATGCTTCCTCCGATAATAATAATTCTGATACGTTCCGATGGATCGTGGGATATTATACAAGCATAAATACTGATTTGGGATGGCGAAAGTACAATTTGCGTGGGTGCTATTCTGGAAGACGTGTTCAAGTCGAATGATTTGCGCAGAGTTCGATGTACATCGCGCGAGATCTGTCCGTCGATCGAGTGTTGTCAGGGATCCTCGGTAGATTGCAATGTTTTATTAAACAATCATTTGGTTTCCAAGGATTGAACTTGGCATATGTTAATTTCACGTGCGCTCGCTAACAATATGCGTCTATACTATCCGGCTGACAATGATTCGTTCCCTTTCGAAAAAGAAGAAACTAACGAAATCCCGCTCGAAATACAATGGACGCTTCCGGAACTATCGATGACAGTGATTATCTACTAGACCATTGATTTTCGGCATTTATAGAATTCACCTGGATGGTAATTTTATGAAATTGTCAACCATAAAAAATTCATTCCAATTTGAAATTTTACAGACTCATTTTCGTTTATTCCGTCCAGGATCCTATTAAACTGAAAATAAAACAAAGACTGGGCGAGGGATTGCTAGAGTCTTCATTTTATTCACAAACGCATCAAATCGGCTAGTCCGATAATAATAGTATATTCCAGAAAGTATTGCGTATTCGAGGCACCACTGCGCCAAGCCATGAGCGCGATAAAATAGAACTTTAACCCTCGAAATGCGTGTAAGCGTCGTCGGTTCGCTCGACTCGTAAAAATGAAACAACTGGAGAAGAAAGGTGAATAAAAATACGCAATAGATCCTGGCACATCCATAGTAATAAAAGAAATCCTGTCTCGATTGATTTATACAAAGTTTCGCATGTACGCGCGTTCTTCGTTGAAACAGATACTAACTTCGTGCGGTCACATATTTATTTATTAACAGACGAAGTCACGATGATGATAATAATAATACCTCTATACCAATCACCAATCACCAATCGATACACTTCTGTTTTACTCGTTACAAACATTTTTTGTGAAACACATCTTACATCCCTTTGTTTGTTAAGAAACAAATGTACGTACATAAACGAAGTTAGTGTCTACTTTAACAGAAAAAACGGCCGTTTATAGAGTGCACGAGGACTGTGATAACTCGACTGCGGATCTTTGTGCAAAATCAAAAAAATTTCTGTCCTTGTTGAGCTATTTTGATGGTCCAGAGTAATATACGAGAACGGTCTTTTTAAATCTTTCTATTGTTCTGCAGTTACTCGTTCTTGTCAGAGGTGCATAAAGTCCGCAGTCTAGTAGTGACGGTACGCAATTCCTTCCACGGTGCACCGTGAGTAAAAGCGGTGGTCTCTATGGTGTTCGCGCGTGAACATAATTCGATAAAATGTGAAAAGGAACACAGCAACGAGAAACGGAACTAAAAACGATTAGGCCAAACCGCGTACGCTATTATGGTTCTCGGGTATACACCAGAAACAAAAATACAAAATGGTACAGTGTTTTGCGGTTCTCCCACCTCGAGGCGAGGACAAGAGAGCATGATCGATTCATTCGAGCTCTGCCGCTCCTCTGATCCCGGTCGCAAAAAAAAAATAAAAACAGGGGAAATGTACGAACTGGACCAGAACATAAACATTGCATTTTTATTAATACAGCTTGGAAGTTCATTGACACGCCTGCTTATAATCCACGACGGGGGACACGATCGTTCGACGGTCGAACAGGCAGCAGATCCGTGTGTTCGTATGCGGAGGCGAACGAAGAAACGAGACAAGCGACCTTGGCCCACCTGGTCCTTCGACCTTGACATGATCCTCTCGATCCTCATCCGCCGTCTTGCTTCTCTCGTTCTTTATTCGTTTCCGCGCAGACGGGACGAGAATTCTCTTTCGCCGAGATCCTGGCCGATAAATATTAGATCGTACTCGTGAACGCATTTTACACGTAAAACAGAGAGGTTTTTTTCATTGACTTACATTACGATCCTAGAAGGTAACGCGACCATCACCCGGGGCAGCTCCCGCGTCCATAGTACGATTCAATGATCTCGTCGATCCGCGCGGGACCCGCCCCGACGATATACAGCTAGATCTTATTAAACAGAGAACGTGTGTAGTATTGGTGAGTTCGAGCTCCATTCCGTGTTTTCTGTGTGATATATCCTCCTTTTTATATATCTATGTATCTATATAGTTTATGTATATATGTATATAGGCGAATCAATCGCACAGAAGCGCGAGCACCTTCCGAAGGACGAAGACGGGCGATCTCCAACGGAAGGATCTCCGCCTTAGAGGCTCCAAAGACACGGCACAAAAGACCGAAATATCGTTGGGGGAGGGAGGGGGTCGAGTTCGACGGCTCGCAACAACATATGTACAGAAATAGAAAAAACGACGAGTGTCTCTCTCTCTCTCTCTCTCTCTCACACACACACACATGCGTGGGCTTACAAAGTGTTCGTCCTGTATCTCGGGTGGCAACGATCTACCAGTTGTTGCCCCGTCCCCGACCCCTGAACCCGTTGCCCCTGAACTGACCGCCACGTTTCATCCCCCTTGGCATGAAGTTGCCAATCGCTGGGCCACGGGGCCCTCTATCCATCCAGGGAGCCCTGGGTCCTCCGCGGAACCCTCGGCCACGGGGTGGACCGCCTCTCCACGGTGGGAACGGGACGGGACCGGCGAGACGTGGCCGGAAGTTAGGCCCTAACGGACCGTCGAATTCGTAGATGCCTGAATGAGACTCCGCCGACGCTTGAGGTATCGGTCCGTTCAGACCGGAATCGGATCCGGTCGGTGTCTGTGGTCCGTTCGACAGCAACCGTTTCTTGTTGACGTGCTCGTCGGCCTGGTCGTCGAAGCCGCCGTTCGTCGACGGTCGCTTCAGATCATTATTCGACGTGTTCACCAGGTCCTCCATCTGCTGGTTCATGTGCTGCACCTGCTGCTCGTTGAAGCTCATCTCCTGGCCGCCCGTGTCCGGCAACTCGCTGTCACGGGGCTTTTCCGACGTTACAGGTTCCGATTCAACGTGCTCCTCGTACTCGGAGATCGGCACGTACTGACTCAGCTGGCAGTCCTTCGAGTCCGCTGCTACGGGCACGACCGTCACTTGGTTTAGCGGTGGTTGATCCTCCGGCTCCGAGGTCCCGGGCTCAGACTCGTGCTCGTGCACGAGACTCGATCCGCCTGCGTAAGGTGGCTGGTCCAGGTCGCGGGAGTTCGGAGTACCATGTGACGATCTACGGTCTTGCGAAAGGGACTGAGGATTGTCATCCTGGTCCTGGACCGGCGCGTGATCACCACTCTCCAGGGTGTCCTTGTCGTCCGGAAGACCAATCGGCATGCCCTCCTCGTCGAGGATCACCACCGTATCCGGTGGCTGGAGCAGCAGAGGTCGACTATTCGGTAGAATCTCCGGTGACGACCTCTGATGTTGATCCAGGGACCGTGGCTTTCGGTTGTTTAGCAGATTTCTTTGTTTGTTGTGATCGTCCGAGTACCTGTCCCGTCGATTCCGCGGGAATCCGCGACCTCCCCGACCTCTGTCGTTCCGGTGAAACGGCATGTCCCTGTGCGGGTGGTCGTTCGGCTGCGAATACCTCCCGCGCATCTGCGACTCACCGTGGAACTCCGGGTTCGGTCTCAAGCCGTGGTTCTCCCGATACTCAAAGTCCTGCTGGGGAAAATCTGGCTGGGACTGGTGAATCTGATGAAATTCTTGTTGACCGAAATCCTGCTGGTTCTGTAGGAAGCCGGGCGGTGGCCTGTTCTGATGGAAATTCGACTGAGGCGGATGAAAGTCCGACGAGGGATTGTGACGGAAGTCTCCTTGATCCTGGTGAAACGCTGCCTGGTTTGGATGAAACTGAGGCGGCGGAGGAGGAGGCGGAGGTGGTCCCGAATGCATGTGCACGTCCTGCATCATTGGCCCGTGGGGACCAGGCATTTGCCCGGATGGAAGCGGGATCATGCGCATGTCCATGTCCATGTGTTGGGAAGGCGGCGGATTACCGACTCTCATGTCTCTATCCTGCGACCTGACGTCCACCAACACCCTCCCTTTCGGCTTACTGTCGGTTTCGTCGTCGGACATCTCCATGTCGACACTTTCCACGATATCACCGGATTGCATATGTTGCCTGATATTTGCATTGTGAAGATTTTAATTTAAGAAAATTACTTTTACACGCTACTGATAAAAGCTATGTATACCGTTCACTTACCGATAATCCTGATCGCCCGAGGACCATAAGGTACTGCTATTCGGTATCGTGCTCATCGAGCTCTCGTTTACATTGTGATTCGCGGGACTGCCTGTTAGACTGATCAAATTACGGTGGTCGACGTCCGCCGCTTTCATCAATCGATACGGCAGCTGATTCTCCACCGTCATCGGTATCGGTATCACTCTAGAAAAACGTGGTTTAGTAATGCATACGCGAATCGAACGTTGTCTCCAAGATCGATCGATCCCGTTCAACTACTAAATGTTTCACCTATGATCTACATCCCCAGTGGTACTTAGAAGAGATTCTTGTGGTTGAGGATCGTCGTACTCTACCGGGTCTGTGAATCCAGCTTTCTCATACATCGGCGGCGATTCCGGCGTTTCCGATAGGATCTCGCTTTTTCCCCTTACTGGGTTAACCCACGTGGTCTCGTTGCTCGGATCCCATCTGTCCGATTCACCTTCCATCCAAACTTTCGTTTTTTCGTCGCACTCACCAGACCAACTAGGATTCATGCTATTCTTTCCTGAAGATATGGCGAAACCCGCTACGTTATAAAAAAATTAATTATTTTAAGATCAAACTTCTCTGGCGTTATGTTCTATGTTCTAAAATCCCATACCCTTTTCTTCCCACTTGGCTGCTTCTTTGATAGATTCGTTCGGCGGTGTCCACGTGGGGAATTTTGGTGGCAACTTATTATAGCAATTCTCATCGTCGAGAAATATCGGCGGAGGTAATGGAGGAGGCGGTAACGGGTTGACTGTGTTATTGTTAGTGGGGCCGTCGAAGGGTACGGTGATGTTACTCTGACTGTTTTGACTGGAGTACGGGGAGGGAGTATGTGACTCGCCGGACAAATTCCGGACAGGCAGTGGGGTACTGTGGGTCATTTGGCAATTATTCACGCCCATGGGCGTATTTTGACTACCCATCATTCTTGAGATCACAGGGGTCACAGGATGTTGTCCTAACACAGGTGAATGTCTGTAGTTGGTACGTTGGGGGGAATCTACTTGGGACTCGGGAATATCTAGACCAAGACCTGGGATTCCACCAGGATCTTGTGTTCCGTCAGAAGAAGGAAGAACAGTCTTTAAGAAACTAGAGATATTAAAGTCCGCGTTAGTACTTTCGTTTTTGGAGGGCCTCATATTGATTACTTCTATTGGTTTAGCCTGGAAGAAAACGTGTAAAGTTTGAATAATTTTTTAAGGAAGTAGACTCGCGTTTCCAGGATAGCAAGGGTGCTAATTCCTAGAAACTAGAAACGAGTCTACCCCCTTACCACGAGATATATTTTATTCTTAAGGGGTTAGGCCACACTGGATAAAGACATAAACAATTACTCCTTATAATTTGTATAATACTTCAGGTCATACTCAAAATTTCACTTTGATTAAATTCTTGTACAAAAAAAATTGCAAAAGATATCCACGAATTTAACACACTCAAGGTAGCCTAACCCCTAGATTTTGATAGATGTACCTCTAAAGAGTCGTTATACTGCTGTGACATTCCAGTAGGCGTTGATGATCTTTCGTTGAATATATTTCTCTGTAAAAATAACAGCATGCATAATGACCCTGGCACCATGCAATAATAAGATTTTCTATATAAGAATTCTTACCATACTACCAAAATCCATATTTCCTCCTATAAAGGACGAAAAGTTATTGGTGAAGTCACCGGAATCATTGCCCTGGCCCAATTCTGGAGCTGGTACAGGCACAGGATCGTACTCGTGCGAATATGACCCATACATAGATGGTGGCGCCACATCTATCATTCCCAATTGACTTTGAGTCTGATTTTCATCTCCTGGTAGATCTATATCACTGTCAGGACTTGGAGATGGAGCATTGATGTCTGGCGAAGGGATTGGAGAAACCAATGTTGGTAACAGTTCGTCCAGCTTTTTCTTTAAATTTTTTACACGGCTTCCAAAATTCCTGTATGCCTGTTTACAAGAAAGTATTGCACACTGAATGATACTGACCAATACAAAAAAATAGTACTTGTATCGTTCCATACTTACATTGGTAACTATTTTAACTTCACCCCTCTGAGTTTCATAAAACTGATCTGCTTGTTCTAGCAATTCGAGCACTTGTGTCCTTTCCCTAATCTCTGCTTCCAATGCACGAACATAATTTTCAACATTTCTCACTGCCAAATCGACTTCCTTCTCAGCATCTTCGACCCTTCTTCTGTCTTTCAAAGAAGCGCATAATTCTTCTGCATTTTCTACATCTATATTACTTTCCCTTAAGTCTCGTAATCTTGCATCTGTTGCTTGCTCCAACGTGGCACACGATCTCATAGTAGAAATAAGTAGAGCAGCTTGAAACTCTTCCGGCGCTGTTGTTGGCTGTGGATCCAATTTCTTTTTCGGAGCTGCCGAAATTAATCCAGACAAGTCTGCGAGGAACTCTTCGTCGTATACTTGTCGCTGATCCCATATTTTAAATATCCTCAGTATACGATGCTTCACTTTCTCGTCCCTGACCATAGTTGTTGCACGTTGCAAAGTTGTCCCCCACGATTCCACAAACTCGAAATTTTTTCTCTTCGAGTATTGGATAACATCGTTTGCCAGATAAAAGAGCGTCAAACGATGCTCGACTTTCACTGTTATATAAAACATATTACATTATCATCCATCATGTTAAAAGCAATGGAGTAAACTGTACATTAATGAAATTTCATTTGAAATGCAATTAAAACATACATTATTTTGATAGACATTTAAAACTATAGCGAGTAATCCCAAAAGTAATTTAAAAATTCCGATACTTAGTAAACTAAGAACCGAGATCACATTGGGATAGTGGACCGGGAACATCTGATATCTAAATACATGTAGTTTTCAAGCAACTTTGATTATGAAACGTTACGGAACCTACCTTTCTTTAGAACCTGCAACCACGTAGCAACAATCTTTTTATGGTGTTGTCGCCTTTCCAGACACCAGGAAGAGAGACCCTGAATCGACTCCTGGGAATCCTTCAGCGTGTGGAGCCTTCGCTCGAAGAGCTCCATATCAAAGTCACTGTTCGCCATTATAAGTTAGAACAATACATTTAACAGATTGTCTATGAACTCGTTACAATGTCACGTTTTAACGTGAACCACCGAGAGGAACACGTGTAACGTTGTTCAGATATCATAGGTACAACATCTACCTAGCCAATCAACCTAACCAAGTAACTGTTGGTGATGCACTAATCATCGGGATCTCGAACATCGTAAACATCCGTCGGAGTTAAACCATTTTTCTCGTCGGGGACGATATTGTTCTCTAGCTTCTCGGACAATGTTTCGCACAGAAAACAACAAAAATCTTTGAAGAAAACCACTCGTATCGTTGTTCGTATGATCCGCACGCTGAAGACACCGCTTTCGCGTCACTCACAACGCTTACAGAAACTTTCTCGATTCAGCAAGCAAATCCGTCGTAATAATGGTTTTATGCACTCGACAATATCACATGTATAACATGTCAACTTTTCTAGTACATTTCAAAACTATCGTAATCCAGTGTGACCGATCTTGAAAACAAGAGTCCGCCATCTTTTCAGAACCAAAACACGAGCGCGCAATGGCCGGCGCGATTTTCTAGTATGTATAGCACGCGACGAAATTTAGAAAGAATAGCTCCGTATAATGTCACATGCATCCCTCGTAAACGTTCTCGTTAAATATTCTAACAAGCGATATATTATACTTCAAGCAAGATTTTTTCTTTCAGCCATTTCACGCGTAGGTAAATACCTCAAATATAGTTTTGTTGTCGACTATATGTAAACAAAGGCTGAAGTAAAGATCAGCAATAATAAGATACGAGATTGTAGAAATATTTAATATTTCATCTATGTGTTTGTCTGTATGAGTTGAAGAAATAAATTTTTCAACTGTTTCATATTTCTTACTGTTTACATCTTCGTAATTAAATATTAAATTGGTAGTTTCAATGTTCGATCAAATCTCTGCTCTTATTACGTCGATAACGTTTATGCATTTCTACGTTTGTAAGCTTCACTCGATAATGGTGTACATTATTTATTTAAAGTTCAAATGATCCTGAGGTTTGCCGCGCTGAGTCGAGCGGTTGATAATAGAGTCTGCGCACTGAGAACGCGGTGCATATCTGCATTATTATATTATTAGATGGTAAATAGCCTATTTTATTTGAAATCATACGTGCACTTTTGAAAATGAAAATATTTTATTTGCAGAAATTTTACTGTTCATATGAAATAGTATTTTATTTGACTTATATTTAGCAGAACGATTGTTCAAAGTAGTATTTGAGATATATATTTTTTCCTACAATATTTTAGCCAGCTCTGAAGTTGAAAGTTTTAAAGTTTGATCAAATCTCTATTCCTATTACGTTGATGACGTTTATAAGCTTCACTCGATAATGGTGTCAATTATTTATTTAAAGTTCAAATGGTCCTGAGGTTTGCCGCGCTGAGTTGCGCAGTTGGTAATGGAGTCTGCGCACTGAGGATGCAATGCGTGTCTGCAGCACAGTTCATGGAATCAACAAAGTGATGATCAACAAGCGACATCTAAAGCAGAATTTGAGAAATAAGTTCATGCAGCAATCAGCAGCAATGTTGCCCCGTCGCAGTGATGCCAGATGCGGGGAGTCACGGTGAAATGCAGTAAAATGATGTGCCCCCTCTCTGATGACGGGGAATGAGTGGGGCGAATGGAAGACACGTTGCACGTGCGCGATGGAGACCGTGGAGCGTGCGCCTGCGCACGATGCTGGAATGGAATAGTGGAAGGGGTAAGGAGGTGGGCATGGGTACTCAGTAGTCTCAGTACATGAGCTATGAGCTCCGTTTGGAGCTCATTCTGGCATCACTGCAGTGCCCCGTCGAACCTGCGATTTCTCCGTGATTGCTCGCGCAAGCGCGAGTCGCGCTTGGCTCGGCACACACACGTAGACGACGCAACACTGCACACGCAGTCGAGCAGGCGTAGCTGAGCGTAACGACCAGTAGCGACGCTGGTCGTAAAGTAGCTTGTCATTCGTCGATTTTATTTGCTTTTTTTCCGTGATTAGATACTGCGGCAGAGTGTAAAGGTCAGTTTTTGTTTGCCACATTTATTAGTAGACACGATACATCAGTCCAGTTAAGGAAACAGTAGTGCGAGCATTAACTTCGTGTATTGTTTCCTCGTATTGACTTCACTTTCCCTGTGTTTCTCTATTCAGAACGATCAAGATGTCACCGAAGAAAGTTTACGTTGTTGGTGTCGGTATGACAAAATTCGAGAAGCCAGGCAAACGGAATGATATCGATTATCCGGAAATGGCAAAAGAGGCCGTGACGAAGGCTTTACAGGACGCACGGATCCCCTACGACGCGATACAAGCTGCCTGCGTTGGTTACGTATACGGAGATTCCACCTGCGGTCAAAGGGCACTCTACCAAGTCGGAATCACTGGTTGCCCCGTGTATAATGTAAATAATAATTGCTCAACTGGTTCCACCGCTTTGATCATGGTTAAACAGCTAATCGAAGGTGGTTCCATCGATTGCGCCTTAGCCCTAGGCTTTGAAAAAATGGAAAAGGGCTCTTTAATGTCAAAATTCATGGATCGTACAAACCCCATGGACAAGCATGTAGAAGTTATGGCTGAAATTGCTGGTACCAAACTTTTATTTTTTTACAAGTTTGGATGAGTCTATTTTTTTTTTTTCTAAATTTCTCCCTATTTTATCTTGTGCCTGTTCAATCATAGGTATAAACGAAAGTCCAGTAACTGCACAGCTATTTGGAAATGCTGGCATGGAACACATGAAGAAATATGGCACAAAACCTGAGCATTTCGCAAAGATTGCCTACAAAAATCATTTACATTCCATGAACAACCCATACTCTCAATTCCAAGATAAATACACTTTGGAGCAAATAATGAACTCTCCGAAAGTGTTTGGACCACTCACTAAGCTACAGTGTTGTCCTACATCGGATGGTTCAGCAGCCGTGGTTCTTGCTAACGAGGACTTTGTTCGTAAACACAAGCTTGAGTCTCAAGCAGTAGAAATTGTAGCCATGGAAATGTCTACCGACTTGCCATCTACATTTGCAGAGAGGAGTGCCATTAAACTTATTGGGTATAAGAACAAGGATATTCTTGGTCAGGTTGGGTCAGGAATTTCTCGGGAATCCCGAAAGTTTTGGGAACCTGTCCCGACCCGAAATTTTGTGCTCTCGCACATCTCTAACGGGAACAAATGAAAATAGTGGTTCTATCTTTTTACAGCTATGACATGACGAAGAATGCAGCTGACAAGGTGTTCACTCAAAGCCCTTATAGACCATCCGATGTGGATGTGGTGGAATTGCATGATTGCTTTTCGACCAATGAACTTATTACTTACGAAGCATTGGGTCTCTGTGCCCCTGGCCAAGCTGGTAGACTGATTGATGCTGGTGATAACACGTATGGAGGAAAGTATGTAATAAATCCTAGTGGTGGATTGATCTCAAAGGGACATCCATTGGGAGCAACAGGGCTGGCACAGTGTACTGAACTCTGCTGGCAATTGCGAGGCTTAGCTGGTAAAAGACAAGTGCCAAAAGCAAAGCTTGCTTTGCAACATAATATAGGTTTAGGTGGAGCAGTTGTGGTTGCTCTGTATCGATTAGGTTTTCCTCAAAGTGTACAGAAAAATAATGTCAGTGGACAAGTCAATCCAGATGGCTTCAAAGCAAACGCGTTGTTTAAAATATTAGAAATCGCAATGCAAGAAGATGAGGATGGTTTGATCGACAAAGTTCGTGGAATATACGGGTTCAAAGTTACAAACGGACCTGGCGGTACAGAAGGTATTTGGATCGTAGATGCTAAAACCGGAAAAGGAAAGGTTGAATATAATGGAACGACTAAACCAGATGTTATGATCACCATTAACGATGCTGACATCGTCGATTTTATATCTGGAAAGTTGAACCCACAAAAGGCCTTCTTCCAAGGAAAAATTAAAATCCAAGGCAATATGGGATTAGCGATGAAATTAATTGACCTGCAAAAACGTGCCGCTCAGAAAATTGAACTCCTTCGTTCGAAATTGTAAAGCGTAGAAGCCTTGAGATTTTTCTAGATTCCTTGTGATCGGATATCGAAGTTGATATAAATATGGTCTCGATCAAAAATTAGATTTGGAAGTTTGCATCAAAATGCGCTATACTCATTCCTGTTACATAGTATAAACTCGTTTTTAATAAAAAATGTTGAATATTCTAGAATTTTTTATATATAATTACGTAGTTGATGTACGAATAATTAATTCTATTTTTCTAAATAGTAACGCTACTACATATCGCCAAAAACAATTGTTCAATAGTAAAAGTACATCTATATGTATAATCCAATTAGATCAGAAAAAGTTTCAGCATTTCGTGAATTAATTCGCGTTAAATACAAGATCAATTCTAACTGAATTCTTAATTGAATTGTATTTATAATTTAAACCAAATTGACTGTCTATCGTTTTTATTGAAAGATTATGAATCCATTAAATTATATTTTTGTTAAATTGTGCATAGTATAAGTATCTTGTTATATTCCATCTTTAGACAAATGAAGGTGTAGGTGCTATATGGGCGCGAATGCTAACAATTGATTACAACAAAATGGCTTTTGACATCCACAAATTGCACGAGGATACCTTCAAAAAGCTTTTATGTAAAATTACGTTGTTCCATTTTACACCTGTCACCTAAAATGTTTATATGGAACGGTGTATTATGGATATGTATTAAATTCTATATTCGTTTTATTATTAGCATTTCAGAAATAGAGATTAAAGATTAAACGAGAAAAGGCTCGTAATTGCACTGTATTAAAAATATGATAATGAAGAGTAATTTATACGAGATATCAATTATAACTTTTTTTATGAAATAGAGAGAGAATTATAGTTATTACTATTGAATTATTGATGTAATAAGTGGAAGCAGGGTGCAATTGAGATGTTATACACAGTTTTTATAAAAAAGGTGTAGGTTTTTATACTTATTACCAAAATGTTTTTATTAAAAAATAAACGTTGTTTAATATTTAAAACGAATTTGTTTTTACTTTACAGCAATATGTTTATCTCCTGTTTATTCCAATTTTCGCACCGATAACTGCTATCATCGGCATATTGTTATCGTTCAAGAACAGCCAAGTATATAACTTAAAACGTTCCATTGATAAGTTAAAATTAATGCAATTATTTTTCTCATTCAAATGAAAACGTCGTTTCTCGCACAAAAGAAAAATCATTAGGAAACTACATCCGCTATCGATAGCTAAAAATAACGCTTCTGGTTGATATGTAAAACTTCTATTGACTTCGGCTTTACTTCTTTTGCTAATGTGGTCATTTAACCTGTATTTGAAATAGAGGTTAATATGACCATGACAATCAACTATGTTGTACTTACATTTTCAGCAGTCATTATTATTGTAATGACTCATTACAATGGCCGTTCCTGCATAAAACATTTTGAATTCGTTGATTATGCATTACATGAAGAAAAAAACCGATGTGCTTCAAAATATACGAAGTTAAGTGTATGTAGAAAGGAAAACAAATATATGGAACAAGTATAAAGAAATGAAGATAATAATTATCGCTATGACAATACTACGACTAGGATTTATAAATATTAAAAACGTTGTAGAACGAAATACGGTAAATATTTAGAATATTCCAAAATCCGGATAGTTCGTTCGAAAGTTTAAATCAAGATTTCGTCCTTCCCAAGCAAGTCGAAACAAGTTGGATCAGACCAGGGATGCTACAATCATCAAGGCGCGCGTTTCTTTACGCGTAGTTGTAGCGGTTGTATCAGCAAGTACTAAAATTCGATTTGTTTTGTAAATGGCTCGCTTGCAACCGCATTGCGATCAGCAAATAACCCTTCTCCTCGAGTGGTGTCTATATTATTCATGTATATTGTTTACATTATTAAGTATATTGTACGAGGTATTATATCAATTTTATATTCATATAAAAAAAAATTAATATAGAATGGAATTATTTTAGGTCGGAAGAAATGTTTAATGTTTGAGTTAAAATAGCCTCCCGAGTACAAAGGATTAAAATTCGATTTGTTTTGCTAGCGGCGGAGTTGCAACCGTGCCGCATCCTTCAGAAGGACATCGTAGGTGACGTTCGCGGTGTTCGCGGAATACTTGGGTGGAAAAAAAATTCGGTGCGCAATAAAGTATGTCTGAAACTGGACTCGGCGATAATTCATCGAACAGACGCCAGTGTTCTGGCACTAGTCTGTCTACCGTCGCACCGATTTTCTAGGATATCCTGAGGTCCGCGCACGTACACGTGCACGCGGGACACTCGCAGGAAAGCAGTATGTACTATATTTATAGCTAGAGATAAATATACACCCTGGCTAGTCTCCAAATTACCACACGTACGAGAGAGCCCCGAGTTCGAGTAACGGCCTAACCCCTGTAATAGCAGCATCGTGTCAGTGCTATTAGTGACGTCTATCGACGTTGCGACTGTCGCGGGTAACGAAAGGCGAAGAAAGGTAGAAAATAAAAAAGGAAAAAGGACGAGGAAAAAGAAGTGACCGGATTGTGCAGAGGGGCCATCACGAAACATGTAAACGGTCCTCGGGCTCTTCGAGTTACCGATTGGGCGACCAAAAATCCGTGAAATCGTCGATCATACGTTTTCGGTTCGGTCGTTCGTTCGTCTGCTAACATTCGTGTTCTGATATGAGATTGCCGGGCCCATCTTTTCAGCCCAATATGGAAGGTGCATTCCCATACATCGTGTGCGACCGTTCTTAACGACGTGCCGGATAAATTTAATCGTGACCGCTTGCTGCATTTGGGTTAACATCGATCAAGTAAGTACACACCAGTCAATACCTAATTGCGTAAGTTCTGACTGGGATCCAGCAATCAATTTCACGGTTACTCAAGCATTTTGTCTCGGCCGACCATAGATCTCCGTAAAACGCATTAATCTCCGAAAGAGAATCGAGATTCGTTCTCCACCCATTTCACGGTACGAAGATCGAACAAAAATCATTTTATGCGCATAGAGGCAGATGCTAGTTTTAATACGGAGTTCGAAATTCGATGTATTGCGCTCTTGTATTTTTGGAAGACTGCAACAAGCCTTGCGTGGGTCGAACGAATCTAGCGAGACAATTGACTCTATCGTGCGATTTAATTTAAATCGATCTAGGCATACAGGTGTATAGTACTTACAGGATTCTAAGCGGTAACAAACTTGGTGGAACGTACGTCGTCGTAAATGAAAAATTGATCGATATTAATGATATGATAATGTTGTACTGTGCAGGCATGAGATTTGCCCGAACGTTAAGTTATCAGCGGATTTACGATGTCGAAGATACATCGATTCAAATAAACATATTTTTGTCTGTTCAGATTGTAAATAACTGCAAAATACTTACAGTCCACATGAGAGAATATTATTGACATTCCTGAGTGATAGTAATAATCTGTGAAGGAAAAAATGTACTGATTTGATTTTACATGAATGCGATCAGTATTTTCAGAAAAGAGCAATACTAAAATAATGTTACAAATTGTTCGAAATTTTCGATTGTTTGATCTATGAATTTCGATTATCTCGAAGACGGGAGCGCGATTTGAAATTCATTTGCGCGTCGTCAACTATTTCGCGTTCTGCAGAAAGCCAAGTTGCCTGACGCGTTTCGCAACGCGTTCTCCTATTAATTCAAGGTTTCGTTTCTAGGTCCTCCTGAGCCGGCTCTCTAGCTTTTAGAGTCGGGAAGGGCTCGATTGTTAGATTGCCGCGTGTGACACACTCGCAACGAGATATGCCCTGCGCCGGAAATCTTTCACCGAGATTTTCGATTCGCAGCTATTCAAATTCCCCGCGTCTCGTTTACGGTGGTATGCAGCTTTCCAGGACGTTCTTCGTGTATTCTCGTCTCGTGATCCTTTCGCTCCCGTTCACCGCCACCTTTAACCTTGAAGCGGCCTGCAACAGCGACGCAGAACACCGACGCCGGGTCACTTGCGACCCACGCAAAAATTTTTGAAACACATCATTTCTAACAAACCGATGTTTAGATAGTAGATCGGAAGAGGCCCGGCATTGGCTGAGAGTAATTTAATATCCATGAATAGATTGTGGATTTTATACATTCATGGGAAAAATGAGTACATCGAATGCGAAACAGTAAATACATTTTGGAGATTGTATCTTTTCCAACTCATTAAAGTTATAAAGAGAAGGAACATGTGTTTTCAAACTCGGGCAATCTTTATTTTGTACAAAAATCCACGGTCTATTAATGAATGTCGCGGCAACTAATAATTCGATGGTCTATTTCTTCTTTAAAGCATTATTCTGTCTCTCTAACACTGTTGCACCTTCTTGAAAGTGTCTGAGTTAAGCATTAATAAAAATGCGACAGTGGGTGAATGTGGAAGCATTTATATGCATAAAAGCTCATTTCTAATGATTTATGAGTTCTGTGTAAATAACATATTTACAAGTTATCCTTGTCTATGTATTCCATCATGTGGAATCACCATATATAATTGTTGTCTCTGTTAAACATACGATTCTTGCTGATTAACGACGTCGCGTCTGGCTACAAGCAGCAATAATTATTCAAACGTCTGTAGGAGTTCGTTTGCGTTGATTAATCTTCTGATTTTCCCATGCAGAATGCACCATATGTATTCGTCGAAGAAAGGTGATCCCCTCTGCCCCCTCGGCTTTCATCCTCAAGTGCGATGGCCGACCCGCTGTAAGAGATGCTTCAGGTACTATAGTTTTCCTTTGAATTGAAAAAAATAGTGAGGCCTCACAGTCGCCATTCGAGTGCGAAGGGGTGTAATAATCATTATAATCAATGAACATTTTTTAGGGATTACAAAGAGCACGGGGGTAAAAGAGACAGCCTGAGGGACATCACATCTTCCACACCTAGTCTTTCATTCGAGCAATCGTCGGCCCGGTGAGTTGAAATGCAGCAATTATATTTATTGATATATATCGAGAACAACAAAATAGAATTCTGTTTCTCATAATTGCAATTCTCACGCTTAGTTCCGCTGAAAACGGAAAAAGAGTCTGGTCGTCCGCAACGAATTTGGCGAAAGATGATTTCAAGACTAGTACAGAAACATCGGCTGCAGCAGCCGGATGGACGTCGCTCATGGATCTGTCTGCTATCGACAAAGAGGAAGAGAGGAAAGAAGGTAATCGCGTATGCGTAAACATTTTTTTGCAGCTTATGTTATAATGTATTAGCATTTAATGTGCATGAATAACTGCGCACGGTTGTACATATGAGTAATATTAAGTTGAAACACTTCTGAAATATTAATATGTTTGTGACTGCATAACGTTTTTAGTTTTTACAGTCAGAAGACCATCGAAACTGCAAATCAAGGAGGTTATAGATAACAGTAACAAAAATGCCTCGAACGACGTCGAATTCATAATACAGGTATTGCTGATAGTGATCAATTAATTCTTTCATTGGCTTTTGTAGAACGAACTGCAGATTAGAACACTGAGATTGCATACCTCGCGGTAGTCAGCCTGTTTTAATTTTAGAAGACCTTTAGCGATAAAGAATAATAATAGATTTATCCATATTCAGGTGAAGAAATCGCGGACACCGAAGAATTCCGTACAGAATGACGAGTACCGGAAGGAAGAGGTGACGACAGACAAACATAAGGATACTAAGATTTTTTTCGTTCAATTTCATTTACCGAGCAACTTTTAATCATATTATTTATCTCGATTTGTATCTTTTCATTATCACTTCTTTCTAATTACACGAACAACACATCGTGTAATTTAACGTATCTCTCGAAAGCCATTATCGTCTTCCACACGATCAAAGATAATCTTTTAAATTGCGTCGATATAAAACTTTTTAAGTCGTTAACGTGCGACCAAAGCATAATCCAGGAAACGAAATTTATTATATACAGAGCGAGATGGAGAAGTTGAAGTTCCAAGTTAGCGAATTACAAGCGCGATGCGAGAAAGCGGAGAAAGAGAAAAGCGAGATACTGATGAGACGATTGTCCACCATGGAAACTATATCGAGCAAATCCTCGTCGAATGAAGTACAAAAGTTGCAAAAGAAAAACGAAGGTACTAGCGTAGAGAATTGAAAAGAAAATAAGGCACGGTATTTCCTCGGTAATGTCACGTGAGCTGGGAGACGCGGCGAGAGTCTTGGAAACAATGGAGGCTGTTACGTTTTTATCCTCATTGGCTGAGTTGGTGCTGCATCGCGGCCAGAGAGGAATAGGAACAGTGCCGGGAAATCAGAGAGCGAATTATAAGCACAAACACTTATGCTTTTGGCTCCGCCTCCTTCCTCACTATCCTTTCTCTTTCACGAAAGTCTGTGCACTGTACAATGATAGTGGGGATAGACACACTATACTATAGTGACTGTCAGAACGTGGCGTTACGGAGGAAATGCCATATTTTCTTCACTATCTAATATAAATAATAGAACTTGAAAGATAAATGTTGAAATGAGTGAGTCATTTGACTCTCCCATGACCAGAGGAGCAAAATTTTTGTAGACTAACTTCAAAAACAAAAGTTAGTGGTAATTATTATTAATATCTATTAATGATATGCAGCTCTGGCGCAAGAAAAGACCAGTCTGATGACAAAGATAAGAGAACTGGAGAAAGAGGCGAACACGAAAGCATTTAGAGGTGAAAGGGATAGGGAGAAAGATGAACTTCGCTCGAAACTAAAAGCGGCGGAAAATTTATGCGAATCTTTAATGGACGAGAACGAGGACATGAAGAAAGAGATCCGACAATTAGAAGAAGAAATCTACGAGCTGCAAGACACTTTCAGGTAATCTTCGTCCTCTTTGTGGGTGTATACATACTGTAAATATAGCAGTTTATAGTTTCCTTTTCTCGCATGTATACTTTGGCTTCTTCTTTTGTGTCCACTTATAATATCTAAAATCTAAACTGCGGATTTCATACGTTCATTACGATTTTCGAAAAGTCTATGCGAACAATTAATTTCAATTAATAATTCGCCATCTGCGATGACGTGTCCTGAAAAAAATTCGATTTATCATTGAAAGATATTCCTGTGTCTGCATTCATATCAGACATTATTGTCGCTGGCAAGAAAGAACAGCGAACGCATTTTACTAACTGGTTTGTCTGAATTCGAATTCATTAATCAATGGATAAACACTTCGTGTCCACACAGCGGCGAACCATGACTCGCCTGTTGCGTACAGTTTCTTCTTTTGCTGAATAACATACCTCTTGTGTTTGCGGATGCGACTGATCACTGTGTAATTAGCGCTGGGTAATCAAGCCGCTCGATCCGATTCTGACTTGACATTACCTCTTTTATCCCTTCCATTCAGTTTGAGCGAGAGGACAAGCTAGGATGTAAACATGGAATGAATCACGCATAAATAAAAATGTAAATTGTGTTTTTTAATTTGCATCGGTAGACTCGGACATCTACTTTTTATCAGGAGAACGTAATAATTACTAGACTACGGATCATTATGCAAAATGAAAATGATTTCATCCCTTAACGACTTTGTTACGTTAAAAGCAACATTACACATTCTTGATATTTTAAAATCTTTTACTGCTTTATATTTCACCCAACTAATTTCTTCATAAATGCATCAACATCCGCAGTATAATAATTACAATGATTGCCGACGCCACGATAATTTGAGGTGGTAAAATCGGCTGGGCTCTAAAGCATTTAGGTTGCGGTAGTCGGGACAGTGACGATTTATGTACGGATCAGGCCTCGAAACGATGGCCAGGACTGCACGAAAACATAACACGAATAAGTGTCGATTTCCACCAGCTTGATTTACGACTTTACGACCTAAAGCAAATATCCTGGCCCCGACTGTACCAATAATGCCTCGGTAAACAGTCGCGTTTGCCTCCGCCACCTATTAGGACCGGATGGTATCCTTTTGTCGTTTACCTCAAAGAAAATGTACACAATACACCCCCTGTTGGGTCCTCGAACCCTAGGCTATTGTTTGAGGAACATTTCTCAGTCCCACAAGTCCTTGAAAGGTGAGGAAAAGGTCTCTTGCGGCGACCTCGAGGAAATGGTCAGTTCTCGATTTTTCATAGTAGGTACAGTGTATCCGAAGGGAGTATACGACATAAAGAATTCGCAGAAGGAAATCGTGCGCCAAAACCGATCGGGAAGCTATGTACGTGTTGCACCAACAATTACAGAACTATAAATGTTTATTCATGTGTGATTTATCTTATGTTTACATTGTTATCTGACGCTAGTTCTCTAACTCAGGCAGTTGCCAGTTTGCTTGGGAAAGGTCCGGACCAATCTGGCCTCAAGTCGGCTTGCTAGATCCGAAACTGTTTGATGACCCAACATCACGTGTACTACACATTTATACAGGATGGTTCACCTAAGACCAAACACCTAAATATCTCCTTCACTTTTAACGACGCGAGCATTGGGGATCGTGGAGATGTTTAGACGTTCGTGCTTAGGTAAAACATCTTGTGCAACGAAAAGAAAGTATTTAGAACACTTGAAACGAAATAACATAACGTGTTTGGCTGATTAGCATTGTACCTGGCACAGGAACAAACGCACACGAACACTTTGAAGGGGCTCGAAAACAGTGGATTTCCACTTACTGCAGTTTCCGAAATCAGAGAACAAACCGAAAACGAACTAAAATAAAAAGAAATAGAATAAACGGAAAGAGTGCGACGAAAGAAGAAAGGTGTACTTTCGAGAAAGTCGAATTTTTTTCGAATCACGGAGAAGAACGAAAGAGAATGAAAAGGGTAAAACATAGAAGCCAAAGATCTCTCGAGTATAGTCTCAGGCGGGAACAAGTGCGAACAAAAACCAAAAATTAAAAAAAAACAACAAAGAAAACCGAGTGCAAAAATATTTTTAGCAAAATCAGCCATCTGAATTGTTGCAGGACGACGATTTGGACGGAAGACGGTTCCAACACTATGGTCACTGCATTTCGTCAAAACTGGATCGAATGCCGGTGTTTCGTTGCCTCGGGATAACCAGTTTCCCGACATTGAACAGAGACAGAGCAAATTTTCCCTTCGGTTCGGATCAAATTTTTCGCGACCGCAATCGAGAAAAATGGAAGAATCTTCCAAAACGAAATGACAGAGAAAAAGAGAACGACGGATCAGAGCAAGACCGACGGTGATGAGATATAGCGTTGCTTTATTTTCGAATTTGAACAAAAATGAGAGAGCAGTATGTGGAACGTTATACTGTCGTCGAACCCTTTCGATGTTTTTGAACTTGTTCGCGCGCTTCCAACGTGCTTCCGTCGCGAACGGAGCACCGTTCCGACCGTTTCGGCTTCCATTTAATTGATTGTGTACGTGAGAAATTAACAAACAGGTAATTATATATGTCTGTCGCGTCTCTTTGATCATGCTTCGCTCGGCGGAACTGGATAACTCCCTTCATCCTCAGATATTTTTCAGTACAAAAGAAATTGTCTTACAGTATTGTCCAACGAATTCATTGGCCATATAATAAAATCTTTGATGAAGGAAATGAATCTCGGAATAAATTCCGTGGTTTCAACGATAAAAATCGGCACGCGCGTAAACAACAATGGTCGATTATGATTATCCGGTTCCGTAACGCCGCACTACTCTTAATGACGTCTAAATGAAATGTATAATATACCAACATTTCGTATTCTTAAGGGATGAGCAAGCGGACGAGTACGTCCGTCTGCGAAAAAGTTTGGAACAGTCGAATAAGAATTGTCGAATTTTATCGTTCAAGCTGAGGAAGGTCGAGCGTAAGGTCGAGGAGTTGGAGACCGAAAAAACAACACTGGAGACGAAGTATGAGCAGGTAGAATGACGATTTGAATGATAATTGAACGATGCAAATCGCATGCGTTTACCGTCGTCTGAATTCCAGGTGAAAAAAGTCGAGGATACTTTGCAGAAGATTAAAAATGATTTCCAAAATCGGCCGCAGAAGAAGGCGACCGATTTCACGACCAAAGTGCAACTGAAGAAACTGGTGGATGAAATGGAGAAAGAAATAGGTTCGCCATTGGCCTAACAGCGAGCACTTGAAATTGTTCAAACATATAAAACGTTCGATAAATAATCGTTTAATTAACGTGACACGTCGAGCAAATTACACTGGTCAACACACGTAAACCTTTTTTCGGGCTTTTGAAACTTTTAATGGAATTTTCAATGCCCATATGAATGTTTAGTACTTCTTCTAAATTTCAAAGAACTTGTTCTTCCTACTACAATGGACCATTTTTCTGATACAAAGGGACGTATGTTCGTATGTTTGATAAAAATATTGTTTATATTTTAGGAGACATGATGACTGTTTTTACGAATGTTTCCGAGGACAAGGACGTGGACATTCAAGAGCTGAAATCCCAGGATCACGGCAAGTATGATGAACTCTTAAAGGAACATGAATTACTGAAAGAGAAGCTCGACTCTTTGACGAAAGAACTATCCCATGAGAAAGAGAAGAAAAAACCACAGTTATCCGTGAAAGGAGATGATAAAAATGCAGATTTTCAGAACAGTGAGTGATCCGATCGATTAATCTTCATTCCGCTTTTGTGCTGTACATTTTGTACGCTGCATATATTGAAATATTACAGTGAAAAAGAAATTGGACGAAGCTGTCTCACTAAGGGAAGTGGAAAGAAAAGCATGGGACGAAGATAAGTTGGCCTTATCCGAGGAGAAGGAGAAACTGAAGTCGAAGCTTCTGTCGCTTTCTGCAGAGAAATTGAAAGTGTATAATGAAGTTGTTCAGTTGAAGAAAGACTTAGGTATTTTTCTATAGCGTAAAAGCTTCATAAAGATTTTATAAAGCTTCGTTGGCTTTTTGTAGAAGCGGCCAAGTCTTCGGAGAAGGATGGAGTGAAATTGGAAAAATCGTTGAATGAACTGAAGAAAGAACTGACGCAGGAGCGTGATAGGTGTAAGAAGTTGCAAGACGATTTGTCAGCGTACACTGAAAGAGAGTCGAAAATGTCGCAGTCGATCTCTTCTGTGAGTGTGTTTTAATAATCACTGCGACACATCGTGTGTTATCATTAGACTGCGGATTTTCGTGGAAAATACAAATTTTCTGCATCAAGTATATTTTTGTTAACAAAGGTGGAACAATCGAAGACCAAGTTGGATGTTGAAGTGAAACGGCTGAAGAAAGAACTGGAGAACGCAAAGTCCTCGAACGCCACGAAGATAAACGATTTGACGGCCGAGGCAGCTCAGCTGAAAAAAGAAAAGGAGTCTGTGCAGCGGGAAATTGATCAAGAGAAGAAGTCGAGAGAATCCGAAGTAGCCGAGCTAAAGAAGAAGATTAGCTCGTTAGAAAAGACTGGACTGAACGCAAAGAAGATGAATGAGATGAGGCAATCGTATAACGAAAAGATTTTGAGTAAGTCTCTTTACTGTACGATGAACCAGTCACGATGGTGCCAATTAAAATATCTCCTGATTTAATTGAACGATGAATTAAAAATCTGTGATTCCATCTGTAAACAATGCGGTTGACCTTCGTATGTCCTTCGTACGTCCAGCAACAAAAAAAAAACACTACTTACATCATACTATATGTACCCCTTAAAATCATTTAAATTGAACACTCTGGATGAGACAACAGTGTCTTATATTGCAGATTTGGAAAACGAGCTGAAGAAAGGACAACAGGAGTACAACAACCTCAGTGATAAACTTAGTATGCTTGAGAATTTGAGGAAGCAATTTGAAATGGATAACGGAGCTCTTAATACGTAAGCGATAGAAAGTCGTAGCAATGAATGTAATGCGTTAAATCTGTAACAACCAGTTCCATTAAAATGGTAGAGTTGGATCATTTTCCCCGTATTTTAATGGGAATCAGGCTAAAATTGTAATCGTTCATTTGTAGCAAGCTGCGGGAACAGAACACAGAATTGATCAAAATTCGCAAGGAATTAGAGACACTACGACAATCTGTGAAACTGAAAGAGAGCGAATGGAACTCTGAAAGAGCTACGTTAGAGGTAAATGCAGCAATTTAACGCGGGAGATCATGCTAAATATTTTAAGGTGTGTGAAATCGATTTTCTTTGCTTTCACATTATAGAACCGAGTGAAAGAGAGCGAACTGCCGAACAAGGCTTTAATAACAGACCTGAACAACGACATTAGTAATTTGAAGAAAGAGAACAATACTTTGGTGACGCGATTAGAAGATATAAGAAAAGCGGTAAGCTAAGGCTCAAAACTATTATTAAAATCGATATCTACATGGATTTCAATTTATATTTCACAGAACGATGACCTTTCGGACAAGCTGAAAGATTACGAAGCCGTGTCGAAGATCCACCAAGCTTTAACCCCAGATACCACGGCGCTCGAATCCGAAATCCGGAAATTGAAGAACGCCCTGGAGAACATGGAGAAAGCAAAAAAAGCAGACCTGGCTCAATGCAAAATGCGATATGAGCATAGGATCACCGCTATCAACGACGAAATCAAAACCATCCAGAGCCAACTGTCTCGATACAAACGCGAACGCGACACTTACAAGCATATGCTCGAAGGCGCCCAGAAGACTATCGCAGATTTGAAATCTGCCAGGAGTAGACACTCGAACGCGTCCTCCGGAAAATCTGACGAGGTTGGTTCCTCTCCCAATGAGAGTACGATTAAAGTACCGATGGAAAAACTTTGGGTCCACTAGGCTCCAGAGTGTTCAATTAACACGTTGACAGCCGCGTGAATTTTTTGTGTTACATACTGATAGGGTGTCTATACTAATTACATATATTACATATATGCCACCAATGTAGGAGGAAGAGATATCCGGTACGAACAAACTGGTTCTAGAAAGGCAGATCAATAGCTTGGAAGATGAACTTTCTGAAGCACGGCTAGAAACGTCCAGACTGAAAGCTGAATTAGTATCTGAGAAGTCGGCCAGTCACGTTAAAGTATCAGAATATCAGTCGCGAATTAACGAGGTATCGCATTGATTCACAATTGACTTTAGCGGTCTTTAGATCAGGTTATTTTATATGTTTGTATTCGTAGCTGGAAGAAGAGAGGATGCTGACGAGTGGCAGAACGAAAATTCCAGGTCTGAAAGTTCGTATGGAGTTAGCGTGGCAAAAAGAGAGAGAAGAGCACCAGAGACTTTTGCAGGAAACAGCTACGTTAGCGAGGGATCTACGGCAAACGCTGTTTGAAGTATGTACAATTGGGGGAAATAGTTAATGGCCACTCTTTGATTTTAATTGTTATTATAGATCGAGAGAGAACGTTCCAAAGAGCGCTTGGAGAATAAGAGGCGACAAGACCAGTTGAAGAAAGTATACGATGAAGAGAAGGAAGAGAGCAGAAAGAAATTATTAGAAGTGACGACATTTGTATAAATTTGAATCTTCAAGCATCTACGGATACCAATGAACGTTTCTTTTTTCAGTTACAATGCGATTTGTTAGAATTGAGGGACGCCCACGCGAAATTGAGGACCAGTAACGAAAAAATGAGACGCGAGAAGGAGCGACACGAGAAGGAGCGAGAAGAGCTCCGAGATGTAATTACGAAAAAATCTAGACAGGAGCAATCCGAATTACGGAATATCAATGTGCTATTGCAACAAGTTAACGATTTAACGAAACTCTTCCCCGAATTGAACGGTATAGCTGAAAACGGAACTTCGAGTACTTACACACCCACTCCGCCTAGGCGACTAAAGGTATATAAAATTACAAAATCAATCAATGAATGAACAATTATCGAAATACATTATTGATGTCTTGTAGGGACCAAAGTCAAGAGAATCGTCGCCAATGTTGGACGCAAAACCTGATCCAAGAGGTATAAACGCTAATCCTTCATCGAATAAAGTTAACAAATCTTAGTCTACATTATACTAATACGTTTCACTCCTATCAGACTCCAATTCACAACTCGGCGAAAGGACAGACAAGTTGGAGTACACTATTAAAAAATTAATGGACGTGGCCAGAGAATTGAAAGATTCAAAGAAAACAACCGATGAGGCAAGTGTGATGCGGATGAAGAAATTTGGTAAAAGGTACCTATCGCTTAATAGCGTCTTAGTAAAATTATTAACAGACGAAACACATTTTCATGTAACTTCTGTTGCCTACAATTGACTTGGAACATTTTTATTTTGCAAGTTGTATAAATGATTACTTCGCTTCGCAGATCAACGTCCGTGGAGAGTGATCCGGGTAAAGGTATGACGAGCCGCTCCAAGCCGCGTTTACAAAGGAAAAGTTTATCTTTGGAACAGACAGCTCGGAATGAAGAGGTACACGAACAATGCGATTTGTATTTATCGCAAAACATATGTTCCTAATTAGTTTATTTAATCTTTCAGTCTCAACGTATATGGGGCACCGATAGCAATTTATCTAGTTTGCAATCGTTAGAAAGCTCGGACATTGAAGGCGGAACTATGAGCTTGCAGAGAGATTCCAGTGTGGATAGGTAACATTAACACATTCGTGAGCAAATATAGTTTTCATTTCATTCGTATAATTCTGTTCTCTTTTATTTGTTCGTAACCAGTCGCCTTTCAACTGGGTCTACAAAAAGTGAGATGCTAGAACGAGATAAGAAACACAGTAAAGGTTTAATGAAGAAACTCACGAGTAAATTGACTAAATCGTCTAGCGTGGACGATCCAAATGTTTCCATAGATCTTCAGGTAAGTAATAAGAGTAATTACGCGGTTCTATTCAGCCTCATAATTGATAGCACATATACAAAATTAATTGTCCGTCTTATAGACATCGGGATCCGAAACGAGTATCAACGAGAAGACTGAGAAGAAAAATCTGAAGAAGAAGTTAACAGATATGTTTAAACGAGGTTCTAGAAGCAGCAGGTGCGTTACCGCCTTTCATCCAAATGGAAGAAGTTGAAACATAAATAAAAAAGATTATATTTATAACAACCATTTATAAAGAAGTCTCTGGAGAACATACGTTTCGCGAATCGCGTCGTGAAATTGAAGAGATAGTAACTTTTACTCGATTATTGCGTTCACTATAAATGTTCACAGATGCAAAGTATTTCTTAGCAATTGTAAAATTAAAATAATGTTTATCTAACGTGTATTTTTAGCGTCGAGAAGAAGCTGAACTCCACAAATCACAGCAGACCAGCTTCAAGGAACTCTATGACATCAAGCAAATAATTGTACAACGCGTTTATACCAGTGTTTAACAGCAACAAATGACGCTACGACTAAAGAGAAAATTGCTCAATTTCGCGTACTAGAGCATATACAAAAATATATATAGATACCATTACATATTATATATATATATATATATATATATATATATATATATATATATTCTTGTACATATCGGATGTGCCTTTACTGATTGTAATTACAAACTTGTAATTGCGGGAGCATTTTCAAACTGTTCATTGAATGTAAACACAGTGTCGCACACACAAAGGAAAGACCACACAATAAAAAAACAATGCGCCTGTTGTTGTTACAATATCTTTGCTCGTTTCACTTCATTGTTACAGTTTCATTAGTCCCTGGTTCACGAACTGCTGCGTCTCTCCTTCTTCGATTTTCGCTTGTGCTTTGAACTTTTATGTTCTTTGTGTTTGTGCTTTTTCTTCTCTTTCTTTGATTTCTTCACTTTCCTCTTCTCGACCCACACTCCGGAAATCTTGGTGTCCGTAGTAGGTTTCGTTACAACACTTCTGAACAAAGGTTTTACGGTTTGAGAAGTGGTTGCTTCGGACGTAGTATCTTCGACTTTGACGAGTTTCGTGGGAAGGGCTGGTCCGTACATGTCGGGTAACAATACTGAATTTGTATTACTATCATTGCTTTGATTCGATGTGATTCCTACATCAGACTGAGATGCTGTATTCGTATCTACCTCCTTATTTACGTTTTTATTCGCCTGTTCACTGTTCTTCGAACCGGAGAGAAGATTATCCAAGTCTACCTTAGCAAAAATTCCCCTTGGCGGAGAAGTGTTCCTTTTGATATTCACTTCAGACGGTTTACCAATCAGAACCGACTTCACAGCCTCGCTGTCTATGCTCTCCTCTGGCTCAGATTCTGATTCTTCGCTGCTGCTCAAGAAAATTGCTTTGAAAAGGTCTTTCTTTTCCTCAGCTATATTCTTCGGTACCTGGTTTAACATATTAGTATCATCTTGACTCGTCCCTGCTACCTCCAAGCCTTTGACTACAGTACTCGAATCAGTTTCAATGTCCAAACTTTGTTTAATTTCAGAAATCGTGGAGGGTGTTTCTTGAACTTCTTTGCCGAAGACTTTCTCGTAAGAAGCCTCGAAATTTCTTGTCTTATCTGACACAGGCTTCGATTCTTGAGGTTCATTGGGAGGGAGATCGTTACTCGACTTTATTTCTGAGAATGTACTACTTACAGCATCTCTGTCTTTCAATTCAGAATCAGTTTGCACAAGTGGCTTTGGTACAGTGTCAGTTGCTTTCAAGAATTTCGAAGAATTGCTAAAATCAAGCGAATCAAAAATCGAAAACTTCTGCGCTTTCTTCTTCAGCTCAGACTGAGCACAACCAGCTTTTGGTTCTGGAATATTGAACCTCTTACAGACTATACTCGCAGGTTTCCATTCAATGCGTTCCCTAGTCAATTTCCCAAACAATTTCATCTTCACGGCTTGCTTCAATTCATCTTCTGGGCTGTATTTTTCAGGAACGGTGTCTGTACTTGTGAACTCAGCAACGTGTATAAACTTGTTCGAGAGATAATCATTGGTTGGTTGCTCGAACAGTCTAACTGCTTGCTCGAATTCTAGTCGTTCATGTTCTCGGTCCCACTCTGTCATCGATAGAGATTGTAGACTGTCCAGCTTGCTCTTTTCATCTTTCTTCAAGAGGATCAAATATTGCTCGAAACGTCTCTGCTTATCAGGATCTCCGAAAATCGGTTTCACTGTGCTTTTTTCCAAGGAACTATCTTCCTCCGGTTTGTTCGTACTTGGACCCTCGTCGATTTTAGATGAATCCTTAAATTCTTTTAAGTTTTTTAAGCTCCCTTCGGCTTCTTTGCTAGGACCAACAAGACCACCTTTAACGAAACTCTGGGCATTGAGTTTGTCCATCCATGAAGTGACTACCTTGGCTTGTTGACTCTCTAATTTCTGTCTTTCCTCTGTTTGTTGTTTCCCATGTAAATTTAACGTTTTCGTAATAATGTTAGAAGCAACCGACGGTACCGCGTTCGGATGCGAGTCTGATACTTTTTTAACGGTATGCGTATCTTCCAATATTCTAGCTCTATCGGCAGCCGTAAGATCTTTACGCTTCCCATTTTCTACTGTGCGAGGAACGTTCTCGATCGGTGGGTAAAATCGACTTTTTCTGACCGCGTGCACCGGTACATAGTCCTTAGGCAACTCTGGAGGTGGATAAATCTTTTTCTGCTCCAATTTGCTTTTCGCCGGTACGAAACCTTCTAGACAATTACTAGAGTTCCTAGAATTGCTATCCTCTGACCACCTGGATTTTGTTTTGCGTTCTGGACCCAGGGAAAAGTCGTACCGAGACATGTCTTCTCTCTCATAAATGTCTTCGTCATCGGCTTCGAACGCGCCAACACCGAACGCTTGGCCATGTATTGACAATTTTTTATTTTTCTCTTGAACGCTAAATGCAGGAGTATCGAATAAATTGATGTGACCAGACAGTATGGTTCTTCTATCTAATCCACTATATCCTATACCAAAATAATTATCTTTTGGGTTGCATCTGTGAAAAGAAATACGTTGATTACTATCAGTATTATTTACCAAAACAGGTTTCTACCGATCCCTAAATTACCTAAACGGTTCATAATCGTCGGGAGCAAATGTAACATCTCCATAATCGTCCTCCGATTCATCTGAACTAGTTCCTGAACTAGCTTTACCATACTGTTGCTTCAATGCTATTATTTTCTCATTTCTTCTCTTAATTTTAGCCTTCTCTTTCTTAGTGAGCCTGGATCCTACGCCTTGACCAGGTCTCCAGCCCATTTGTTTCAATAACATAATACCAACTGTGTCTCTGAATATTACATTAAATATTAATTTAAACTAATATTTATACATATATACAGATTTATCTTCAGAATTATATAGTTGCTTACTTGATAGGCTTCAAAAGCTCTTTTAATACAGGCGTACCAGGAATGGGACCGCTACTATCCTGATTAATTCTCTCTCGTTTCACTCCTCTTTGACCATGATCGGCATAATCGCTAGTAGCACGAATACCTTTCGGAGCAATTCCAAATTGACTCGTGTCCTCATCGTCCATAAAATCTTCAGGTCGCTGAGTAACGCTCTCTGCTTTACTGCCCCTGGAAGACTTGAACTGTTGCGGTCTCCATCCATCTCTGGTACCGACGGTGTTAAAATATCCAGCAGAGAAACCACCTGTAAACGCTCCGTGAAACCTGCGTCTACCTTGCTCATCGTACGCATATTGTTCTTCGATTGTCACTGGTTTCTTTCGTGGTATATTTTCTGCAGAAAAGTTCCAGACGAGATTAACAAAATGTATAATAAGAAAATTTAACCTCGTTTTTGAAACACCAACATACCTTCGTCTATGGGATCGAGAGGAACTCCAAAGGCCACGTAATTCTCGTCTTCGGAGTCGCTCATTTTCGACGCGTAATATTTAACTATCGGTCAACAGCGACCAGAGTTATTTAGAAAAACACTATTTGTTGCTAATTTATACAACTGTCAAAAACAGAACATTTTAGGTTACACACGGAGAATGTATACATCTTACGCTAATCTTATTAATCTAAAGACATGTAAAGACATCAGCAAACTTCTTATCGCGAACGGGGCGAGCTTTTGCATGGTGACCGAAATTCTAAAAAAAAACACTAATCAAAGTTTCCAATATATAGGACAACCTTTTCAACCATTCTGCCAGAGAGCACCAGAGAGTCTGAAGTCTGAATCAGTCTGATTGAACGAAGTGTGATCCGGGTGGATCCGGGTTCCTGATTTCTGAGTCCTGAGTTAGAATGTTACTAAATATTTAGGGCGGGAATGTCGGAGAACATTATAACTTAAAGTTTCATGGTGATTGATTGAAAGAAATATTTACATCGGATCCAGTGAAGAATTTACAATCAATTGCATTGGCGTTAATTATATTAAATGTAACTGCGTTACACCTAACCTATTTATACGGTTTGTTATGAAACGTAAAAATAACCGTTAGTCATCGCAAACTGTCAAAAGAATGTAAGTAATGTCACAATATTATTATTTTGTATCATAAATATGTAGAAACGATATATACAATCGCAGAAAATGCAATCGTAAATGTATGTGACATTCAGTTTCAGGCTCAATGCAAGTAGAATTAAAAAGAAGTATGAAATATTTATGTATATAGAATTACCAATTTAATAACAACAATTTACAAAATGACTTTGGAAGCTGCACAAAATGCAGCCCGAAAAGCTGTGCAATTTGACAGTCAGAGTCAATCCAAGCAGGCCATGTACTACTATAACATTGCTATTAAATTACTTAATGAGTTGCAAAATCCTGTATACGATCAGAAAGTTACAGAATATCAAGATAGAGTAACAGCAATAGAATCTCTGAGTAAGTTTAATATTCTAATTCTAATTCATCTACAGTCGGTACTTGCTCGTTGCATGAAAACAGGATAGAAATTTCAGGCAAAATCCAAGGTTTATGTAAGGGACGTATCCAATCGATCGCATAAGATTTCCCACTATCGACAACGAGCGAGAACCTACTGTGTATATTATAAATAAGAACACAGAATAATAAGAAAATGGAACATTGCAGTCAATGAAGAAGACAGAAAGCATAACAGTGCACAACCTGTGCATCAATCAGAACTACAAAGGTGCATGTTCCTTGTGAATCAAGCTCAAGACGCAGATGAATCAGATGTAAAAGATGTAGCTATAAAGCTATACACCGATGCTGCTGAACTTGGACTAAAATTTGTATGTAATCATTATTTTTCAAACCATTATGTGTACGAATATTAAACATTGGCTTTAAATATGATTATAGAAAACTACAGATTCTGAAGTGAAAGGAAAATTAACGGCTCTTATTCGACTAGCCTTGGACAGGGCAGAATCTTTAAAAGGTGTAAAACTAGTCGACAACAACGATATTTTTAAAACACTGTCCCAATTGCCTGCTGTACCGGAAACAAGTTTGGATGAAGATGTAGACACAGTATTACCAGTTACTACAACTTCTACGAATTCCAATAACATTGGTAATGGATATGTGGATGTTTAATATTGAAGTAGTTTCTATTGTAAATATTGAAATGTTTTTAATTATTTAGGAAAGCAAGCTCGGCCACCTTCACAGCATGACAGCAGTGTTCAGTTGAAAGTAAGCGGCGGTAGTAGCGGTTATTCCGATGAGGAGAAATGGGTTTTACACCATAGTTCCCATATTAACGACCATAAGTTCCTTCCTTTTATGAACATCGATCTTACAGAAAATTTTCATTTCCCCATTCCGTTTACTGACAAAGACGGCTTCCTAGAACTAGCACCAAAGCAGAAGCTCGACTTTGCAAGATGGTGCCGTCCAGAGGAATTATTCCCTGAGCCAACTATGCTCATGTCTCATCACGTTGATTATTACAGCATAAAACAAACTGTTCGTAAAAATTGCTCTTGTCATTTATTTGCCAATAATCAGTGTCATTCTAGATTTAAACTTTATCTGTAATTTCAGGTTGTTTCAGATTGTTCATTCGTTGCGTCGCTTGCCGTTAGCGCTCAATACGAAAGGAGATTCGGACGCAAACTAATTACGTCCGTTATTTATCCACAAAATAGAAACAAAGAACCAATTTATAATCCGTTCGGTAAGCGCGGTTCTTTTTATTTTACAAACTACTTCCACTCTTTTTGGAATCATATTGATTTCTAGTCACTTGTTATCTCGCCAGAGATTTATTCCAATAAAAATTAAATCGCGAGTATTTTATGTTAGGAAAGTACATGGTGAAACTTCACATTAACGGTGTTCCACGAAAAGTTATAATAGATGACTTATTGCCTGTAAGCCGGTACAACCAATTACTTTGTTCCTACTCTAGCAATCGTGGTGAGCTGTGGATCTCGTTGCTCGAGAAGGCTTATATGAAAGTAATGGGTGGTTATGATTTTCCTGGTTCGAACAGTGTAAGTTACTTTTGATTCAGGTTCACCTTATTAATTTATTTAGTTACGGTTACTATCAACTAAATATTTCTTTTTATAGAATATAGATTTACATGCTCTGACTAGTTGGATACCAGAAAGATGGGCTATAAGACCAGATGAACCAGACTTTAACAAGGATCAATTATTTAATGTTTTATTAACACGCTTGCATAAAGGAGATGTACTGGTAACAGTAGCCACTGGAAAGTTGTCCGATTTAGACGCTGAGAGGACTGGCCTTGTACCTACTCATGCGTATGCAGTTCTCGACGTCAGGAAAGTAAATGTGAGTGATTACTTACGCTAACAAAGAATCCATGAAAAATGAATGTTTCCTTAAAATTTGTATTTATCTCACAGGACGAAAGATTACTGCTACTTAAAAATCCTTGGTCGCATTTACGATGGAAAGGCAACTATTCTGAACTTGATACTGTACATTGGACTAATGAATTAAAAGAAACATTGAATTATGACCCAGATTCTGCCTCCCAATTTGATAATGGCATATTTTGGATCGATTACGATAGTATATGTCGCTTTTTCGACGTGTTTTATTTGAATTGGAATCCGGGTCTGTTCAATTATACTTACTGCATGCACCAGTAAGTTCTGAGTACTGTTGTATGCTCTACGCGTGTGCAGAAATTTAACGAAGATCGTTCTTTTTTAACAGAATGTGGAATGCAGGTGTTGGACCAGCAAAGGACGCGTACAACATAGGCGATAATCCTCAGTTTTTGCTAGAAGCGCAAAGCAATGTTACAGGCGCAATATGGATTCTTCTTACAAGACATATTACTGACATCGCGGACTTTCGACAAAACCAGGAATACATAACAGTATTGGTCTATAAAAATGATGGGAAAAGAGTTTATTATCCAAGTAAGTCCGAGAAGTTTATGCTGTATGTCTTCAATATTCATCTCTAAAGGATACATAGTCGTGTTACGCCATCTACGATAATCTGCGGTGACATTGAGAACTTCGCCTAAACCAAACGATAGAATTGTAAACTTTTCATTTTACAGACGACCCACCACCGCATATTAATGGAGTGAAAATAAATAGTCCACACTATCTTTGCAAAATAAAACTGGATACCGCAAGTGATACACGATACACTCTAGTCATTTCACAATACGAAAAAACAAATACGATATATTATACTTTACGTGCTTACGGGACTTGCCCGTTCACGTTACGCAAGATGTCAAACTTTTATAAACACGAGAAGGAGGTAAGATGTTTTATATAAATGTAAATAGAATTTTGTTCTTCCTTTGTAGTTAATTATTATTTTGTTTAGATCACCGATGGTCAATGGAAAGGCATCTCAGCTGGCGGATGCATCAACCATCCAACATACCCAAATAATCCACGTTACCAATTAGTATTAGAGAGTTCCAGTAACGAGAACTACCTGTTGATTATATTGAAGGGTCCAAAGCAATATCAAATAGGATTTGATCTTGTGACGGTAGTATTGAATAATCCTGATGCGCCTGGAGCGTTCCAAACGAAAAACACTGGTCCATTTAGGTAATCTACACATTACGCATAATCTACTTTGTAGAATGCATACTAATGATTCGATTTAACATAGGTCAGGGTTTATCTATCTCGAATTGGATAATGTGCCAGTCGGATCATATAATATTGTTCCATCAACGTACAATCCAGGCCAGGAAGGTCCATTTTTCTTAACATGCAAATCCTCTTGCAAACTGCAACTTCAACGGCTTCAATAACCGAAATGAATTCTAGCACAAATTAATGTTTTTGTATTTAAAAGAATTGTTATCATATATTATAGCTGTAGAAAGCACAATTTATACACCAAACATAAGTTTAATAAGAAAAAAGATGTAATTAAATATTTATATTTACTGTTACTAGAGATCGAATATATTACAGTATATGTATACTAATGTCATTAATGGTGAAGTGATTAAATGACAAAATACTATAAAATGCTTTTATTTTATATTTTCGAAGTACAAATTAGTATTGAGACTAGACAACTACTGACTGTATTATGAATATTTTTGTGGCACTTTATTTATAATTAGCATTTATTTTGTGTGGTATCGTTTGGCACGTATGCAGCTGAATATCATTGAATATAACTTCTCAATATTTTAATAAACTATTCAATATTCTTTGTACTGTTTTTATGTACATACGAAGAATGAGAATGAATTCGAATGTTCCGCTTTAAATGAATTGTGTCGAATGAATACTACACGGCATACATGTTCTTTCAAAATGCAGTGTGAATACAATATCTATTTCCATAAATGTATTGTTAATGTTTTCTAGAAGAACTACAAAAGAATGCTTCTCGCGTTTCTCTTTATAGATTTCACGCACTTCACTGTATTTTGCATTTATCGTGTAGAAACTATGTTCTTAAACATCGATTCTGAATTGTACAGAATTGTTTCTTTTGATTACATCACTGTGTTACATTATCTTTGTATTTGTTCGAACCGAGTCCAGTGTTTTATATTGTATATGCGTCAGAACAGAAAATCTAAGGTGCTACTTAAACAATTTAATTTATATCTGTAATCTGTATCTCGGATAAGACATTCGTATGGTTGTGATATTTTGATCGATTTATATAACTATGATGTAACTGTTCGTGAGTTGCCGGAAACAGCTTGAAATGTAAACTATTAATTACACTTATCATTACTGCTATTTATAATGTTATTGTATCGTTAATACAATCGTAATTGTAAATAAATAATTGCGTGACCTGTATGAAATCATGGTTTATGAAATAGGAATTACAACGAAACGTAAATATATTTACATAATTGCTGACAGATAAATTATAAAAAAAAAACGAATTATGAACAATTATACAAATAATATACAGAAACTCAATGTTAATTTAGAATGAGATTGTTAAGATAACTGTATCGAGTGAAACTGTTAAAAGTATGTAACAGTCGTTGTGACCGTGAGTTCTCGCCTTGTAATTGTGGTCTGGATGCACGTAGAAGGCACTATTGTCAATAATTTCGATAAATATTATTAATGACACGGAAAATATCAAAACAGCATTGTGCTTTTACTACTTATTGTTATGATATGCCTAACAGATTCACCCAATCCTTATGTATTTATCATTGAAAATATGTAACAACAAAATGATGACCCTTTGCAGTCCAGTCTTATTCATAACAAAAAATCATTATGCACCAATATCTCTGCATTTCCGATCCCGTCGATAAGTATTTCTAAAGATTAGACAAAATTTTTACAAAAAATGTATAAATCACTGTAAGTTTCTCAATATATCGAACATAAAGTTAGGACGATGAAAATGGACACTTACACATAATTAATACTTTAAAGAACCGCAAAGGATTACAATATATATATATATATATATATATATATACATACAAAAATGGCAACGTGTTTTGCAATACGATATCATATATCCCTACACGCAAATAATTTATGTGTTGCATTCTTCGTTAAATGATATCCACGTCTATATAAATATTTCACGACAGATACAAAGAAGTAAACATAAATCTGTTTGTTTCAATTTCATCGTTCTATTTCCTTTATGTATAGTGTATATCATCATTATTTTTCGATTGTAAAAAGAATTGTATTGTATCACACAATACGAGTGAGCGTACCTCCGATTCATTTATTTTTGTGCGTGAAAGATAATTTCGCGGTAAGTTTCAAGTACCAAAAATTCAATTACGCGACTGTTCAATTGTAAAAATTTGACGTATGCAAGACACAAAGATATTCGGACATTGCGAAAAATGGGCGGAAAGTAGAACACATTGTACACTTATAAAAAAATAGTACGCTTTGTTAACATTACTAGAACGTTTTAAAGGACGTCAATGATTCTTAAAGAGGCATCTTCTCAAGATAGATTACTTCGTAGCACATTTTTCATCACTGTTTTTGATTTCGTTCTACGTTCTTACTATCGATCTTACTCGCAAACTATTTTGGACTACGTCCAAAATTCGAATACTGTACCATTTCCGGTTTTATGTAAACAGTTCTCTTTACATTATAGTTGCACTTTGCTCGCGGCCCGAGCGTAAACTTTAATACTTCAGTAGAATATTTGCCATTTATATTAGTCCGTTCCTTTTTTTTGCTTAATAAATCCTAAACTGTACACTGTTTATACGATATTAGAAATTGTTACGTTCGTTATATGTAGAATATGATACTTAGCCATAAGTTAATAGTAGAAACGGGTCGCTACGAGTTAAAAAAGTTTCTTTTATCCATTACACGAACGCACGTACTACTTTCGACTCTATTCGACATAATGAAATATTGGTACTCGATCGAAGATGGCATTACTTTCAATTATTTTATGGCCAAGCAGTATTTATGACTAATATGCTTATCTCGAAATTATATGGAAACGTTTAAAGATTCAAAAATCGTGTCTTACGGTCTCGTTTTATAAAATTACATTCTGTAGCTTATTGAAATAGATTAACTATAGACTTTACCATTTCTTTTTAATTCTGCGCTTAATTACTTTGTAACATTTCATTTTGCGGTTTTTCTTCAAGGCAATATTTCTATATTGACACCTCCAGTATTTCTAACAATTTCATCTCAACAGTCCAATCAACATTTATAGATCTTAAGGCGTTATGCTTGATTTCATGAGTGTGGTCGCATTTGCACTATTATTAGTTACGGATAACAATTTGCAAATAGTACCCTATGGAATCGAACGAAACGATGATCCATTTGATCGCAATAAACTTGATTTTCACAGATCTGAACAGAATATACTTCTGCGATCCATAATCCATACCATACACGAAATCCGAAATTAACAAATCATGTGGACAATTAAACTATGACAAAAAATCATTCGAAATAATACAATTTCAGCCTAAATATAAATTAGTAAATTTACTCCGTCAAGGTTACATTATTTACAAACGCACTTCCAAATGAGAACTTTTTTCAACTTCTTCAAACCAAAGATGCCAAAAATTATAGTTTCTCCCTCTTCTATGAAATGAAGTTCTACACGAAAAAAACTGATTCGCGAGAAGATAAAAACTACCTACTATAAATAGCAATATTATCTTCCCTACTAATCAATAATATATGTGCATATTATTGTCTGAGTATAAAATTATCCTCTAATGATGTGATGCTTTCCTTTCCTTAGTAAAATGTAAGAAACATGGTAATTACAATGCGTTCCTACTTCTCTTGTTTTCACCTGCTGAACTCCGGTAGTGGTTTAGCTATTCCTTCGCTGTAAGCCTTGTGCACTGCTTCGCAAACGAATCTATACTGACTCTATAAAAAGTAAATACACGTATTATTAGTTATTATAAAAAGGAGCACTTCTCGACGTATTCATGAAAACTGTTAACTCACAGCATTTTGTATCATCATCGCCCTTTGATCTCTCATAGAACGCACAATGTCTAACGGATACACTGGTTGGTTCGCTTCGATAAGACACAGTGCTGTCTCCATTAATACTAAAACACCCGTTCTACCAATCCCGGCAGAACAATGAACGACAGCAGGTTCTACGATTCCTGTTCGAGCTGCCCTCACCCTCTCGGTAAAAGTTGTGAACTGTCTCCAATCGCTAGGCACTCCATGATCGGGCCAACTGCAGTATTGCATATGCGTGATATCCCTTTCTTCTCCAGTCTGGAACGTGGAGCCATAATTAGTGCTCGAACGACATCGATTTATTTATCGATTAAGGGAATAGACTCGTTTTTCCAGGATTGCAAGGATGCGGGATGCGCCTTTGGGTTTTTCAGTAGTCAGAAGCGCTAGATAAAAGATCAATCTAGGCCGCTTTCACCATCAAAAGTCCTATTTTTAATTTGCATTATTTGGAAGCTATATAATGGAAATTACGCCTTGTAATCGTAAAAATGGGACTTTTGATAGAGACAGCGGCCTAGATTGATCTTTTATCTAGCGCTTTTGACTACTGAAGAACTCCGTCTTTGCATTATCGAGGAATGGGAAGGCGCATCCCGCACACTTGCAATCCTGGAAACGAGTCTACCCTCAAGTAATCCTTACATTTATATCACGGAGTATAAATTCCCTAAATATGAAAGTGTCTTCGACGTTTTCAACCGTTGAAGTGAGCGTGAGATTTCGTAGCGTGAGCGTTTCGTTAAGCGCGGGCCAATATTGATGGCATTTGGCTCGGCCGCGTTCAACAAGAGTTGTCAGCATAACGACAAGGGTACTGCCTGCCTCTAAAACCATCTGCCAAAAGTCAGCGACAGTTGTTGATAATGGTCCTTGTGTGGCAATATATCTATTGATAATACCCGACCCGGGGATTTCCATGTTCACGTAATTAGCATTGATGTAGTCACCGTTCGAAGAGCCCATAAGTATCACTCGAGTAACATCATCTAAAACAATATATAATACATAAATGTCTGTAACTGAGACTTTTTCCTGAAACTTTTAAATAATCCGTGGCCGGTTCTTTTCTATCCACTTACACGGCGAGATGTCCCGATAACGATTTTTATTTTGATTTTCAGGCTTCTTGGACTCCAGAGAAGTAAGCTCGGGATTCTTCCGATACAGTTGCTCGTACTGAGCGATTAGGGCACCGCTCGCAAGGCCATCGGCAAGGAGCAACATTGATTGTGCTAATGCATCCGATCCGATTGCTGCGTGAGGTGCATCCGGTACGTACCTTGAAATATTTAAGAAATTATGTTTAGTGCTTCATAAACCTAGTGTTAAAATTAATCCTCTTGTTTTGAAACTTTGTGACTTTTATTTTTTTTAATGCGGAACACATAACCGTAAAACCTAGTATGTAAATATTAACTCATCAATTTGAATAAACAAACATCGAAAAATAACTGTTTCTCTCTCTCTCCCTTGTTATTCTATCGATTTTTTATCACTGTGTCAACTTGACACCGAGAGACAGATTCAATTCGCGAGATGAGAGTTAATTAACGCTAGCAATGCTCCGTAAATCTAGTGTTAAAATTAACCCTCTTGTTTTGAAACTTTGTGACTTATATTTTCTTCATTCCGGAACACATAACCGAAAAACCTAAGATGTAAATATTAACTCATCAATTTGAATAAAGAAACATCGAAAAATAACTGTTTCCCTTGTTATTTCATCGATTTTGTATTACTGTGTCAACTTGACACCGAGGGACAGATTCAGTTCGTGAGATGCGGGACGGATGAGGGTTAATTAACTCTAGCAATCAGCTACAATACCTATACGGCGGTTCCTCTTCAGATGTTTCATCGGTACCAGCTAACGCATTGTACAAAGCATTTGGCCTGACAGTTAATGTCAGCTCACCGGATCCCGAATCGCGAGATTTACGAATCAAATGTACTACATGCTCGTGCAGTAATCCACTCACGTCGATCCCATTGATGTAGACTACCTATTTGATCAATGTATTCATGACGATTGCCTTATGGGTGATAACATAATTATGTGATAGTAAAATATGAACCTGATCTCCTTCGTTTAACTTCGGATAACAACGATCAGCGGGTGTGTTCGGAGCTACCCTCGACACTAAAATAGGCATGTCAAGGTCCAAGCCACCTTTCACATTGAATCCGAACCGACCTTGTTCATCCGGTGTCAGAGTTATCGACACCAATCCATCTTCCACAATCTGCAATGATAATCGACCATTATATTATCTATTTATAAATAAAAGTTTGATCGTAAAGTACCTGAGGAGCGGGCGAGCTAGTAGGTTCGCTGTAATCCGGTAAATCGTAAATATTTCTTTCAGCGGTTGTATCATCGTCTGCGTAACTTAAGACTCTGGAACCTAATACGGGAGAAAATGCGTTGCCTTGTGTATGTGAACCTGATATTTCATCTCGTAGAGATAAGAAACCACCCTCGCTGCAGAACAGAACGAAAAGAATTGCAGATTGCGGTCAAGAGATTGGCCCATTTGCATCGCAGCTCTAAATACGAATGCAAATGGGTTAAGAATTCGAAATTGTTTAATTATTTTTCAACTAACTCGTCGCTAGGATTGCCTTCGCCCCATGCTTGACGAGGTTCGCGAGCACCAAGAGATTGAACTTTATTATCGTATGGCCTAGGAGGTCTTCCAGGAAGTACAGATAATTTTCCTTTATCGTCTATAAGCGGAGCCGATGTAACTCCATGTACCAATCTTTTACTAGGAGATCTGTCATCGAAGTCACTATATAAAAATTGTTTAAAACATAATAATACAGTGGTACGAAATAGAAAATATTAATTTTACCGTATAAATGTTCTTTCCACTCTTGCTCTGTGTTTTCCATCCTCGACTGTCTGGAATTCTGTACGTCCTGAATAAGTGAACCTACTGCTTAAAGTAAGGGGGAATCGTCTCGGCCTCATTTTAGGACTGTGCAACCTGAAGAACGTATGATGCTCCACGCACGCTTTCCATAAATTTTTAGAACTACGATATGTCTGCATGTTGAATCCCAGTAATGTATCGTAGTTTTCTGACTGTAACGTAATTTTGTATAAATTACGATCAAGTTCTACATGCCTTTGTCTGTATTTTAATTATTCGCTGCTTTGATTACCTGTTCTCTCCTAAGTTGAATGAAAAATTGTTTCCGTTTGAACGAGATTTTAACTATTTTCGACCAGGAGAACACATTGATTTTTATTCCATTCTGAAATACTACTAAACCTATAGACGTTACGCCTAATTGTATTTCTTTGTTCGTTGAATCCTAAAGAAACGATTAGAAGAATTTCAGTAAAAATAGAATTGTGTGGTGTTAATAGAAAGTCATACGATATACATGTATACCCTTGCTTTGTGTAATTCTACTCCGTACATATCTAATCTCTTTGCGTGATCTAAAAAATTAAATTCTGCGTCGGCCGGTAGTTGACCCCTGAAAAGGTTTTGATAGTTTTAATAAAGTATACATTAATACAATTAGATTGCGGATGTTTATGCAATTTGCAATTTTTGTAGATGAATTTTAAGACAGTGAAGTAAAATAAAATCTCATTTTATTAAATAAGTAAAAATTGTTCTAAATTCTGTCGAATTTTACATTCTACCATTTTCAAAAATTTTCAGAAACCATAAATGCATAAAGATCCACAGTCTAAATATAATATTTGATATGCAGTCTCGACATACTTGTGAAGTTTATGTAATTCGGTTATCTTCTTCTCCATTTCCTCAGTCTGGCCCGGTATAAGCTGCAACCTAGAAAGATATCCTGCACCATGTTCTTCAGGATGATAATCGCCTAGCTCAGCTGCAATTATATCACACCGAACAGGATTTTACATAAATTCATCATACAATTCTGTAATTTCCAATGCAGTGGTATCCTCACATTGAACGGTGTAGCTAGCGATAAGACATGCTGTACTCGGTGGTAATTGAAGTCTTCCTTGAAGAATATCTCTTCGTATTTGAAGGTAGAATTGATACCTAGTGTACTCCTCTTGTAATTTGCTAGGATCCGATACATAAAATTTCACCCTGAAATAAAACTGTCCACCTGAAACGATACATTTTCGTTTCCGTGTCTTGAATTTCCTTCGTTCATACAAACTATATCAACTTAAATATGATCTTTACCCTTACTTCTTATCTGCTTTTTCACTGGTTTCGTAGGGTCCAACCACCTCTGAAATGCCAATGCAATTTGATTATCATTCGACTCGTCAACTAAATGGTTTGTTTTTTTAATAAAAGCGTTACCATTACATCTGGAGAATATGTACAAGCTGTAGCTCCGTTTTCTGCATATTGCAAGCCAAAATAGTCTTTTTCAACGAGTTCTAGATGTTGAAACACCAAATCCAATAATGCTTGACCTTTCGCTCTTTTCTGAAATATTTGTATATATTACATGTAACATTAGACAATATTCCATTCTTATTTTAATAACTAGACTGCAGATCTTTATGCATTATAGTAAAATCCAGTAGATGAAATTCGAAATTGTTGGAAAATTTTCAAAATTGAAGATGTCGATATATGATTTCTGCTCTATTCAAATCATTAAGGGAAGAAATAACATTCAATTTCGTTTCTATTTCTTACAAACGATGCAGACAATTTTTTTATTTTGCATAAAGATCCGCACTCTATTAATAACTATTCTAACTTACATCCAGCTGAAACGTGTGCTGTGTATCATCAAGAAAGACAACAGTGGCAGACAGAGATTTCAATCTACGATTCCTCGCTAGTTCAGCACCACGAACGTGGTAGCTCCCGCTGGAGCCACTCAACGCTCTGCGCGACACACTTTCGATCATCTCAAAGATATGAAGGCGTGTCAACCACCTTCCCGACACCACCTCTCTGCTATGCTGACCACCTAAACGAACAATTGAACATGGAACAGTTAAAAATGATATTCAGAATATATTAGAAATTGCAAATATAGGATTTATAAATAGACACATTCCGCTTTACGATTTCTAGGAATGTAATTACACGAGCAAATAATATACACAAATTTATTTATGCAGAGACATTTGATCACCCATTATAAGCACAAACTCGACCATATAAGGTATAGTATTGGAAAGACGCTATTTGGCTTATGATAACTGGTAGGTTATGTTAAAATCCATTCTATCAATTTTGTAGAAATGACTGAAACGAATAATTGTATCCGATGGAAGCACACAGGCTGGTTAATTCTATAACACTGTTAAAAGTGTAATTACATTTGGTCGATGTCATTGAAAAGAAATTCATTGGGTTGGTAATCTAATGTCAGTTACATAAGCAAGTTCATATCTACTGCGTGCCAGAATAATGTAGAACAGGATATTCTGAAAATAGTTTACATAGAAGAAGCAAAACGAATGCATTAAATGCCAATACTACTCGAGTACCTTGAGCCAGTCTCAATTAAGAGAGACCTTATACTGATTACTCCCGGACGAAATTGAACAGACCAGGCTGAAAAGTTCATTCGTTTCGTTTCTTTTTCGTTTTATTATTATACAGTTGCACGGCGAACGCGATGAAATATTGTTGAACAGGTTCGACCGCAAAAATCATACGCGGAGTCGTTGCAGCGAAAATGCATGTTTGCTGATGCAGTTTTTCCGACCGTTACGACGGAAATCGTAATTGCACTTTTCAGAGAAGAATAAAATAAAAAGAAAAATTTCTCTCGGAACGATATCCGATTTTTCGGACGCGAGTGTTTCCGGCTTATGTTAATCCGATGTATGCACATTCCCATGTATGTTTCGTTAAATTAGTCATTCGTATGCATCGGAGCGAACTGCATGCACTGTAAAATCTGCGCTTACATTCATGATCCGTTGCAGTGCCTCCAGTGCTGTTTTCACAGGTGTCCTTACACAATTGACAGAGCAAATAGCCAACATTCGTTAGCACTGTCACGGGGGACCAGGGGACAAACTTATCGGAGCATCGGAGAATGTATTATTTCCCTCGAACGTATCACAGTGACGGCGAGAATTTTTTCCTCTTTAAAGCCCTTCTCATTATTTTTTTATAATATCGGCATATCAACGCTTCAACGGTGTCGGGATATTTCTAGTTCCCCTTAAAACAGGATGCATCGAAATTGTTCGACGTCGATCGTTCGACCTCTCCGCTGCGGTTCCCAATCAAACACGTTTGATCGCATAGAACTGCATAGAACTGCGGTTCTTTCACTCGCACCGTAGCAACATATAAGGTAACACTCTAATAAATCGCCACTAGCTAGGCGCGACGATGTGAATGAATTACAACCGAAGTTCTCTCACACATTCGCGACGATCGTTACGGGGAGACGTATAGATGGGCCGGTAATCGTATATCACAGTTCCGTAATATATATCTTTTTTTCGGATGATATATCCTAAAAATTAGAGTCTTATTTGCAATAAAATTGACGCCCCGATAGAACCTCTATGCATACGTATATGTATGCATCGGATTACACGTTCGCGTGCGTGTTTTAGTCATAGAATAATTGATTTTGAGACTATGTACGTTATCGATATCTCGACCAGAGAGTACGGCGTAACAAGAGGCGACACTTCGGGCGGTGCCTTAGACCATATACTTATAGACACGGCGCAGATAATTTTGCCTGTGGTAAAGATCATTCAGATCATGGATAATGTGACGTCCAGAGAGGATAAGAGAGTGCTCACGGCCGGTCTGAGTTGCCACCACTTTCTGGCACGCTCACGCTTAGCACGGAACAGCTCCTAGACCGACGGTAGAGCCCGCGTTTACCACGAAATAGCGACCATACCACCACATACCACCGATGAGATAATAGTATCTCGTCGGTGCCTATCGTCGGAGGAGATTCTCGTTGGTGAGAAGGCAAATCGTCACGGAACCATATATTGACCATCATGAATTGTTACATTCTGTACCGAGCAGATATTTCAGACGATGTTGGTTTCAATATTAAAAGCAAAACTCAAGGACAAAGAATTCCTAGAAATATATTATTGAATCATAATTTTAGAAAAATCAACAATTCCTATTTCAAATATTATACGAGACACCTCAGTCTGTAATTTCAAAACATTTCATAAACGAGAATTATTACCTTTCACTTTTTTATACATAAATGTTCCAAGAATCGATCTGGACAGAAATATTTTGAAAAGACTTTACTGTAAAAAATTAGATGGCAAGGTGTTCAAGGGAGTATTTGTCCACATCGTTGGCAAAAGGAATTATTGTAAACATTAATTAGCTAGAATTAATAAATGTCTAATAGTAATATTTTGAATAAATAAATGCGTGCGAATGTTCATGATTTAAAAGTTATTCTCAATCTCGAGTTTTATTGTCTATTTTTACGAAAAATTTAGATGGCAAGGTGATCAAGGGAGTACTCGTTAACATCAGTAGCAAAAGGAATTGTTATAAACATTAAACAGCCAGAAATAATAAATTTATCTGTGAATTGTATCGAATAAATTAATGCGTGCGAATGTTATGGTTTAAAAGTTATTCAGTATCACGAAAACTATTAGCCATTTTGACTAAAAAATTAGGTGGTCAGATAGCCAAGGAATTGCTTGTGGACATCGCTGTAAAATAGAATTGTTATAAACATTAACCAGCTGGAAATAATAAATTTTTCAATAATTGTCACGGCGATCGACATCGATCGATATTCGGCGAAGTGGGGGCGCCGCTCGAGCTCGGCGGCTCGGCGAGAGCTCTCCGTCAGTCAGTCAGTCGGGCCGGGGGGAGCGACGTGAGCGGACGTGCTTCGGGACCAGGAGCGCCAAGAGGACCAGAGGGACCAGAGGAGGACCAGAGGTGGACCACGGGTGGACAAGGGGTCATCTACAGTTACCCTGGCCTACCTTCAAGTGTTCATTCAAGGAACAGCAGTAAGTTTGCGTGATTACTAATATTTTTCAATGCTTCTTTGTCTTTTCAAACTTGTCGTTCATACTTTTGAAATTTTCATCGAGATTTTCGATGAAGACTATTGAGTCTTCTTCAAATTAATCAATTTTATTCTTTATAAAAATTACATTTTCAGCGCTACACTCGTATGCAGGATTATAATTGTTCTTGTGAGCTGCTTCGTTGGTTGTTTTTGCACTCGTGTGCGGGGTTATAGTTATTCTCACGAGCTGTTTCGCTGGTTCTATTCGCACTTCTGTGCGGGGTTGCAATTGCTCTCATGAGCTGGTTCTCTGATTGTATTCGCACTCATGTGCACGATTACAATTGTTCTTGTCAATTGGTTCGCTGGTTGCATTCGCACTTCTGTGCGGGGTTACAATTGCTCTCATGAGCTGGTTCTCTGATTATATTCGCACTCATGTGCAGGATTGCAATTGTTCTTGTGAATTGGTTCGCTGGTTGTATTCGCACTCATGTGCAGGTTTATAATTGTTCTTGTGAGCTGCTTCGTTGGTTGTATTCGTACTCATGTGCACGATCACAAATGTTCTTGTGGATTCGTTTGCTGGTTACATTCGCACTCGCGTGCGTGATTTAATTCGGTATTCAAGTGCATTGTTTCTAAATACGATTAGTCTGTTTCAGCTAGATTACAACAGCCACCTGCTAACGAAGACGACACGCCGAATAAAGAGGAAGAAGACTGCAGTGTATTTTTAAATTAGTTATATTTGATCTACATATTAAGATTGTATATCTTCGTTGTAAATATGTCGAGTAATTATTGCCGTAACGTCACTTTGCTCGACTAGTATTTCTGACTCCGACACAGCCTTCTGCTGTGTCGGACCTTGCTTGTATGTACCAGACCGGTTGGAGCCGGTATTCGGCGTCGATACATTGAGAGGGATGGATGGTTCATTGAGACCTGTTCACTCGTGTAGCCATGCTACAGTGTCCTCTCTATTCGTCATCCTACCCGAGTCACCTCAACGCATTGCGTTGTCTGGTGACAGGTAGTTGGTAGAGAAATGGGATATCGTTTGAACACTTCTCACTGTCCATTCCTCTTGGTGAGGATACGTCGGGTATCGGCTCTGGCCGGAGTTGGGCTGCAAGCATTGTACGCGCCGCGTCACCTTCGAACCAGAGCCTTCTGCTCTTGTTTCTCACTTTGAAAGAATCAGAGCCTTCTGCCTGATTCGCCTTTGATCCCCCGTGGACCGGAGACTTCTTCTCCGATTCACACCTTTTGCTCCGCGATAATTACTCGACATACTTGCGTAATTTAGTATAATTTCGTCGTTGTAAGAAAGGGAGGCAGAAGGAATATTACATTCGTTCTGACTCCCTTTCGGGTCTCTTGTGCAGCAACCTCCTCGTGGTGAGACCTGGGCAATCGGTATTATCCTTTATTTATAAGAACTTCTAGTCTCTTATGAATAAAGGATAATACCGAGCTAATAGCTGCACATTTAATAAATATGTTGATTTTTCAATAAATTCTATTCCTATACCTATTGTCTTTCACAACATTTTTTTTTCTCGTCGGTGATAGTATCTCGTCGGTGTCCAGGCTAAGCGTCCGCTCTACCGTCGGTCTAGGAGCTGATCCAGGCTAAGATTTTAGTGGTGGCAGCACTATACCGGAGGCAACTCAGAACCCGGGCGTGAGCACTCTCTTATCCTCTCTGGTGACGTCACAGTTTCGAAAGATGTACAAGCTATGCTCATCCACCTCATCTGTTTCTCTAAAAGCTAAAAGTAGCTTCTTTGTGTGTCGCCTCTATTGTTATTACTCTTTGATCTTGACTTGATAGCAAGGTCGAGCGAGCGAATTTTCTGCGTCGCGCGTATGCTCTATGTCTATGGCAATGTAAACGCTCTTTAAGGAGAACGTTAGTTCCTAACCTAACCGCTCGGAGTGTTGTCAGTCGATTTTAATTCACTAACACCTACGCCCTGCATAAATCCGTTCCCGCCGCATGGTCTGTACTGTTCGTAGTTTGTTGACTTGCTACTGTTGCGGTTTGGTTGCAATTCCCGCCATCTCCGCATCGGACGGCGAATTTTGATAATATTACTTATTTTGTAAGGAACACCAAGGAAAATGTGATAATATTTAAGGATTTCGCGTTGTCTAAATGTTTGGTTCGTTATCGTTTATGATGGGACTGTTTATTATAGTTTTACGTCGAGTTAATTTCGCGGAAGCGTGTCATGCTACACCGAACGTGTTGAAAACAAGAAGCGATGGCAAACGTATCTGTTGACAAAGACACGTTTTTTCGGCGCATGAAGCGTCTTTACTCCGCGTGGAAGGTAAGCAACCTTTCGAGTAATATGTTATGTCGTTTTAAACAGTATTATTTCTCCCCAATAATTTAAATAATCCTTTCGTTTGCGGTTCGACAGGATGGAGAAGTTGGTACAGATGACAGTTTCAGTAAAATGGATTGCCTCGTCTCCGCCGTGGGCACAGACGAGGATATTGTTTATAGCAAATCCACGGCTTTGCAAGTAAGTTCCAACCTTCTTTTTTTCTACTTGTATATACTTCAGTACTTCTTTATTGTTCGTGCTACCATTGTTCTCTTGTAGCTAAACATTGTTATATAACCTAATTTTTGTGATTTCATCAAGTAGAATTCCTCGAGTTTAGTATTTTTCGCGAATACTTTGGATATATTACTGTCGCAGTCATAGATGCAGCTTTGCAACAGCTCCTGCGGCTGTGCATTGTAAATTAATTGTTAATTTTATGACTAAGGAAGAGCCGTTAAATGCGTAATAGTTATTTATTTCTATCTTTGTATGGTATTTTTGTTCCCTTAAATGTAATTGATTTATTTCAGACATGGCTGCTCAGTTATGAACTTACCGATACTATAATGGTTCTGGCAGAGGATTCTGTCAACTTTCTAGCTAGTAAGAAAAAGATTGAATTTTTAAGAAAGTTAGAAAACCAGAAGACAGAAGAGACAGGAGTGCCTCCTGTGAAGCTGCTTGTGAGAGACAGAGTATGTATTCTATGCGACATATATCTGTTTTACGGAAGTAAGCTTATAACACGTTGCCCGAAATATTTCTTAATTGTACATATGTCTTGTTCACAGAATGATGAAGACAAAGGCAACTTTGCTAAACTCATCGAAGTTATAAAGCAAAGCAAGAAAGGTAAAACATTAGGTGTGTTTTCCAAAGAAAATTATCCGGGTGTCTTTATGAATGACTGGAGAGCTGCATTGAAGCCTAAGTCATTTGATACGGTAAAATATAGCTATGTATTAGATGATTGCAAAAGTTGAAAATAAAACCCAAGCGATTACACGTTCAAAGAACAATTTTATGAAACAATTATTTAATCTAGAAGTGTTACCTAGCATTTTACAAGCTGATGAATTCCTTTTTTTGTGAAGTCTGCATGGTTTTCTTAAAAAAAACTATTAAGCTTTTGCAATCATCCAATATAATCATATACCAAAAACCTGTCTCCTATATCATTCTAATTTCATATTAAATACTCTACTGTTTAGGTTGACGTGAGTGCTGCAGCTGCGTACGTAATGTGTCCAAAAGAGGATGCTGAAATTCTCACCATAAAGAAAGCATGTCTAGTGTCTGCAGATGTTTTCACAAAGTACCTTAAAGATCAGATTATGGAAATTATAGACTCCGACAAAGTAACTAATCGTATTTGTTTTTAAAGTTACGAGAAATTGTAACAAAAGGAAGTATCAAAGCTAACAATAACGTGCAATTATTTCAATTTCAGAAAGTTAAACATTCGAAGCTTGCAGAAGGTGTAGACGCAGCTATAACAAATAAGAAGTATGTAACTGGCGTTGATATTACCCAAGTAGACATGTGCTATCCAGCGATAGTACAAAGCGGTGGAAACTATTCCCTGAAATTCAGTGTTGTTAGCGATAAGAACACTTTGCACTTCGGTGTTATTGTTTGTTCACTCGGAGCACGGTACAAGTCTTATTGTTCTAATATAGTTAGGACGCTATTGGTGAATCCCACGAAAATGATCGAGGTAAATCTCCTATAATCATAACTAGACTGCGGATGTTTATACAATTTCCAATTTTTGTAGACAAATTTTAAGAAAGTGGTACCAAATAATATTCTATTTTCATTGGTAATAGCACTTGAAGATCCAAAATAAATGCATAAACATCCGCAATCTAATCATAACTTATAAACTGTATGTAAACGATAGTAACATACACATTTGTCTTAGGACAATTACAATTTCCTTTTACTATTGGAAGAGGAAATTCTGAAGAAACTAACGTCAGGAGTGAAGATAAGCGAAGTATACGAAGCAGGCGTGAAATACGTGAAAGACGAGAAACCAAATATGTTAGACCATTTAACCAAAAACTTTGGATTTGCTATGGGTATTGAATTTAGAGAAAGCTCCTTGCTCATCGGTCCAAAGACCCATGCGATAGTGAAGAAGGGCATGGTGTTTAACGTTAACGTCGGATTGTCGAATCTCATCAATTCGGAAGCTAACGAGAAAGAAGGAAAAATATACGCTCTCTTCGTTGGTGATACTGTCATGGTTAATGACGGTCAACCGGCTACGAATTTGACACCGTCGAAGAAGAAAGTGAAAAATATTGGTATATTCGTGAAAGATGAAGAGGATGAAGAGGAAGAGGGGAGTGAGAAGGAAAATGCACCTAAGCCCGAGATTCTTGGCGGCCGTAGTAAAAGGACTGCGGTTATAGAATCCAAGTTGAGGACGGAGCACAGTTCGGAAGAGAAAAGAAAGCAACATCAGAAAGAGCTGGCGCAACAATTGAACGAACTAGCGAAAGCTCGGTTAGCTCAACAGTCTGGTGGAAAAGAACAGGAGAAGATACGAAAATCGACAGTATCTTATAAAAGTATAAGTCATATGCCTCGTGAAACAGAAGTGAAAGAGCTGAAGCTATATGTGGACAAAAAATATGAAACAGTGATTCTACCAATTTTTGGTATTCCTGTGCCCTTCCACATATCTACCATCAAAAACATCTCTCAATCTGTCGAAGGAGATTACACGTATTTGAGAATAAACTTTTTCCATCCTGGTGCCACAATGGGACGCAACGAAGGTGGAACTTATCCACAACCGGATGCTACATTCGTCAAGGAAGTAACGTATCGAAGTACAAACACCAAAGAGCCTGGTGAGATTTCAGCGCCGTCGTCCAATTTAAACACAGCCTTCAGATTGATCAAAGAAGTCCAAAAGAAATTTAAGAACAGAGAAGCGGAAGAAAGAGAGAAAGAAGATCTCGTGAAGCAAGACACTTTGGTATTATCGCAGAACAAGGGTAACCCTAAATTGAAAGACTTGTACATTCGACCGAATATAGTTTCGAAAAGAATGACCGGAGGTTTGGAAGCGCATGTCAACGGGTTCCGTTATAATTCGGTCAGAGGGGATAAAGTTGATATTCTCTACAATAATATTAAGAACGCCTTTTTCCAACCGTGCGACGGAGAAATGATTATACTGCTTCATTTCCATTTGAAGCACGCGATAATGTTCGGGAAAAAGAAGCACGTGGATGTACAGTTTTACACGGAAGTTGGTGAGATCACGACGGATTTGGGAAAGCATCAGCACATGCACGATCGTGACGACCTCGCTGCTGAGCAATCCGAGCGGGAACTTAGGCATAAATTGAAGACTGCTTTCAAGAGTTTCTGCGAGAAGGTTGAGAGCATGACTAAACAAGAAATCGAATTCGATACGCCATTCCGTGAACTGGGATTCCCAGGCGCTCCGTTCAGGAGTACTGTCCTTTTGCAACCTACCAGCGGATGCTTGGTCAACCTTACGGAATGGCCACCTTTCGTTATCACATTAGAGGATGTTGAACTGGTCCATTTCGAGAGAGTACAATTCCACCTGAAAAACTTTGATATGATCTTCGTCTTCAAAGATTATCATAGAAAAGTCTCGATGCTGAACGCCATTCCTATGAACTTGCTGGATCATGTAAAGGAATGGTTGAACTCCTGCGACATTAGATACACGGAGGGCGTACAGTCTCTGAATTGGACAAAAATCATGAAAACAATTACGGACGACCCTGTTGGTTTCTTTGACAATGGCGGCTGGACCTTCTTGGACCCAGAGAGCGACGCAGAAAACGATCAGCTGGAAGACGAAGAGGAAGAAGAAGACGATGCTTACGAGGTTTCAAATATACTTATGTGGGGAACCTGCAGAATGGCTATTTTTGGATATGTTATAAACATCGATATTTTAAACAATTTTTTCATTTGAAATTTATAACATGTCCAAAAATGATTCTGCAGGTTTACTGAAATTTTATTAAACTAATTGCAATATTCTGTTCGTCTAGCCATCAGACTTCGACAATGAAGAGGAATCTGACGATGATTCCGAATACTCTGAAGCGTCTGAAGACAGCGACAGTGAAGGTAATTGATTACTCTTAATTATGTGCCACGGACAAAAAAAAGTTTACGTTTTGTTTAAAAAAACCCTTTTGGTTTTTAGAGGAAGAATTGGGTAGTTCCGAAGAATCGGGTAAAGATTGGTCAGATTTGGAGCGAGAAGCAGCTGAAGAAGACAAGGAAAGAGGGGACGAGCAATTCCGCGATGACTATAACTCTACCAAAAAGAAGAAATCTAACCGGAAACATTCGCCCTCTCCATCAAAAGACAGGTAATTATCGGAGATGTGTGACGTGCGAGAACCCGAAAACGTCGGGTTAGGACGGATCGAACATTTTATTCGGGTTCCTAAATATTTTGGGAATCTCGTAATAATCGACATTTCGTTCTATCAGCCATTATAGTGATTTCTACTCTTATACGAATGAAATTCACGTTACAGGCATAGTTCGAAGCACAAGAGCTCTTCCAGTAGTAAAGACAAAAGCAAATCTTCGTCCAGCAGTAAAGATAAAAAATCCTCGTCGTCGGACAAGCACAGGTAAGAGATCGCGCCGATGTTTGCGCTGTTTGTATGTGTTCAAAGCTTTAATTTAGAACGCTAAGACTTGTCGTGAAACTATATTAAGTCTATACTTCAATAATTAAAGATCGGATCGATCACGGAGTGGAGGATCACAGAAGAAAGTGTCTCCTTCCAAATCATCCAAACATAGGTGATTAGATAGGAAGAAAGTTTGTCTTGTAAATCGCATTACATCTGTTTTTCTTTTTTGTTTGTGCAGTCCCAAGAAGAGCGACAGACACGACAAACACAAATCAAACCATTCTTCATCTAGCAGTAAGAAACGATCTCGCGATGATAGTGCCGAAAGGAACGACAAGGGGTCGAAGAGATCGAGGTATGTAAAAATCATTTTTGATATGTATTTGTTGCAGATTTATTGTCACTATGTCTTATATCTTACAGGAAGTGAAAAGCATTGTCTCACGCATTGGAAACAAAGCACATGCAAAAATAGGAACACCAAGTTGATTCTACCTAAAGCTTTCTTACTGATGGTATGTCGATTAAGTTATAAGAACAGTACATTTTCTTGCATTGACTTTTCTGAATTGGTGGACGACTTATTGGCATTACATGGATGTTCGACGCCGAACTTCAAAATGCATCTATTACTTGGCAGTACAGTGATAACGATTAATACGTGTGAACTGGCTCTTTATAGATTTCTCATGAATTTCTATACGAATGTTCATTTTCAATCTTTGCTATTCGTTCATAAACATTTCGATAGTATAGCTACTAACACAGAACTATTTCATTCCATTATACAATAACTAGACTGTAGATGTTTACAGAACTTTACGTTCTTGATATTCTGATCACAAGCGCAGAAATACAATCGTCAGATATTTATGTAGAAGGTTTTATTCAGGTCAAATTGTACGCAAACTTGCGAACATCGGCAGTCTAGTAATAACTTAGTACGTTGGTGAAACTGTATTAAAAAGTCAAACAATATTCATTGTACAGGTAGTGCCTGAAAGGAAAATTGTTTCGTCTGTTGCAATAACGTTCACTAACGGAAATGGGCGTGTATGTTGGCTCGTAACTACTGTAGCGAGGAGTAACCTGTTGTAGGTACAATCGTAACACAGCCTCAATGCAAGAGAATGCACTAACGATAACCTTCGTACATAAGATATCCAGAACATAGATATTAAGTCGCTAAGCGAAGAAATCTGAAATGGATAAAAAGAAACCCTTGATAATTACATACGCACTGTTCTGAGATTTGTACCTTGGTAAACGAAATAAATACTTTTTAAGTTATTTCTCATATTAATGTACAAATAATTGTCATTCATCGCTCGCGAAGTTTCATTGGTAAGAAATACGAAGCTTTTTATTTTTATACAAAGGATATCGCATTACAATAAAATCCTTGTTTAACAACTGAATATTAATACGCGTCGTGGAAGAAAAATATTCCAACCGTTTTGCTCAACAAGAAAAGTTTTTAAACAGCAGCAGGATAAGACACAATTAAAAATTCATTCATCTGTGAGAAGTTACGCAACGACTTTCCGTTGAAGTCGAGAGAAGAAGACGGAAACGTTCGACTCCCGAGGACGGTGAAAGTGTGATGAAAGTGCACGTTTTACGAAACTTTCCGTACCCTTGGCTTATTTTTATTTTATTTGTTCACGTGTCCCGCAACCAACCGTACTGCAACAAAGTTAATTGCTAATTTGATGTTACGTTCAAATTAGCAGACGGTACATACATTATGCACGAAAGAAGACCTATCTCGACAACAACGTGAATGTAGAAGTGAAGGTGTACTGCCGGTTTGTGGTTCTGCAGCTTTCTCCGCGACATCGTCGGTCACATACTTAATTCTGACTATCGATTTCGTTCACCATTTCCTAATATATGCAGTGACGCATCTATAATAAATAAATTTAGCAACGCTTTGATTTCTTATTCAAATTATACAAACAATACGTTTTCAGATAAATGCATTTATTACAATTTCTACATGTACTTCATCTTATCGTCTAAAATCTAAAAAGTAAGAATACACGTTTGGTTTTCACTCATTTATTCACAAAAAATGAAAGGTCTAAGTACATCGTTAAAAAAGGAGCACATTATCACATGTCATAAATATTCGGTACAAAAACTTAAGGCTAAAGAATTCTTTACAAAGACGAATGAACAGGGTGCAAAATCCAGTCTAAGGCCGTCCTACTTGATCAATCTGAGCTTGGAGATTGTTCACCACTTCCGGTGGTACATGGGCACCTAAGATCTCGAAAAGGTTGATCTTCTGATCGCCGGGGATCGATTCGTATGCCGCTAATTCGATGCCCTCTTGTACTTTTTGTATCGTAGCGTCTTTTGGAATAAGATAGGTGTTTTGAGCTTGTTTTATGGCCTCATTGCTAAAAATTTGACCATCTTTTTGCGGGAATGCCAAGCATACTCCTGCCGTTAGCAGCGTTGCTAGCACTGTTAAGCGGGAAGCCATCTGGAAAACAGCCATCTAGTCACTATAGACTGCGGATTTTTATGAAAAATAAAAACTGTCTGTATGAACTGCAAGATACAGGATTCACATAGACAGTTATACATTTTTAAAAATAATACAACAGTATTTTGTCATGAAAGCAACCAATCCGCAGTCTATTAATCACTAAAATAATGTATATACACGTTCATGCAAAGATCTCTAAACCGTAAAATGTGGATGAGCAATGGAACTGCGGTACGATTTAGGCTTTTGATTTTCTACCGTTTGGGAATTATGTTGATGTCTGTGCACGACACTTAACGCAGTTTTAGATTTAATAATTTAATGATGGTACTCACGTTGAGAGCGTCGTTTCTGAATCGGTCGCTACGGTGCGAAACTAAAGCGCGCCGCCGGCAGAAGAGGCTTTTATACTCGAGATGGTCACCACTCCTGTCCATCTAGCGACGGATCCACCTTCCAACTTGTTCAAACTACCAGGAAGAATCGCTCGTTGACCACTTACACTTTCGATCGCCTTGTGAACTATCCGTCTTCCGAATCAGATATAATTAACATAAATAAATTCCACCGCTCTTACAACGCTATTTTTTCATGATATACAGTTTAGAAAAAAATTAATATTCCAAAAGTTCACCTAAACAAGGCACAAAGTAAATCGATCAGAATTTCGGAACGGGATAAGTTAATTTGATCAAAAATGTTTTTCACTTTGTCTGCTCTAAAATCATTAATTTCATTTTTATGTTTCTAGATTGCTATATGAATGTTCAATTATCTAGGATTGAATGACTTGACTTTCTGTGACTTCATTAAAAACAGTGAATGTTACTCTAATATCTTGAAAAATATATACAATATAAAAAGTCAAGGTGGAAAACGTTTTTCGATCATAACAACGAGAGGTCAATGCTCTGAAAGTTTTGAATGACAGTAGTATTTTGAGCATTTCTCTTTACACTTTTACAAATACCATCGTACGACCCGCCATGAATATTAGTGGCCCATTGACCGATATAGTGTTGTGGGGACGTCGGATTTATTGGTGTGGCGTGATCGAGGTTTCACTTTTACTATTGTCTCTTTCAAACACGATGTAAGAAATAGTGTTGCATTGTGTTGTTCGCGTATTAATAATATTTTTTAATAGAATCCGTAGATTGATTTATTCATTAATAAAGGATACATCGAGTTACATGCTTTCACGCATAATTTCGTATATGAACTGGAAAAGTAAGAAAAGTTTCGTGGTAGTCTGTAAAATATTTAATCAATATCTCATTGATTGAATATTTTTAGTGAACAAATAATAAATATTCAAGTGGTGTCGTTTTACACTGTATATGCTGGAAATTTAGCCGATAATGGACTCTGCATGTCAAGTAAAAAGTAAATGGTACCAGCAAGACCTGAAATAATATATGTATCATTAATTGAAAATTAATTCGAGTATACTGGAAATTATGACATTATAGTACACGGTACCTTCGAATAATGAAAATGGTCTGTCAGGAGACATCGTTCTATGTGATCCATAATCCATGCACCATTCTGCAAATTTGCATGCTCTGTACAGGTGTTTTGCATCCTGAAACAAGAATGGCAGTCGATTAATATTTGGGAAGTTTCAAAGTCAAATTTAATAGAAATGTAATTTCTTATAAAATCCTGACCTTTGTCTGCTGGAAGAGACATAAAAATGTATAAGCATTCCCAGCTACCCCATGACATATTCCATATCCTTTTTTAAGAAGTCCTCTCTTCCAAATCACTTCGCCGCATTGTAGAGCAATGTCCAAGTACTTCTCGTCTTTATATATCTGTTCAAACGTATAATTAATCACTTTCCTTATTTCTCGAATTACTTTAATCTTTCGTTTCGGTAAAAGTAGTAGTGACCTCATAGGCTAAACAGAATAGCATAGGCATTCCAGGTGCACCATGACACCAATGCACCAATTTGTCAGTTTTGCTTCCAATGGACGATGGAAAATTTCCAGATGGATAACGTAAGCTAACAAGAAATTGCAATGCCGGTTTTATATCGCTTTCCAACTGAGATTCTGTTAAGTATGGTCGTGCCTGTAAAACATACATTTTGAGAAACGACTTCGGCGCATTATGCAATATCTAGCTAAATATCTAAACTATATTTTCATACTTGTAACAATAGATAAAGTATTCCGCCTAAGCCATGCGCGCCGCCGAGATATTCTGAATCATGCCAAGCATACATCAAGGGTGTTTTGTATTTTCTTGATGCAGCGTATGAATTGCCTGATTTGATCGTAGCTGTAACAATCTGATATAATATTTTTTATGAGTTCAATTGATTCTGGAATGGATTAATCAATGTTATCACAATTTCAGTACCTGTCTAATAAGCTCGTCCTCTACAGGTGGTGGAGATATATGTTTATTCAAGAACAGGAGGGAAAACAGATAGCCAACTCTACCGTAAAGCAATTCATCAGGTATATCGCTGTGTTGATTCGAAACATGAGGTGATAACGACTTCAATCTAATAGAGAATATAAAAACTGTTACATATGTATGCATGAAACTTGAACAGATTATGCGTACATACTTAGTTATTATATTTTGTGATGCTTCATTATTCCCTTGCGAATAAAGAACAACTGCATACAAAGCCATTGGGCCAGCGATGCCAGTTAGAAACGTATATTCGTGCCTACCTCTGAATTTATTTGCACAGGATTGCAGTAGTTCTTCAGCTACCTGTATAAAAAGTATCATTAAAGCTGATTACGTTAACGAAAAGAAATTTATAACATATATACGAGCTTATAATTACATCGATGTAACTGGGCTGGTTAAAACATTTCCCACAGTGGTAATATACATATGCAATCCCAGCTGATCCTGTGTACACAGAACAATCGTCGTGATGTAACCAATGCTTCCGATTTTTTTCTAATAGCTCCAGTAATCTCTTTGTACCCTTATGCAGTATTTTTTTATACTCTTCGCTGACCTAACAGCAATCAAATAACTTACATTCACATTTATAAAATTATGAAATATTTAATTTCGTAAGTGATTACCTCCTTTGTGTCTGCATTCACAAGTTGTTGAGCCTTTGAATTAGGATATTCCTCGAAAGGATTATCGTAGTACCTAGTGTTCTCCATCTTATTTGGTTGAACACTGTTTACAGTCCGTAATCCAATCTTGTTATTTATATAATTTACATTCAAAGCTCGCCTATGTTACAAACACGCGCAAAAGACAATGATATTAGTAATATTTGTGATTATATTACCTGTAAACAACTTTAAACGCGTTGTTTGATAGTTATGGTCACTGTCAAAAGACGAAACAATATTGCCGGTCTAGCCGGCAAAATAACCGGGCAATATTCCTTTTGTCAGATCTAGTCAGATCAGTGATGGGGGGATGGGATATTGCACGGTTTTTGTCGCGCATGCGCGGAAAAATTGTTACATACATTCCCGCAATATACAAACTTTACGCTATTTAATACGCGCTTGTAAGAAATCTATAATTATAGCACAGAAAAATCAATTTAATAACTACAGAGACTGCGGATCTTTATGCAATTATGAAGAAATTGGTTGGGTGAAACATAAAACAATAAAGGTTTAGAAAACTTGAAGAACATCGTAATATTACGACACATGTTGAAAACATGTATGTTGTTTTTAATCTAACAAAATGAATTTTTATTTTATTCCTGCTTCCCACGATCAATACAGAACATTTTGATTTTGCATAAACATCCGCAGTCTAGTGATAACATAATTATAGCGATGTATATACGTTCATAAGTTGTTTCATAACAAACCTGTCTTTTTGACAGTATGAATACGCGTAATACGATGGTAAATAAAAGCTTGAAACTTACGCGACTATTTTAGCAACCAATTGTGCCATCAGAATTATTGTATGTAACTAACATGTATAGAAGGAAACACAAAACGTAAACGCTTGACAATTATGGTTTGTTCATACGCGTTTACACTGCCGCTGTTAGCTGCGACGCGCATGCGCGGGAGCATACGAGATTCTAGAAAGAGACAAGAGATTTGAATTTAAATATCTGCTTCGCTTTCGATTGTACAATTGACATTAGAATGTTTATTAAGGTGTACAAAAACTTGAAAATTTTATTTGGAATCGGGACGGATTCTGGAGGTTCTCGGGAATCCCGATACATTTGAGAATCCCAAATTTTTCTAATTGCAATAAATTAGCAATCTGTTCTTCAGCTTAAAAGTTATATATTTCAATATTTGTACAAAATTATCCGATGTAACGACGTAGCACGTTATTTCGGTTCCCCTCCATGACGTTGATCATCCAAAGGACAACGGAGGTGGGTGATACCCGATATATCAATTTAATCATTGTGATCAGGATCGAATGCTGCAGGAAACCAGTGGTCACGGTATCCTTGCCTATAGACTTCATAGCACTTTGCACGTACTTCTCGGGTGTGGGTACCATTGATCCTGGTTTCGGCGAATATAACGTATGATTCGTTACCGTTCCCGGTAGCAGGCATTGCACGATTATACCGTGCTTCGCGTACTCGATCTGCAGATCCCTGCTGAATTTTACGATGTACGCTTTTGTAGCTGCGAAAACTGTCAAAAGGGGGCTTGGCAGCACGGCCACCATTGACGCTACGTTCACAATTACACCCTTCCCCCTAACGACCATCTGTGGTAGCAAGATGCGACACATGTTCGTGACCACCACGACGTTGCAATGAATGATGCTCATGTAGATCTTCTCTTTGTGGGGAAGATCGAGGAAATACTCCGGATGCGGATAAGACATGCCGAGATTATTGATCAACACGCCGATCTCCAAACCGAACATCTCTTTCTCGATCACGTTGTAAGTATCCAGGCCTTCGGACAGGTCCAGCTTGATCACTTTGGTCTTCACGTTGTACATTACCTCGATACTAGTCGCGATCGTCTTCAGGTTCTCCGTATCAGGACTCACAAGGATTACGTTCAATCCTGTTTTCGCTAATGCTTCCGCGTACGCTCTTCCTATGCCATGGGAACATCCTGTTACCACCGCCCATTTACCCATCGAATGTAAATCGACGGTTGACCTCGAATAATAATTCTTGTAGATTTTATAGATCACATCACGCGTCAGCTTGTATCCCCAGTATACGATCGTCGCATAACCTATTTTCTCGACCAACATTGTTAGCGATACGCTTCCGGTTCGCACATGTTAATGGAACAATGCTTTCAGCGATAAAGCCGATCGGCCTCCCTTATCATCTCAAGTAATTCACTCGAATCAACGTCGCCCTCGAAGATTCCTGCAAAATGATTTATTTGCGAGCTATGGTTCAGGCACCATAAGAAACGACATGTTTCGAGCTGTGAAAACAGTCGAACGGGACACGATGTGTGTAAAAGTGTAGACTGCGAATGTTCGTACTTTATAGTTTTATTGCAGATTAATACGCTGTCTGCCCACGGTGGTCACCGGTGGCCACCGGTGGCCGGCGCTATTCCTATGTCAACAAATAATTTTTTCGAGATCATTTGATCATTTCAAACTTGTTCAGGGTTTTTTAATTTGAGATATTCATTCAATATTGCCGTAACCAAGACTCAAGAATATTAATCTGTTCGCCTAAGGCTGCTTCGCTCGTCCCACCTTCAACTTTATATTGTTCGACGCTGTTGGCAAAATTCCATACTCCCATCACGTCGTCTTCAAATTTTTCGCTGTAAACATAAAATCGAAAATAAAAACTTAGACTGACAAAAACGCGAACAAACGATACTGACCTGACGGTTCGTAATTGTTCCAGACTTAACTCAGAAATTGGTACAGCAACAGATTCCGATAGAAGCACAGCGTTTCCAGCCAAATGATGTGCTTTTCTGAATGGAATCTGTGATCAGAAAAGTGACGTTTTTATTATTCTTTACGTCGATCATGAATGATTTCCTTCCGCATAAACAAACAAGGAAGGTTGCATGCATTCTCTTAATGACTCATCGTACTCAAGCTACCAGATTAATAATTGAGTTCGTTCCATTACGAAATAGATATACTAAAACAGATATGATTTATGACTCGATCTGTTTGCTCATTTATCAGATTGCGGATTTTATGGATTTATGGCAAAAAATGTGACATTCAAATCTCAATGAAGAAAGAAACGATGATTCAGCTTTTGCGTCTGCTCTTGAAGCAGACAATTTATATCTTGTTTATATTAATATGGAAAGAATCATTTGTAAAATGAAACAATGACAGCAAACGTGAAAGACGAGTACAAAAGTGTTCTACGCACGCCTTTGCGTACGAGATAGTACGCCAGATCGGTTGCCAACATGTTAGGCGCTAGAGCACCCTGACACTTCCGATCATTGACCTCGAGAGTGGTCAACGCTTTGGAGGCGACAGCAATCACACTGTTCACAGTATCGAATGCGGAGAAAAGAGCCTCCTTATCTTCCTGAAGATCCTTGTTGTACGTCGAGGGGATTCCTTTCAGCGTCGCCATGAAGCCCACGCACTGAAACGTCAAATATTAAACCGCCCAATCGCCTCATCAAGGTAACCGACTTGATAAACAGTGGATTGCTTCAAACGAATCGTTCTGACTAACCTTTCCAAGCAGAGTGCCAGACTTGCCGCGAATCAGCTCCATGCAGTCCGGATTGCGTTTTTGCGGCATTAGGCTACTTCCGGTTGAGAATTCGTCGGCCAGTTTCACGAAGCCGAACTCCTCGCTGCTGAAGATTATCAGGTCCTCCGAGAGTCGGCTGAGATGAACCGCGGTTAGGGCCGACCAAAACAAGAATTCGGCTTCAAAGAAATTTTTCTTTCGGATTTATGTGAACAATTACGGGGTGTCTCAGCTGCGGGAAGCCACCTAAATGTCTCCTTTATTTCCAATGGCACAAAAAATATATTTATGGCATAATTTAAATGGTATCGAAGGAGGAATATCATATAGAAGAACAATTTTTTTGTCCGGTTATTTTTTCGTAGTATTTTCAAGGTCATCGTTATTTTTTATCGAGAAAACTTATTTTTTGCTATTCCATCTTGTTAATGACTTAAGCATATTCAAATGTACTTTTTCAGCCGCTATAAGATGGAATAAAAAGAAATAAGTTTCCCCGATAAAAAAACAACGATGACCTTAAAAAAACTATGAAAAAATAACGGAACAAAAGAAATTGTTCTTCTATGATATTCCATCTTCGATACCATTTAAATTATGCCAGAAATATATTTTGTGCCATTCAAAATAAGAGAGAATTTTTGGTGGCCTCTCTCTCTCTCTCCTTCAGCTGAGAGACCCTGTATATTAATTAGAGAATGGACTTGAAAGTGGTGCGAAAGCAAAGTAAGTAAAACTGCGAATGGTCTGGAGTCTGGAGTGTCCGGAGCATTGTCAATTATGCATCGCTTACCGACAAAATCTCGGTCTCCCACAGCGTGCATGCTGTTCCGAGTGATTTCGCAAAAATTCAGCTCCCTGGCCAAGGAACATCGATCAATTTGGAAAGGATTCCCGGCGATTGCACCACTGCCCAGAGGCAACACGTTCGACCGCTTGCGAATTTCTTGCAATCTTTCGATGTCCGCTTTCGCGTACCAAGCGTAGCTGCGAATTTCCAGAATGTGGTTTGCTCGTTATCAGAGGTCACAAGAGAGCACAACGTCAAGTACAACTGTACGTAATTACTAGTAAATTCGCAATTTACCTGAGCAACCATTGGCTCCACCTGACCGGTTGCGCGCGTTGCATGTGCGTGTAGCCGGGCATCAGAATTTCCATGTCTTCTTTAGCCCGAGCAATTAGGACCTATTGTAATAAATAGACTGTGGATTTCTATGCAAAATTAAAATTGGCTGCATTCATTGCACGTTTGCATGTAGATTCGCAACCCCTGAAGAATGGTCATTGGTTATTTTTGGACTATGTATACCTCAACGAATGTTGTCATTTTGTTTGTCAGCTCGTCTATAGACTTCCGAAGCCATAATTTCGTGTCGGTCATCGTTTGATCATTGCGGCTCCTTCCGGTGTGCAACTTTTCAGCCACGCTACCGATTAGTTCCTTTGTGGATACAAGTGTAATTACATAAATAATGATTAATTTCTTTGTTTTCGTCTGGAAAAATGCGAAGCACGTAGCGAGCAGGCATAGCAGTATCCTTGAATGATAAGTGAGTCTCTTTTTAAGAGCATAATAGTAATTAGTCATAGATACTTGCATCGCGTGGTAAAAAATAGTCCGGAGCATTCATTCGATAAACAATACCAGAACTTGGAATGTTATATTTCAATTCCTCACGGCTTTATTTCACGCGCTGTTAGATCAATTCCCAAGATAAACCGAGAAGAAATTGCTTTGCAAATGTACATACCGTTACAAGACAAGCAGTTTCAACAGTTGATGCACGAAAACGTATTAGCATGTGATAAGCGGTTCCGGTGGCCATTCGATAACACACAGCGAAGCGTTTACACAACTAACAGCTTATGGCAAGCAAGTCTTCGAGTCAACAAAAATCTCGAGACATATGTAGAAGAAAAAGAAAACGAAGAATTAATTTTTTACTATTTGCTCATTTTTCACAATTCATTCGGAAAAGATTTTTCTAATTCAATTCAATTTATTGATCTCTCGATGATTGTTATAATTGTGAGTTTACGATGAAATATGGGTTAGTATGCTGATTTCATTTTATTACAGACACTGGAGTAAATTGCAGTGCATAAAATCTGGAGTCTGTTGGCGATATACCGAAAGTCGACGCTCGTTTGCACTGTGAATGTCCTCGTCTTGAGCATGTATGTCGAAATGACCCTTTTCCCACTCAGCTTTCACCTGTACGACACGTTGTTCTCGTTATCTATAATTTTTTCTCATAAATTTCGATCACACGAATCATTAGGCATACCAAACATTTCTTTCTATAACAACAAAACTCAAGGTTCACCATTGTTCTCGAACATCTGATATCTTTAATGATGTATTATTCTTTTCTCTACTTGTTTGTTATAATTCAATCAAATTACGAAGAGAGAACATTACTCAGCTAATCGAGCTAAGAAATCTATCGTATGCTCACTTCCAGTATTTCTCGATGACTCACTTATTGCGAAGATATCTTTCATTGTTTTCTATTATTTTTGTACACGTCTTATTAAATACCTTCTCGAGACCTTCGATTATAGTTCGTAGTTCCTCTTCAGAGAGAAGATTAGCCTCGTGTATCGCTTTCGCGTAAGCAATGCTTCCCTGAAGAGAATGATAATTAATGCAGTAGCGGTAAACAATGCGTTATCGGTGACAGAGTAGTGGAAATACACATTCGTCAATACTTCATAATATTGTTCAACAAGGAAATTCTTGCCGAGCGTAACGAATTTATTTCCTAAACAATTCTCGCGAATCGTTCCGAATAAAATATTGTCCGACATACGAACCTGTATATCCTCGGCGAACAAGCGTTTGTCGATATCGATCGACGCATTGAGATCACAGAATTCTAGATCGATCCTTTTGCTAAAACGACCGCCCCACATTTTTCTGCTCGTAAAAATTTTTTTTACCAAACTGGAAAATCGATTTTTAGTACATACAATCTACTCGGTAACACGAAATTTGTTCGGATCTATAAGGTGCGACAAGATGATAGTTGTAAGAATGGTTCACCGTTCGAGGGTTAATCAATTTTTTAAAAGGCTTGTCTGCGAATAACTAGACTGCGGATTTTATGCATTTACTATGACAAAAATGAATAGGTGTAATTCCTAACAGCAGAAAGGATAAATGATTTGAACAGTGTCGACACACTATTTTTAACATATACTTACAAATTATTAATGAGGGAAATAAATTGTTAGTTAGCTTCTGTAGATCGTACTTTATGTATAAAAATTTTATTTTGCATAAAGATCCGCAGTCTACTAATAACGAAGACATGAAAATCTGACAATGGTTTATTGTCGATTCAGTTCCACTGATATCTAGTTTGTCGCGAACGGTATTAAATGGAACGAACAGTTTTAATCACGGAAATGTCGTATGGTAATTAACTCAACTCGGTGAAATGACTCACTTACACCGTGGTTTCGTGAAGTAAAACCCCGACGCGTCAACTTCGCGCGAATCCTCCGCTTTGAGAGGCGACAGGCAGACTCCGAAATGTTGGTGACGCAACATTCGCAAGTTCATTAGCAATGGTTAATGAAATATCGCGCAATTGTCAGATAAGACGATGCGTTGCATAAAATAAACGTGGGCCAATCGAACCAATCGTTTCATCCGCATTAACAGAGCACACCATTCCAAATGTCCCAAAGACTGTGATAAGACAAGGCGTAGAGGCAAATAGTTTATCAAATAATAAAATGTGTTCGTTTTCGAATTCGTCTGATAAATAAACTGCAGACGATTGCATTCAACCTTATCAATGGTCAGATCTAATCGCAACAGCGTTATCGTCGAGGGCTTAATAGAAACGTGTCGAAGTTAGTGTTACACGTGGACAACCCCTCCGCAGTGTCTGCAAATTCTTCTTTCCAAAAATAACTGGAGGACCAAACTAGGTCGCTAATTTTTGGACATTTTCCATTTTCCATGGATTTGTAAATAGTTCTTTCTTTCTTCGTTGTGTTTGTCATTCTACGATAAGCTGGCACGAACCGGCGAACAGAGGCCACGCTGTTGTTTTGATTGATACGGGATGTGTACATCTGTTGTCCTTAGACACTTCCCTTCGGTTGTGCGTCACTTGTGGTTTCATTAAACCGCATCGCGGCGCTCTCTTTTCTAATATAGAACACCATACACGGCATCGTTATTGTTCCGTTGGCCAGCGACACAGCCAGGACCTCCATTTAGGGCAACGTCCACGTTCGAGTATAGCGCCCACTTCTCTTAATCATTGGGACATAGTGATCGTCTGGAAAAGCCACTGTAAGTGACACTTCTCGCACATAGTAATCCCGAAATTCTTCTGTGACGCTAAACAGAAGTCAAAATGGCCGGTTCCTAATCTTTTCTTTCATTGTACTGAAATTGTAAAAATGTTCCCATCAGAAATTTTATGAATATACATCAGTCGCCTTCGTTACTCGGCAATCCTAGTGTTAAGCAATAATTCTCCACTAGAAGTCGCCCAAACCGCAGAGTTGTTTGTACAGTCACAGTTTTATATATATATATAGTTCTATTTGAAATCCGTCATTTTGGCTCTGTATAGTTCTGTGATAAATAGACTGCGGATCTTTATGCATGTATAGTAAAATTGAGTAGAAATTCAAAATTGTTGAAAAGTTTTAAAAACTGAGGATGTCAATATACATATAATTTCTCCTCTAGTTTCTATTTCTTGCGATCGATGCAGACAATTTTTATGTTGCATAAAGATCCGCAGTCTAGCGATAAATTAGAGTGAATAAACTCTCGTCTCCTCGCGAAAACGTGCTAGCATTTTCCAGGAGAACAGCTCCTGTAGATCCTGGAAAAATCTCTATAGTGATCGCTCGTTCGCATACTATAAACAATACCCTTTGTCACAAGCCACACTCATGCCTCCTGTTACGGCAGCGACTTCCTGAACCAACGTTTGCCTTCGCGGATCCCAATGCATCCAATTGCTGCAATACCCTTTGTATCAGAGTTATCTGGACAGTGCTGATAACACGTCACGAACCGATAGCAATCGTCTCTGATCGAGATCCAATTTTGCAGACATACCTGATCATACTGTCTTCGTGTACGGCCGCGTGAAGTAGTCCGGTTTAGGGACGAGTGAGATTTTGCCGATCAGTGACAGAGTTTGATGACAGTTAGAGACGACAATGGAAACTATGGGTGAGAAGGGCACCCCGGAGAAGTTGGAGAACATGAACACGAACACGGATAAGGATGAAATGGACAAGGTGGATAAGAACGTGGAACTGGATACTGTCGTCGAGGAAGTGGTGATCAATGATCCTACGATGATCGTCGACACCACCGACAAAAAGAGCAAGTACAAACAGTCGAACACTTTCGCCGCGAAAAAGACAGTGGCCCAGGGAATGATGGATGTTGCCTTGATCACTGCCAACGCTAACCAGCTCAGATATTTGCTTGAATATCAGAAAAACACCAACACTTTCCTGCTCATACTTACCCTGATTATTGTCAGCCTGTCCCTGCAGGTAAGACTTCCGAACGAAATGGAGAAAATTAGCTATTCTGCTTCGAAGAATCATTGTTTAGAGGCTGAAACAATTATTACAAAATTAGTATGGACGATGGGGACCAAAATAAGCGAAACATCTTGTTGTTCAAAATAATTGTGGCACTTGGAAGTTCAAACTTTCTTACTTAAAAAAATCCATTTTCTCTTGTAAATTTGAATTGTACCTCTTCTTTCTCGGTCTCAGGGTGAAGAAAAAATTCAAAGCAATTTGGACCCGCGAGAAACATCGTTTTATTTGCTGACGGTTCTTGATGTTACTTATTGTTAATTAAAATTCCCATGATTTTCGACACGTAGATTTCGAGCCGCGTCATTTGGTAAACTATCGAGTTACCTGGATAACTCTGTTATCTGCGATAGCCATCTTCCAATTAAACATCTTCTTGAATCTTTCATTACGGATCAGTTTGTAAACCGCAGTATCTCTCGCGAAGAATACCTCTGAACGCAATTTTCGTCCAGGAATTACGATAATTAGACTGCGGATTTTATGCATTTACAACAGAACATACATCACGAGATTCTAGGAGCCTCGATGTATTTTTTCAATCTCCTAAAATCATTAGAGAAAGGAAGAATTTTAGATTTGGCTTCCATTTCTAGTAATCGATGGAGACAATTTTGATTTTGCATAAAGATCTGCAGTCCACTCGTGTCTCGATAATAATGTTTTGGGTATGATCGCAGGTCGCCGTGGGAATTGGCCTGGTGTTCAAGGGTCGTTTCGACATCAAGGAAAAATCGAAGTCGAACATTGCTCATAGGATCAACAATTATGTCGTGGTCGGCGTTTTTCTCATCACAATCATCAACGTTTTCATCGCGTCGTTCAGCATATCCACGCAGCCGAGTACACCATCGTGAACGATATAACGAATCATGTGTCTACATGCTCGTTATCAACGACCGATCAACAGTTCTACGATTAACGATCGCATCCAAGAAATAGTTCTTTGCATTCTCCATTTCGTTTTATTATCATCACCCTGATAGTAAACGTTAAAGCGGTGTATGCACTTTTGTTTCGCTTGAGATTAACGCGATAAGATATGCGGACCGATGGTGCACGATGGATTTGTAATGAACAGTTGCAGCGCATTTAGGGATCAATTAATATTCGGTTGAACGATCGCGCGTTTTTTCAGCTATTCTATAATGTTAAGATGAAGATTCTCTTACGCGAATATGTATAGTACTATGTAAGGTAATAAATTCTTATTGAACCATAAGAAACAGGTGTGCGTTTGATAATCGTGACTTCAAGCACAATAAAGAGGAGGTTCCCTTCTATATGTATAGGATCACATTGAAACATACATGCATGTATATGTAAAATAGTTTTCTTCATACCGTAGAATCAATCGAATTTGTAAAAATGCGATTTTAGTCGCGAAGAGATCTCCCCGATTTCGGAAAGTTTTGTCTGTTTTATTAGAGCGATGTGATCACTTTGGATGTAATGTTTTATTACTTCAAGACCCATTTCCATTGTCTTTTACAAAATATTCGGATTTCCCTTACGTGTTCGTTTCGAATTGCAGATTTAAATACAGCTGTGACATTCTCGTTATTTTTGCTATTCCTACGATTCTGATATGTGTTTGCATCCGTTTCTTTCAGTCCCATTCGCTTTTTTTGTCATTTCGCGTAGAGGTAAACTCGTAGATCTCGATTCGGCTCCACGGTCAACGCATTCCGTTCGATCCTCATTCGTAGCAAAAATACTTAGTCCGATTGATCTCGTCACGCAATCCAATTCTTCCGCGATACATAATAAAAGCTGTTCGTTAAATAAATAATATAAACATTACTTTAACGCATGCTCGGTGTCCTCGTCGGACCTATGTATACGTAATAACAAGTTTATTTTGCCCCTGGCAAAAAGTATTCGATCAAACAAATCAAACGTCTATCGTAACCATACGCCATACGCACATTCGACGTGGAAACTATTTCCATGAACGTTAAAGTGCAATGACGAAACCTGTTACGTACAAAGAAAATATTAATGCAAAAATGAATATTCCGTCGATCGTTCAGTCGATCAACCGGTCGATCGTGAGGCGCAAAATATAAATATTTCACTTTCATTCGAGGAAGGGTTGAAATTTGTCTCATCGTTTCAAGTGTTCAAAATTCTTTTTATAATTTTCACAACGGTGAACAGTGCGTTACTGCATATTTGGTAAAGGACAAGAGCATTCATCGTTTTATTAATATTCCTCTGGGTTTTCGTTAATTGTTATATCATGTTTGTCTAACATATGTACGATGCTATTCTTCACTTGTATTAATATAAATACAAATAATTCGCTTAGTCAAATATTTTCTGCCAGGAGTAGTTCTACAGAAATGTTCATTCTGTATGCTCGTGTTCTCTCCTCGATAACAAAAAGAAAAAGAAAATGAAATAGTTAGTCGATAAAATTTGCGCTATAAATTATCCGTAACGTAAGTCTAGCTCTTGGGTATAATATAAATAAGAAAATTAATACGGTAAAAGGAAGTTGCGTATTGAAGTAAATTAGTTTCTTCTTTCTTTCTTTCTTTTCATCGTGTGTATCTCGTTTATAGCTTCTCATATTCGGTAGTCACAGTACAAACCGAACATGGATTCGCAGCATGCCCACATGTATACAATCGATAGACGACAGAACGTGCTCCGAAGTAGTCTGGACCAAAAATACACGTCCATAACACTATTCAACACACATTTGGATTTTTAACTTTGAGTAAACGTTTCTGGCAGCCTCTCGTAAGTCGTGCAAATCTCACAGTCAGTTTTAATTCTCGCATGCGATCTTCGAGAAACTCAACTCTTCCCAGAATGCTACTACTAAAAAAATTAATATATTCCCAGAACATTTACAGATTTCACACGCAAGTCTACCGGAGACGTTCACTCGGCAAGTTACAAACCAGCAAAAAGTCAAAATTTGTTGAGCAGTGTTACAATTCATTCCCTTTCTCTTAAATGCAACAATATCCATAATGCATCATTAAATATCGCATTATAATTTCTCGCTCGTCTCTTCTCGAGTTCTCGGATATATTATTAGTTCCATTTCTTCCTTTTTTTATAACAAGTCATCGTTAAAACATTCCCCGCTACTTTCTCTTTATTATAGTTCAACAAACAGTTTCATAGTTCTTCTCCCGTCTTTGTTACGCGTTTCATGCTTTACACGCCGATAAGAAAGACTCGAGGCGGCCGAACAGATCCTCCGTAACGTGTCGATCTCATCTCAACCGAGATTAGTATTCTTTTTTTCCGGGCAACGAATGGTTCACGTTAGACAATATTGCGTTATAGAATATAATAAAATACAATAACTAATAATTAACATGTTCGTCTCTATTTTTTCATTTCTTTTTGCTCGTTTTTTCTATCTTTCTCTCTCTCTCTCTCTCTCTCTCCCTCTGCTGGTGTGACTAGGATTCTTCTCATTATCGGCATAACTATATACGTTACGCCTCATCTATCTCTCTTTGCCTCGTTACTTCCGGTGGATAATGTCTCTATTCGCGTTTCAACATCCGCGGGCTTGTCACCTATATCACACACGTGAAAATATACAGTTCTTACTACAATTGTTAATTCGTAATCTTACGCGTACTTTAGTAGGATATCTAAGAGTTATTTTGATGTGCCGTTCTCTTTTTCTTCTTCCTTCCTTTCTTTCTCTCTTTCCTTCTTTCATTCATGTATATTCAACGACAGGAAGTTACCGTAACGTATACAACGACAGCACTATGGTACACTTTGTGGCGTTTTACTCCTTCGTTTTGTTTCTCTTCCTTCTCTCTATCATTACAGTGGCCAAATCGACGGTAATAAATTAAAGTAAAGAGACAGGGATATAGAGTTTGAAAAACGAAAAAAAAGCGTCAAAAAATTCTGTACTCGTGACTCGTTGGGTCGTTCAACGGACACCGTGGAAACACGCTCGGGGGTTATACGTCTTTTACGCCCGTTCAGGGTACCTGCTTTGGCTTCATAAACGACTAGATATAAAGCCGTAATTTCGATATCCCTCCCAAAGCGATCTCCTTGCCGGTGAACGAGCCAACGATCTATATCTAACGATCTTTCTAGAATTAAAGTTTTCCGCACACCGTTGAATTTACCTACAACTTACAGTATACTTTTTTTGTGATATCTCGACGATCTTCGATTCGCTATTTATCTCTCAGACGCGTCGGCTAGCAAAAATCGACCACTTGTCCTCGACCTGACAAGAAATGTTACAATGAACTTCAGTTTGATTGTTAAAGATTGATCTGTACAACAGTATATGCGATAGATAATATATACACATATATGTATAGTACATACGTAGTTATGCACACGTACACATACATATGCGCATATGTATACATATACATATGTCTCTGGAGTGTTATTATATTTCTAAGAATTAGAACTTTTCTTTTCGATGTACATATCTCTTTACATATATAGCTCATTATCAAAATCATTGCAACTTCATAGAGTATTAAACTGAAAAGGAATCTAATAATATTTTTAATACTCTTTTCTCTTTCGCTTCTATTACAACTGATAGGGCTATTCCAATTAATTTGGAATTATTATATACCTGTACGTTTACATTTGTTCCATCGTAAAAGTGCGTGTCTCGCACGAAAGTCATTGCTAACTTAATATTACGCATACTTTGAGTTGCACGATTTGGGCAGGGCAAACTAGGGCAAAAGTACAGTCTCAGAGTATTGAGATACCAAGCGATCGCGATGGAATCGTGTGAACTCGTTTAAAATTCACGATTTCGGTAGCTGCAGTATATACAGTAACATCGCTTATAACTTATTTAGTAGTTTTAATCACTGTATCGTCTACGATGCTCATTAAAACAACGTGAATAGTTTATCTTTCTAATATTCGTTTTATTTGGCAAATATCGTTTCTTCCAGTTAAATAAATAATGTCATATAAGAAACCATCACTTTTATACTGTGCGCCGGTACTTAAGTGATACAGATAATTTATCATGTTAAGCATCAAAGATAAGTGCCTGCATCGCTCAAGCGTGAACACACTGTATTTTATATCTGTATACTTATTGTGCTATGTAGCATTATCTCCATTGTACGGTATACCTGCTTTGAGAATCGTATGTTGCTATGTTTTTAAAACAATACCAGAACCTTTATTCTGCCCTTACCTGCCCTATCCACGTGATTGTGCCTTACTTCCTGATAACACATTTAACTGATTCCATTTTTCGGAACATTCATATATGATTTTCATTCTTCTTTGGATATCAAATTCAAAATCGTTACATTATACATTTACAGTAGCTAATCTGTTTAAATGTTTATCAATAGCAGATTTATCACAGTGGTACATTATTGTATTCCTCAAGTTGTATATTCCATCTGAAATCAATTCTCGTAAGAAAATGTGCGGATTTAAAAAAAAGAAAAAGAAGAAGAAACAAAACTGTCAAGACAATCCAACCTGAGTTAATCATCCCACTCATCCTCGTCACTGGTTTCACTAGTCGATTCATCACTTTCACTATGGATTGCACTTGATCGCTCAGCAAGAGCTCTTGACAAAGCACTAGCTAGACCACTTCCTTGGAACATAGGAGGATTTTTTTGCGACTTTACTTCGTTTGCAACAGGCCTTAACTCAACCCCTTGACGAATTTGTTCCAATAATGCATTTCTGGTGTCTGGGGGTGGCGGGGGTTGTTTTGATTCGGTTTTTTCAACTTTCTGTAAGAGAAATTCACATTAGATTACCGGACAGTCTTTCGCAGGCGTTTCAACTAAGGGTGTGCAGAATCCCGAGATTTCGGGTTCTCCACACCTCTAGTTTCAACTTATCAAATTAGTATGTCAAATACTAACTCGAAGTGTGGTGCCACTTCTAATTGATTCCATGAGCATTGACCTGGGGTCAGCGTTTTCTTCGTTATTATTATTACTATTAGTATTGTTATTATTATTCTTATTATTTGTAGCACTTGTATTAACAGTTTCTTCCTCGGTATTCACTAAATTAGGCAGTGGTGGTGGTGGAGGAGGAACGGGCGCACTCGAATTAGTTCTGGAAGGTGGAACTGGAGCTGGTGGAGGTGGAGGCGGAGGTGGTGGCAACGATGGTGCCGTGGTTATAGAAGGTGGTGGTGGTCGTACTGGTACTCTATGCACTGGCGGTGCATTAGATGGTGCACTCGGCGGCGTTAAAGGTGCATGTATTCGACTTGGAGGTAGTGACGGAGCGCTTTTTGTCTGATGCTAGAAGAAAAGGTGTTAACGTTAAGAACATTTATCTTCCGTGGAGAAACTATTATCATTATAAACAGTATACAAACAGATACTATTCGTGCAGGAACTGGCGGCGGAAATTCTTGTCTGTGAGGTGCTACTAGAGGTGGCGGTTGTTGATGATGGTGTTGTTGTTGCTGTTGTTGTTGCAACTGATGTACATTAGGTGTTGAAACGTCTTCTCGAATGGCACTCATGCCTCCGTTCTGTTCGATAAAGTCATAAATAAACTTGCGCGTCTCCTGATTACTAAATTGATCCTCCGACACGCCTACTTTATCGAGGAACATTTTTAAGTGCGGGTCAACTGGATCCACTATCTTGTTATTACTGCTGAATTGCAGGTGTGTTAGATGTCTGTAAATATAAAAAACATAAGTATATTTTTGTCACCGACAAGAATCAAGTATGTATTGCTTAGCTAATTCGACGAACTACCAACCTAAAATTGGATGGTGGACCTATATCGTCTTTCGTTAATCTTCGCTTAGTTTTGTCTCGTTTCTTCTTTTTAGGCTTGTACATGGAACTACTCGATGCACTTCTATTCACACCGATTGTGGTTGGAGTCCCATTCGCTAAATTGGAAGTTGACCCAGTGCTAAACGCAACAGGCGATGTGCTGCTTTGATTCCTCCATAGTAATGTCCCACCATGTTGACCTTCTATTTCCATCTTAGACCGTCTTTGCTGTCTCTTGTGGCGTTTCGCATTTAATTTGTCAAGAAGAATATTTCTGAAAGCAAATAGTAGTTAGTATGTTAGTAGTTATAAATATTTTTAAAGACCAAGTAGAGTAATTCTTGTTAGACTCACCTTAACGTTACAGCATCGGTTTCACTTGCAAAATTAAAAGCAGCCATATACTCTTCAGCTTCGAATGTATGGAAATAAGACAATGGTGCTTTATAGCCCATTGCATTGTACACTTCGTGTTCCCATATCATTGCCCTCCTTTGCAGACAATATAAACGGAGGAAGAAACTACGCCTAGGGTTATCTCTTATCAGTGTTATAATACCTGTAGTTTTCTTTATCCATTCTTTATGTATAGGTGGTTCAGTCAAATATAATTGAATAACTCCTGCTGCTAAACACTACAAAAAATGAATAAACATCAAAAACTTTGTTCGTCGAAAACTTTTCAATGCTTTACCCGCATACACTTTATGTTTATTTTGAAGTAGTTAAAAAAAATTCTGTATCACAAGAATCTGTTCAAGAAAACCATATAATCGACTCATGCAACATTCCTGCATAATTATGAATCCTCTGATGTCATTCGATTCCCTCATGACTAATATACCATTTTAAAAACATGATGGTATTCTCGTATCAATTTTAAACATAAAATATAGTATACACGGGTTACCACATACAAAGCACGAGTGTAACTTAAAAATTCAAACGAGGCCAGACTTCTAATTATAAAATACAAGAATATTTCATCTGAAATGAATAAACATTTGCTCAAAGTTGTTGAACCAAATAAACATATCATTCCACTTGTACATCATTGACCGAACGAATAAAGTTTTGTCCATCTATGACTGTAAATATATATTCCCACACCAGATGACTAATTCCATAGTTCTAGTTTCAATCAATCCTTTTCTGAAGCATTAAATATGTTGGTGGAAAAAGGTCTTCTAATATCATGTATCCAATGAAAATTTCACCGAATTATCGAATAAACCGTAGCGAATGGTTCGATCGATGCTTATCCACGTCGTTAATAACGGCAGAAGTTCTTGTTGAAATAACATCAAAATCGAAATGACAGTACGTGTTTATCCGTGCCCCGTCGATCGTGAGAATTTAGGTCAAAATCGGTGCGTTTCATTGACAGTTTTGGTAATCGGAATTTTTCGAAGACATGTCTCACCTGGCACCGATTTCCTATTAATTGGAAGACTTGCTCGTTTTCTTCCGGTTTCAAAAGTATCGAACCTCTGTGTTTGTCCACGGTGCCCGACTTCATTTTTAAACAAGGTTAGGATCTTTGCGCTATCGTGCCCTAATATTCCTTGCTGCACGCTCTCTCGATCAATAGATTCGCTTTCATAATTCAACATGAACACGGTTCATTTTGCCACATTTTTACGTGTCGAGTGCACACGTCGACCGTGAAATCCTCTGGATAAAACGAGCCAAACACCACCCACCGAAAGCTATCTTCGATACTATCCGCACAGGAAACTCTACCAGTCGGTGATGACATTTTCATCTATCCGGTTCAATGTTCCGCGTTTCCTCATTCGATATATCTCCTCGCTCAAATCAGATTGGGCCTCGCAGAACCATCAAGTATCATAACTAGACGACAGAGCTGCGTAAAATACTATTTCAAATAGCGAATAATAAATAAATAAATATATATATATATACATATAGTCTATTTCATTTGAAATCATACATGCGCTTGCGAAAATAAAATATTATCTCATTTGTTAGAAAAAGTTTTTAACATAGTATGTAAAATAGTATTTTATTTGAAGGATTCTCAAAATAGTGAGAATTTTATTTGAACTATATTATTTATTTCAATTTATTTTTAGAAATATTGTTTCTAAAAATATGAATGTATAGGGTGTGTCAAAAATCGTCGTAGCGTGATTATACACCTCTGGATCGGTGGAGATTTGTACAAAAAAAGTCCGTGCAAAACTGTCCTCGACCTTGATTTTCAAGGTCAACATTTTTTAATTATAACGGAGATTGCTCGTAACGGAGAACCAAAGTCTCAAAGATACCATAGATCACAAATGAAACATCCTTTTGGAAAACGAATTTGAAGTTCCGTAAATTATCTTTATTCCATATGTCTATATATAGGGTGTTCCAGTATTGGGTACAACCGTACGGAGGGGGTAATTCTATATGCAAGATTTCTCCGATCCCAATTTCGAATTCTCACACTTGCTACAAATAAAATTTACGATCTAATTGCAATGAAAACTTATATTCGAGATCGCGGAATATAAATTACTTCATTTATAAGAAAAAAATTGTTCCATTGCTACATACTTTTAATCTAAAATATATAGGGAGTTATTCTTTGAAATGATCGATATACGACATATTATCTTTGCACAAAAGATAAGAGACATGAGTATGAAGACGTACAAATTGTTAAACAGAAAATTCACTTAGCCAATATAAAAATAAAACATTACAACAAAACTCATTCCATTTCATTCATCTGAGTAAACGATTGATTGAATTCCCATAATGTTATTTATAGCGTTAATTTCATTATTAAATATTTAGAAGACTCTGATACTGTGACTGGAAGTGTGTATAAGACTCCATTTATATATAATTTTACTCTATATTTTATAAAACGTATGTGAACGTATGACATGCGGAAATAAAACGTTCGAATAACTATACTCACGCTAGAGCAGTTTTACTACATGTACAGATATATTTTTTTATATTACTGTACGTAGAACCATGTTCGAATAGAGGCCATACTCAAAAACGGTTGCAATTTTTTACATCAGTGTCAATTATAAGTGTAAAATATACATGAATTTATTTGATATGATAAAGGACTCGTATGTAGATTCAAATTTTTCCCGCACTTCGTAGTCCTTGGTTGTCGCTAGAATCACACATTGCAAATGGCCACGGGTGCAACTCACGTAGTCTCGGAGATGCGATATCCAGCGGCATCTTGTTTTACATGGAAAACAGAATCGTCAATGATGATAGGGCACCAGTGATCGCTGTTACGGTTGTGTTCCTACGGCAGTAAGGTTACTCGCGATTTTTCTAAAGGTCGCGCAATTGAGTTTTCCGCGGGAAAACAATGTCTGGATACCGAAGGGTGAACTATTACGAACTGTGTAGATTGTGTACGAGCAGCGAGGGTAATAAAATGAACATTTTTCGGGAGGAAGGCCGTAGACGGCAACTTCAGTCGAAGATCCAAGCATGTTTACCTATACAGGTGAGCATTTCTGGCGAGATGAATTTTCCTGTTCCAAATTTCTGAGGAGAGACACTGATTTTTTGTGAACGTTTACAATGTCATAAATTAATTCGTTGTTATAGTTTTCATTATTCGACCGATTGCTCGGCTCTGTAAGGTAAAGAAGAAATTGCCTTAATATTTTTAGGTATTGGAAGAGGACTCTTTGCCAAAAGTCGTTTGTCATGAATGCATTAAGAAGTTGGAGTATATTATTGAGTTCAGAGAGACTGTTGTAAGCGCCGAGAGTATGTTAGAATCGTACTTCACTTCGTTACGATTTTCCGAAGACTTTATGAAAGAAGGTAAGGTTTATGTAAAGAGTACAGAGAAGGATAGACCTACGACACCAGAGAATGAAATGTTAAAGTCAATAGAAAAAGTACCGCCTACCACGGCAACTCAGATAGTTAGTAATGAACAACAAATACAGCACCAACAGCCTGTTGTTGTTAACAACATAAATGCCTCTAATATTCAAATAATCAGTGGAGTTCAAGCGAGAGTACAACAGTACAAGTGTGCTATGCAGGTTCGTAGATTAACATTGTAAGATTCGTCAGATTTTAGTGTGTATACGTAAAGACAATTATAAATTCCAGATGCAGCCAGGAGGCATGGCAGCTGCTGTTGTGGAAGCAACGGCAGAGACGCATTATAGCTATCAACAACAGACTTCGCAGCAATTATCGCCTCAATCAAATGAAGCTCAAAATCAAATTACAGAACAACATAGCCCGAATTCGCAAATTCAGCAACAAGTTCAAAGTCAAATACAAAATCATGGTCAAATAAATCAACAAATACAACCGCAAAGGCAAATCTCTCAACAGTTGAATCAATCCGCTTCTATCCCTCAGCAACAAAATCAAACACAGGTGGGTCAACAACAACAACAACAGCAGCAGCAACAAAATCAGTCGCAGATAACGCAACAGATTCACCAATTACAAAGACAACAGAGGGAGTTCGAGAAACAGCATAGGCAACTCCAACAAATTGAGAAGGAGCAGGTACAGATCAGTGCAACGCAAGAATTTTCAATAAAACAGGAACCCCAAGGGCAAGTTGTACATCAAAATAATAATATAATTCTAAAGACAGAACCTGACGCTAAACAAAATCAGCCAATTATTCAGAAAGTGCAATCCGAGGTCGAGAAGGATGAAAATGGAGCACAGAATGTGCAAACATTCACCACTGTACATTCTGCGCCTGAAGTATTTTTAAATTTAGGATTTAAGGACACTCCATTGGTTACGCAAACTGTTCGGGAAGATTCGAAAGAGTTCAAGGCAGACGATTCAATATCTCATTCTTCAATTGGACAAATTTCAGAATTTCTAAGAATCAAATCGGGGCCCGAACCTACGTCGTTGATCACTGTCAATCCTCAAGTTATAACTCAAACTAGAGATAATGCTTGCAAAGATTGTGGCAAAACTTTCTCTTCTACGAGTCAACAAAACAGTCACAGTTGTTCTGGTTCATCATATAATGCAAGGTCTAGTTTACTTCAAACCTTTTTAACCGATGCCACTGAAAGTGGAATTAAAGAGGACCCTTTACAAACTAATAATAATTCTTTTAGTTGTGATGTGTGTGGCAAGCCATTCAAACGGAGAGAGCATCTTTATCAACATCGAAAGTTGCATACCGGTGAACGTCCGTTTGTGTGTACCACATGTGCAAAGGCATTTAGTCGTAAAGAACATTTAGTTAGACACTCTGTATCTCACACGGGTGAAAAAATGCACGAGTGCGAAGTGTGTGGTAAAAGCTTCTCTCGGAAGGACAACCTGCATAAACATCGTAAAACGCATGGTGTATCAGGTCCATATATCTGTGAAACTTGTGGCAAATCATTTGTGGTTAAGCATTATTATTTAATGCACTTAACAACTCATGCATCGACTACCGGAGATGATACAGACTGTCAGGATCCTTTACCGTATAAGTGTGACCTTTGTCATAAGGCATTCTCTGTAAAACAATACCTTACAACTCACAAACTTAGGCATAGATCAAAAAATAGTAGTAATTCTGGTCAAAACTCTGTAAATGGCCAACAACAACAACAAACACAGCAAGCTAATACTACAGATAATATCAATCTAGTAAGTAATGATGTCGCTAACACTGGAACTTTAAATGATAATAATGGACAGCCTGACAATGGATCGACGGTTGAGATTCAAAGTGTTATAGAAAAAAATGAAGAACCGAATGGGTCTTTTGATCATTCTTACCATAGTAATATGCAAGAATTTCAATGAGATAAGGGGAAGCGTGTCTATTATGTTCTCTTGCCGAATGGTAACAGCCATAAGATCGTCGTCGTATAAGCAAGAGAAATTTTACGACGCGCCAACATATTTTCTTAATCAATAAGCTTTTACTTGAAAATGAATTTTTTGTACTTTAATAATCAATGAAATGAATTTGGATATACTGTTGTTTTCACAATTCGTGATTTATTTGGTCACAAGGTAGCGTCTTCAGTAGATTAGAAGCTTAAAATGAAATATATTGTATATATATTTTGCCAATGAAGTATTACATGTACGGAATGCATGCTATGTTTTATATAAATACACACTACTATTTAACATTTAAAGTAGGTGTGCGCTGCAAAATTTAAATGTATGTAGATAGTCATAAGGTTGTTTCAATACCTGAGTACATTTGTGTTTCAAGCTCCATTAACTTTGGATATAAAAATTATTAAACTAATATATAATTAGAATATTATATATAAAAATATTGTATACAATTAATTTTCTTTAATTGATAAGATTAGAATAATATATTGAGAGCAACTAGAATGTCTTGTACATTTTTATTTAAGTTTAATCACAATATTTGTTATATATTTTTATTAATATTGTCAAAAGAAACTAACAATCAGATTTATTTATAGCAAACTATTAAAATTGGTGTACTAAAGTACTATATTTTATTTTGCTTTGGTGCAATATCTTTATACTTATACACAGTTTTGTTAAACATTAACAAACGAATTTCTTTTTTAACTGGTGATTGTAACAATCTATGACCACTTTACAAAGTGTTTTAGGCTATATGATTTATAAACATAGAATACAAAACAACATCTAAGACCAAAGAAATTTATGTAATGTGTAAATTGGACGAATAATACTGAATAGAGTTACAAACATAAAATATTAATCAGGCATGGCCTAGCCTGATTAACTTCACTATATTTAAGACTTGGATTAAGTGCGCATACTATACATATATACATAAATGTGTATATGTATATATATATAATAATAATACATATTACATAATATATATATACTATATTATATATATTTATATATGCAGTCAGTACCATAAGTATTCGTATACGCTCTTTAAAACAGTATAACTTTTTTCAAATCGGACCGAATTACAATTGTAAAAAAGTTATTCTGTATTAAAGGGAGTACGAATACTTATGGGACTAACTGTATTATGCATAGTACTTTATGATCTGTACAATGAGTCATTTTTTGACAAGTGAGAGTGTGCCATACAATGAGGTTTGAAATAAGTGTATGCGAAACCATGATTGTCTAAAATTCCTTACATTTATAGTATATATTGACCAAAATCGTGGAAAATTAAGAGAATTTCTATGTATTGGGCCACACAATTGAATGAATTGTATTTAGATCATATGTTTAATTAATTTATAATTTAATTTTATGAAACTTTTTCATGTAACACGATTAAGAGAACAGGGGGCAACTATATCTTCAGACAACAAATAGTTCCCATACAAAACGTATGAAATTATTGTCTATATATATATACACTTATTAATTTTTCTATTTCAGCACAATAAGAACAGTTCAAAGGTTTCATAGTGTTCTAAAAATATCTGTTGTCTATTGAATTATTTAATTTACGTACACTGTCTTCAATATATTCCACAATACATAGTAAATACGTATCAGTAACAGATATAGATAGCACAATTTTATGTTGTATAATTACAGTGCACAATGATGTGTATTGTACACTGAAATAAATACAACATTTTTGGTCGAATATATTGCAAACACTTGTTATTGGATACACAGTAACAAAATTTTGTTTCTGCAGAGATAAACATCTTAAGGTGTAAGATAACTTTCCATAGTACAAAAAATTTATTTTAATTACCGGTCAGACTTTATTTCATCATAAAGTCTTGTACATATATACTGAAGCAGAAGTAATGAATTTAAGACTGTGTTTCTATATCACCTAGTGTTAGGTGTACGTTGGAAGTACATAGATTTATAGTAATGAAATTGTATATAACATGGTCCAGTGAGTAAGACAAAAAACTGTTAGTGCGCTGTTCCTAAGGAAATGGTATTTTCTGCAAAGCACGAGAATGCCGATACTCGAATATTGAAGTCTTGTAAAGTAAATATTGAATCCAAAGATACAGTGCTTTTATTACTTGTGTACTTCGTGCCTAATCATGAAATCCATGAAAGACAATTATTTTAAAGATTTATATTTGAAGCTAATGCAAATGTCATACTTTTTAGTAGCCCCCTGCTATGTACAACTTTGTAGCGGAATTATATTAAAACCAATGCTCAGATATAATTGATTTCTAGAATTTATATACTTTTCATTTTAATCCTTTAATTGTATATATTACTAAATTAATCCTATATTTAATTATAGTATAATCAATTACAAAATAATAATATATTTTTTATTTAAATTTTCCCATATGTATACTTCATTGACATGTACTGTAAAATTTTATTTAACTTAACAGTATATTAAATATATATTGAAAAAGATACACGCACCGAAATTCAGTAACCCTTTGAAAATTTATCGATAACAGTGATTATCGAAAATTCCCAATTTTCATATTGTTCCTAATAGATGATAATAAAACAGAAAAAAAAGAATAATAACAACTGATGTTACTTCAAATCCATTTTTATTGAATAAACAGTATCATGTTTAATTACCTAATGTATGAATTATAACATTCTGTTTATGCTCAAATGTTATGTATTTGAACACGACAAACATCTCATGAAATAGTAGATGTCTAAAATTATTATTTCGGGAATATCACAAATTGAATGGTATAAATCGTGATCAAACGTTTGCTTTAATTTAAATGACGGTTAAGTAACTATAGTTTGAAGTATACATTTCTCGATCATTACATTTCATTCAATACTATACTTCGAAAATACGTGTTGTGAGAAACATATATAATATATTTATATATATAGGAACAAAAAGAAGAAAAAGAGAAACAAAATTAAGTATCGTGCTGATCCCATGGATTTGAGTGTACAGCAACACTACGTAATACTTCTATAATGTGAGAAGTGTTAAATATTAAGCATTGAATAAAAATATTAAAAGTAGTAATATAATATTTTGGGAATTTTGAACACTGCTTGTTTATTACTTATGTACAATACTTTATGTATGGTACTATAAACACATTGTTATAGCAAAAATTCTTAAAACAAACGAAATCCTCCGAACAATTAGGAAATTTAATTGATGAACCTCTCCTTTTAAAAAAGAAACTAATATACACATTATTAACCAAAGCATACACCACATTAAGTTTGAAACCCTGCTCAATTTAATACTATATCTTTTTGGAAGATCATTTTGAAAGACCATTATAATATATATGTTATCTATTCTTACACAATTTTCATACTGGAATGCAAATAAAGACAAGTTCACCGAAATACTTCGATTACATTACGTGTGTATACATTGGCTGAATATTATCATCAACGTAATAAAAATACATGGTTTTCCTTTCGTGTTTGTATTGTATCGTTGCACGAGCATACTTTTTAATGAAACAATAGGCACTGCACATATAAGTACCTTTGCCTTATCGAACGAAGAAGCAAAAGCACCAGTTCTTTGTGAGATATCATTATTTACGGTGATTTTTCTTTAAAGAGCCTCGTATCGATATCATTTAAAACATTACAATATATATATATATGTATATGTATAACGGTATGTAATACTTCTGTGAAACCAGGTATTAAGTGATCAAGCAGAAGTTCGATCAATCTCAGTGTCCATCGACTCGGTCTCTGTACAAATTGTACTTTGTTCGTCACATTATGCAAAATACCGAAAGCCTAACAGAGAAAAAGAGGAAAAAAAGAGAAAATATTCGAGTAGCCAGTAAACTTTTCAATATTATTTGGGTATACTTAAATAAAGAGATTTCGATAAACCTTTACAGTAACAATATTCACCGAGAATGTTTGGAAAATTGTATTTCACGTAGATGTATCTACAATCGAAACGTTGGCGATCTGAGAACATACGCATATACATCAAGTAATATACTAAACATAGTTGAGCTTGTTGAGTTTTTTTTGTTTTCACTTTTCAATCCGCATTTATACCCTGCTGTAAGTTATAGTTCCCCGGGCGCCAACGCAATCAAGCACAATCAATGTGATCTAATGAAAATATAGGGACGTAATATATACTCTGATCATTCGTACAAATTTATACTGATATGATTTTCTTTGTTCTATTGCAATGCCGTACTTAAGAAATAGCGTTTCATTTGGCATCTTTCAGTGGCGACAACGCTTCCGACGCCACGTTGTTTAAACTACATGCAGTTTTGTTATCGTTCGAGGCTTTCTCACTCTGTACCGTAATAGGTGCGAGTTCCGTGTTCGTTAGGGTTTCTTCATTTAAGGTTTCTCTGAAATATACAAATATTATATGCTTTTATAATTAGTAGACAATACTACAAATATATCTGTTTGAATTACCTGCTATCTGAAATTTTTGAGATTTCACTTGAATTTGCATTCCTATCAGCAGCAGCAGGAGCAAGAACAGGAACAGAATCTGGAATTGGGGCAGGAACAGAAGCAGGAACTGGGTCAGGATCAGGGACAGAAGCTGGAATAGGGGTAGGAACAGGAGCAGTTGCGAGATCAGGCGCAGAATCAGAAGCTGGAGCAAGGGCAGGAGCAAGAGTTGGAGCAGGAACAGGAGAAGGAGCAAGAGCTGGAGCAGAAGAAGGAGCGGGAGGAGGAGCAACAGCTGGAGCAGGAGAAGGACTAAGAGCTGGAGCAGGAGAAGGAGCAACAGCTGCAGCAGGAGAAGGACTAAGAGCTGGAGCAGGAGAAGGAGCAACAGCTGGAGCAGGAGAAGGAGCAACAGCTGTAGGAGGAGAAGAAGCAGGAACTGGAGCAGGAGAAGGAGTAAGAGCTGGAGGAGGAGAAGGAGCAGAAGCAACAGCAGAAACAACAGAATACGAATTCTCCTCGATACTTGTATGAATCGCATTCGATTTTGTGTTTGAAATAGTACTATCAGCAGTATTTTCAACTTTCACTTGACCAGTCTCAACAACTTCTACCACCGGTGCAGCTAAAGTTTCTGCTACAGTTTCTTCTTTACTCGAACCCGTTGTTAAAGGCTGTCGTTGTCGTTCCTCTTCTTCTACTTCATCTTCATCATCTTCTCCCTCTTCTTCTTCTTCCTCGTCTTCGTCGTCTTCTTCCTCTTCTTCCTCTTCTCCTTGAAATTCATCGCCTAATTTGGTATCAAAATTTGCCCAACCAGTAGAATCAGCTACTGCGTCTGAAGGTGCACTATCCCATGGGTTCACTTCGGGAAGTGTATTACCGGTAGATAACGGTTCAGTTGAATCCCAAGCTAACATAATGATATTAACAGCTATGAGAAAATATTTCTCTCAAATACGAAAAGTTGAAATATTTATAAAAAGCTTTACGAAAGAACTCTTTTAAGAAAAATAAACGATTTCGAAGAACACCACAAACCTTCGTCATCTTCGTCGAACGAATTTGAATCGTTACAATGCTGTTTCCCTGTCCAAGCTTGTTTCTCTACAACAGTTTGAAAAGTAAGCTCGCCTTCGTCGCCCCATTCTGCTCCCGCGCTACAGTCTTCTAAACCAATTTTTTGTTTCTCCTCACATATCTATAAATAATTATTCATTCAGTTAACGAACTGAAGATATTGAAAATTGATATTTCTCTACATACGGTATAGCACTCTGTACCTTATTGAACATGTCTTCTTTCTCTTCGTAATCTTCGCTGACAGTAAAGGCCAACGTTGTTAATTGGTCAACCTTGTCTCTATAATAATGTTTCATTTTTTTTTGTAAGAACACAAGTGTTTGGACGACACGGTGATAATACCTTACAATCTTGTACTGTACCCACAGTTCTTTAAACTATGTATTTACAGTACGAGTTCAAAGTAATTATGTACACGCCAAGTTATAATGTAAAGTACTTACTGAAATTTGTAATCACTACAATTAAATTCGCTATTCTTGAAGCCAAAGTTTTCGATAAACTGCGGTGTCATATGTTGGCCCACATAGTTGTTGTAAAGCTATTTGTGTTATAGAATAATTGTGTTATAGAATAAAATAAACAGTTTCGAATTGACTTACTTACTTAATATTACGAATAGGGTACTAACTTGCTCGACTTCTTGAGGATAAGAACTGTACCCATCTGGATTTTCGCAGGATAATTGAGCATTGCCACTCTAAAAATGTTGCATTTCATTCAATTAATATGATAATGAAGACAACACTGTGTAAGCATAGCCTTGTAAGAATCGAAGAGTAGATAAATTAATTTGTGAAAAATTGTAACCTACCAGAAGTGTTTGATGAGTCTCGTTAACTTTTGCTAAATCCGTATTCACAAGGTTTTTCCATTTGTTAAGACACTTACGTGATAAATTAGCATTCAGAAATTTATCTAAGTTTACGCTCTTCTTACGTTGGTTAACGATATTATTTGCAATATTTATTAAATGGCCCATATATCCCTCTCTAACGCCATTCTCTGAATATCTAAAATATAGGTAACAACATTATTGATCAAAAACACCTTCGTAGTCCCGTAAATAAGATGAACATGTATATTATTGTTCAACATACTGTTTATTATTATTCTTGTCCCATGCGTCTAAAATTTGATCTATTAATCTGCATTCGATAAATATCTGAAAGTTCGTTTGTCATTGAAATCATAATGTGTCTTTCTCTTTCATTCTGTAGTTTTGCCACTAATTAGAATACTTACATTAGCATAAATAATGTCATTTGCATCCTTAAAATCACAATTAATAGCTAAAGCCAGGCACGATTGTACTTGAGTGTGTAGGAAATTGTTCCATGTATATTTAAAAAATAAATCCTTGAAGAAAACAGGAGTTTGTATATAGTGTAACTTGAACCGTTACGATATTTCATTATGTTCTACAATTAGTAGTAGTAGTAGTAGTAGTAGTAGTAGTTAAGTATTATCTCACCAGTAACGTTTGGAATGTTCCTAGTTCTATCAAGGTCTCGTAAATTTTTACATTTTCTACCGTCAATAGCGCAGCGAATAACTTTGCAACATGTATACGAGTATTACCTAATGGACATTCTAACACTCCTACAGTTGTTTTAACAGGAGGCTTCTGCAAGAGTAGAAGATATATATTTTTTAAAAATATTATCTATTACGTATAGGATACCTATATGTATACACCTATACCTATACCGTCTACTTGTACACTTACATAAGGTGGATCTAATAAGACTTTGTGAAGTTGTTCCAAGTAAGGCAGATTCGCATTCGAAATTTTTACACGTTGTTCCTTATCTGTGGCCTCATCCCCAATACCATTACCATGGACATCTCCTTCGTTTAATGCACTGACACAGAAGAAATATTCTTGTTTTTAGTGTATTCGATTCTTTGTAGCACAATGAATATGTATACATATATGAAGAACAGCAACTGCATGCTTACTTGTTACTTTTTTTGTCTAAAAGCGTGAGAAGTACTTGGATTCCTCCGACAATGCTACTTTCCAAATGCTCTCCGGTTAAGATAGTTTCTAACAGCAGACTCACCGTATCCGACCTACAAAACAGAAAACGACATCCTTTAAACGAGGAAACTTTGTCTTATTTCCTTTTGATTTAATCTACTTACGATTCAAGAGTATTTAAGATAGGATCTGGATCGGTATTTTTTGTAGATGTATGTTGATTTTCTCTCGTAACGCTTATCATATCACAAAGTAATTGTGCAGCGTTTGCATGCTTACTCGATTCAGAATTAGGAGACAATAGTTTGACCAACCTTTGCACTAAGTGTTGACTATCTAACCACTGTCGAAGCAAATATATATACATCAGGTTTTGTATAAAGCAATGTAACAGTCAGCTCTAATGAAAAATAATGTAAAATATCATTGCTCACATTTAATACATATTGCCGTATGTCGTTGCCTTCAACCTGAGTAACCAATTTTAGTACCAGGTCCATAATTGCGGAAGTTTCTAAATGTTGCAAAAGCAGATTGACGCATGTTTCGCGATTTATCAAAAATTCTAAAACCTGTAAACAAGTGAACTGATACGAGTACCAGTTCTGGTAAAAAATATTAAATTGTAGAATTTGTATGTGCGAGTTACAAACAAATGTAATGTTCATTCTATAATAAACTTGAACTCTACGTAAATAAACTGCAGATTAATTTTTAATCACCTGATCTGTTTTACGGGCGATCAGTACTCCGATAGTTTTACTAAAAAATGATGCTAACAAAGGATTTAATGGTTGGTCCGTGTCGATAAACGAATACAGTTTTGCCAAAAGTGCTTCGTTGCCTGAAATATATACACATACATATATTGTCTGTACTGTAATCTCTTTTCTATCTTTTCCATCTTTGCTTTATTTGAATACTCACCTGCTAATTTCTCATTTAAAGTTGGTATATCGCAAGTTAGTAATTCACAAGCTAAACTTGGATATTTGTAGCGGGAACGTTCCTCTATATCTGTCGACGGTTCCTTGGTTGTAAGTGTTATCAATTGTTCCATTACATCTGATCTAGTTAGACTAGAAATAATAATATCGTAGAGTCGATTTGAAAACAGCAGTTGGCAGTTGATGAATTTTATTTTCCTTTTTACTTACTATTCCACAAGTTTTTTATTTTGGCTTTTACATTCTATCAATATATCGTCTTCATCCATCACTTCATATAAAGTAACATCCTAAAATTATAATTACGATTACATTTTCAATTTCGTTGAATGTCGATGAAATGTCTGGGAGTCATGTAAACTGATATTTTACAAATTCCATGAAACATGCGATAGTATAATGGAAAATCTTCCAACAACGTCTATCGTTGTGTCATCTATGTACATTCGATTGTGTTCTTAATCGCTTTTCTTAATTATGTTTACAAAGACCCAGGGAAATGATATTGGGGAAAGGTAAGGGGAATAGACTACATAAAATAATGCAAAAGCATAACTGTAATCTTGTGTAATGATATTATCAGCAAAGATAAAGGCAATAATGCAAAGGGTATATCTTAGAATGAATTTTTGATTGGTTGTTAACATTTGCAAATCAGCAACCAGCAGAATTAAAATTCTCTCTCTCTCTCTCTCTCTCTCTCTCTTTCTGTATAGACGGAAAATAAATTTACTTACCTCCTTATCAAGGAGTGCCTCCATATTAGGCGATGTCACGTAATTCTTAGCCCAAAACATGATGCGGTCGTTTGTTTCGTCTTTTCTTCGACTACAGTACGATTAATCGGACGTGAAACTGATCACAACATTGAAGTAGTGCCCACTAAAAAAATAACGTAATACTTCGCGAGAAGAAGAGCCAACTAACATCGCATGGACACGTATTAGAACGATGACGCTGTCTTCAATTGCAGTGACAATTGCTGCAACAGCCAAAATACAACAAATAAAATATGTTTCTTTTCCCTTGAAAATAAAACTGATTTTAAAATGATACCTTTTCTCCGAAAAGCAGAAACTCTCGAGGATTGTTTTAACTTTGACGTTTGCTGCAGAAGCGATACACTGCAATCGACGAATCAACTTTCGACCGGTCGAACGCTTGATATATCGAACACTCGACTCTACGATTCGATAAATTTAATAAATCGAGAGGCCTTCGATGGCGCACAATATGATGGCGCACGACAAGATGGCTCACGCTAAATTGGTCATAGCTCTTTTGTGCACATCAGTGCACATGTAGAATTGGACACAAAATGGATTGCGTACGGAATGAAAATTCAGCTGTTGTTTACCATCGCTGACCATCGTGAGTTGTGCTGTGTGATTAGTTTATGGTTATACTTTCTAGTTATATTTTCTATATATGCATAATATGTCTATATATAGTATCGTAGGCGCATCTAAACAAATCTGCGCAGGCGCATCTAAAAAAAACTGTGCAGGCGCATCTAAACAGAAACTGCGCAGGCGCATCTAAACAAAAACTGTGCAGGCGCATCTAAACAGAAACTGCGCAGGCGCATCTAAACAAAAACTGTGCAGGAGCATCTAAACAGAAACAGCGCAGGCGCATCTAAACAAAAACTGTGCAGGAGCATCTAAAAAGAACTGCGCAGGCGCATCTAAACAAAAACTGTACAGGCGTATCTAAACAAAAAATGCGCAGGCGCAATTTGTGGATATGTGTGAGAACAATTTAAAAGTGAAAGGGCATTGACCCTTTCTATTCGATAATTCCATAGGACGGATATTAGAAATGCCCTTGTGGATTTTAGCGAGTAGGTAGGTTCAATGTCGTTCAACGATTTATTAAACATTTTCATCTTTTTCATCTTTCACTACTGAAAAATTCTGATACTATATATAGACATATTATTCATATATAGAAAATATAACTAGAAAGTATAACCATAAACTAATCACACAGCACAACCACCGGCGAGATATATAGCTGATATATAGCAATCTAATCCTCTTTGGTTTGAACGACAAAACCAGACAAAACCGTGATACAAATATATTACTGTTCTTTTTTTAAATAAAGTAAGTTGTAAGGAAATAAATACAGATTTCATATTATCAACATTCACATTAAAATAAAAATATAATATATATATTACTTATTACAGTTACAGTTTTTATAAATATTTATACAGAATGTGATTTGGCGACGTTTCCGCTTTCCCTTCTACATATATAGGTACACTAAGGTACACTTTTAGCTTCGGGTACTGCACTTTCAACACTTTCAAGCACTTTGCCTACATCCGTCATCTGATAGATGAAGTAATCTGAGAACATGGCATATTATCCAAAACTGGGTCTGTAAGTACACTTTTTTTTTTTTAATATTTGGTCCCCTCAGGGTTTCAAGTCCATTTACCAACTCCCTTATATCCTTTCCACTCTCTCTACTATCGCCTTTTCAGCAGGGCTTACATTTTATAAAGGTGGGTTCCGAACCACCTTGGGTCCGCCCACAAGGCACATGGAATATCTCCAGAGGTGCCGGCATCGGGGATTGAACCTGCGACCACGGAGTCCGCAGGCGCGCGCTTCACCCACTGAGCCACTGCGAGCCCTCGGGTCTGTAAGTACATATATTTGGTCTAATTGTAAGGTCCGTTACGCAAGATTTCTTTCATTATGATATGGTAAAAATAATATTGAATAAGTATTCTATGTATGTATATGAATTATATTTATTTAAGAAATTGTATTGGGTGTACATAAAAATGCATCTATACCTATCATTTCATTTATTAAATTTTCACTGTATCGTCTTTGTCTTACAATATACAATACTGAAACATCTCGAGTAAATGCATTTATTTACAAAAATATATAATGTGTTATAATAGGAATAAATTTTCTACAACAGCCAAATTGATTAAGAAATTCTCCACTGCCGCCGGTAAATTCTTTTCCTTTAGTGTTTGTGCAGACACCATCTTTCTACCATCAGGTCCTTGAACAGCCAAAGATGTTAGTTGATTCAGTAGATCCTGAGTTTTATCATTAATCTCAGATATTATTTGGGCTTCGGTATAGGTTTGATTTTCGCATAACTGAACCATAAAGAGAGCTATTTCCTTATGTGTTTTTGTCATTGTCAGGCTCTCTAGAACGAAAAGATGTTTTGCAAAGACAGTGTATTCACCAGAGGAAAATTTTTCAAATTTTCTTTTTACCTTTTGCATGCGAAGCTACTGTAATTTCTCTAGCTGGAATGTTCACAAGTAGATCAAACAAATCTGTTCTGGATGATATCGAGCTGTTTCTACAACCAGCAACATAATGGGAATGTCTCTACAAAAAGTTTGTTAGCTTAGGACTTATGTAATTATAAACAGTGCAATATATTAATATATTGTACCTTTAATTCTGCCAGTTCGTCATCAACTAAATCAACCCAAGGAAATAAGTAATCGCTAACTTTTCGATGTATCATCAATGCTGGAAATAAGCTAGTCCATTTCAAAAGTTGTTCTAAACTGTGATGATAAACCACTATCCTTTTTTTCAATAATAAAGCTGTATATATTAATATAGTTTCCAACTCAAAAGCTTTAATTAATTCTCTGATGTTGGTATTCACTGTAAAACGATGACTATTGAAATCATCCGACACAAACGTTCCATTTTCTTGGGTAGAACAAGACCCTTTTGTAAATACAGAAAGGTATAGCTGTAAGATTTCTGTTGGTTTCCCAGTTTTACAGTACATTTTGCTAAGAACTCGTGAAAGAACTTCATATTTTCGTGGATTAAAATCTTTTGCAAATAGAACTAAAGCGAATTGTTTTACCTATTAATAGAATAGAACATATGAATATCGTTCCACATCTATTTTATTTGTAAAAACTATTTTAACTTACTTTTGGTAATTTATCAGAATCAAATACTTCGCTGGAATGTATATAAAACCAATCATGCTTATGTCTTGAAAATACAAATACTTGTGAAGAATTATATTCCGATTCTAGGTTACATTTCCTATAAACAACTGCTTTCTGTAATTCTGAAATGAATGGATAGGACCATGTCCATAACACATCTCCATTGGAATCCTTTTCTGAAATACAATAAAAAGATAATAAATATTAAAATGACTTAATTAGGCATAAAGATATTTAAAACAAGAGATTACCGATTATACTACAGGAAAGTAAATCCGTAAGTGGGGCCATTCTGATTTAACCCATCAAATTGCATTTAAAATAATTAAACTTGTAATTGGAAATGTTATTTTCATTACAAGTGGCAAATAATCATTCCCACATTTTATCGTACTATAGATATGGAATCTAGTTTTGACAAGTTGCACATTTCGATAGGTTATGTTTGGTGATACTGTAGAATGTATATATATATAATGGTTCCAAGTTGCAATGTTTACATGAAACGAGTAGAATTGAATTTTGTGTACGGAAATTTTCCAGTAAGCAAAATTTGCAAAAATCTAGTGTTTCTAATGCAACACTGTGCAACACTAATCAACACTAATGCAACAATAGTGACATCAAAGTTTTCCCCCATTAATTTATGGTGTCACTAGAAATCATATATAATTCGTCAAATGTCTGTGTTCATTGATAATTTATTCATTATTTTTATACATCTTTATTCATTACTTTCTCATTTTTATTCATTATTTTGAATAAAGTTGAAATTATCCTCAACAGGCTATAACCCTTTGCCCACATCCGTTATCTGATAGATGAAGTAATCTTAGAACATGGCATGTTATCAATGTTATCCACGGACCTATAAGGACTGAGCGTAAAGTAGGTTTACTGATAAGAGGGGGCGTGCCGCGAGCGGGGAGGGATGGTCAACTGCGGCCATCTTGAGTGGGACCACATTGTGGTGCGCTCTATAGGCGACTTTAAATACTAGTGTAGTGTCTGTACTACATCACCGACGAGATACTATAGAAGATACGCAGCATTGAGAGACATTGTCCGCAAAAACATCGTTGTGTTTAGTCAGTGCGAGAGTAATTCGGATGGACGTTCGTGAAGCAGTGTACTGCAATGAAAATTCTCGAATACCAGAAAAAAAATTGTATTTGCGGGAAGAAGACTGGATAAGAAATAGATGGCGTGTGAAATAATTCCCGATAAGATAGTGGAATCATATCCTTTTCCCGATTCGGAGCCAGTTTGAAAGGTCACTCAACATTTGAATATGTTGAATCAGACGTCGGAGGAACAGATCGTTGCTGCTCCTCCTGGTGCAGAGAAAACACCAAAGCAAGTCTTGAAACCACGGAAACTAATTACGAGAACGTTCGATTTTCTTTGGAGACGTAAGTCACGACGTGCTAGCGTAATAAAACGGGAGGACATTAGAATTGTCGAGTGCAATATTAACAATACTGTTTCAAGAAAAACGTCGTTTAGTTTCTTCAAAAACATTAAAGATCATATGCAAACCAAGAAGCTGTCAGAGTGCAAGTCGAAGCAAAACGTAAGTACACAATAATGACAGCTGTGTTTTTGATCTAATTGTAAGAGATATTTTTACAGAGGAATGAGATTCAAGTATCCAGCTCGGTGTCGCAAGATCAAACAAATCCAGATTTGTTGACAGTTCAAGATGACGAATCCAGGTTTTATACCGAGGAGAGTAACGAGAGTAACGTATCGGAAGTACAATCGGGAAGTATCATTGAATCTTCCGATGACCTGAATAGTAACGAAACTCCGATCATTTATGATTCATCTCTCCAAGATGAAGAAGTTTCAAAAAGTATCAAAGAATTCATAGATAACTTCTTTGACGTCGACAGAAAACTGGATACTAGTCCTTTTCAGTCTTGTTCTGTTAACCAGGAACGATTGGGATATCCCCTTGCAGTAGAAAATAAAGTAACAGATCATCCGATTGAAAATATTTTAGGTCCCGTGAACATTGACGAGACATTAAATCATGATAATAAAGTGAAAGCAAGTCTCACAGAGGAATTGCTTAAATTATGTAACTACGGATGGTATTGGGGACCTATATCGGGCAATGAAGCTGACGCCAAACTAATATCTGAACCAGATGGTGCATTTTTAGTTAGAGACTCATCAGATGTCAGGTTTGTTTTCCAAATGCATTGGTAATAGTAACCTATGTAATGTAGTTAGTATGGCTGACACCAATTTTGTTTTTCTAGATACGTCTTGACACTTAGTTTTAAATCCTCTGGTAAGTTACTCCATGCTCGTATGGAACATAGCGGTGGTTTATTTTCTTTCTGTAACCAAAGTGCAAGTGCAGGATTCAGCTCTGTAGCTGATTTAATTGCATATTCAATGAATTCTAGCCAGTCGGCTCCATTTTGTTATTCACGACCTAGGTATCCGGGGCAGCCAGCATTTCCAGTTAGATTAACAAAACCAGTAAGCAGATTTACGCAAGTTCGAAGTTTACAGTACCTCTGTCGTTTTGTTATACGCCAGAATACTAGACTGGATAATATCCACAAATTACCTTTACCAAAAACTATCAAAGGCTACATAGAAGAAGCCCATTATTAATAATAAAGGGCAAAAGTTAAACCTGATTTCATACACATACAGTGCAAATCTTCCTGTAAAATTAGCGATATAAATAGAAAGGTGTTTGAATGTTTCTTGCAGAAAAGTTTCATTCATAGAATTAATGAAAGATTTAATACAAGCATTTTTTAGAAAGACTGTAATGCTCATTGTTAGGTCTGCAACATATTATTGTTCTTTTTATAAAAATTGATAGAACAGTATCAGAATTATTGATATTATAAAAATGGATAGAATCATATCAGAGTTATTGATATTGGTAATGAGGCTCCTATAAATGATAACAATAGATAATTTTGTAATATTGTCTGAATCATTTCATTGTAAAATACGTTATATTTTGGAACATAATGTTAACTCGTTAGGCACTGGCTGTGTAAACATACTTTTTATTACGAACTAATCTTCAGCTCAATTGATTGTTAAGGAAGGAAGTTGATCTCGTTCTATAGAGAGATCAAATAATTTTATATAAAGACGGAACTATGTTGCCTTACTTAATCGCGACAATATTGCAGGGTAAAAGTTATATACTGTTAAATTTATATTTCTAACAATTTTTATCTTTATATCTTGCATGGAAAATAGTTCAGATTTATTGAATTCGACTTCAAATGTACAGATCTTGTTAATCTATATTACTGAAATAAATTAGCAGTAATGGCTCATTCAGCCTTAAATTGTGTCTCTTGAACATTTATTTTACCATATAAAGTCAAGATACGTGCATGTAGCTCTTGAATTACTTATCTACTTTAGATAAATACAATCAGGAATAACACTGCAATTGACTTTTTTCTAAAATTTATTTTTTTCTATCTTAACATTGGTTTACCTATTCCAATTCAATCCAAGTATATTACGTGCCTGACAAATAAAAAAGGTATTAAGTTGAGATATTATTATACCATAATAATTAGATTGTGGATGTTTATGCAAATACAATTTTGTGGACTAGTTTAAAGTTGATAAAAATTTGTTTACTCTGTTACAAAAGTTCCAAGTTCTGTAGTTCGAGGAAAATAAAAGCTAGAGTAAATATTATACTAAAATTATAAATGCATAAAATCTACAAATTAAATATATTACAAAACTGAAGTACTTGTGGAACCACTTACTGTAATAAAAGCAGCACTGGCTGCTTCGGTAGCACGATTTAGAGCTTGTTCTGGCAAAGCCATATCAGAAGTTGTTGTAAGAATAGAATGAATTTGTGTTGCCTCTTTTATTCGCCTATCCAAGAAATTCCAAGTTTGTTTATGGTCTTCGCTATTATCTTGTAGCATATACAACTCTGTAGTCTTATAAATACCTGCCAGTACTATTCTTCTAGTATACCAATTAATCTAATCAGGCAGATTTGTTCTGTGAGTTATTTGAAAAATAAAAGACAATTAAAATTGTATGAAAGTACTCTTACATCAACTGATCTGTCACCAGCATAATAACAAATATCATCAACTAAAGTAAGTAAATTAGCCAATGACATTGGAACATTGGGGGGAAGTGTCATAAGAGCTAAAGCTTGAGGCCAAGTTTTCTTGTATGGAATCACCATTCTAAGTCTTGTCTGGACAGCATCCTGTACTTGAGACTCCAATGTTTTTTTCTCTTTAGTAGAATTTTCTTGAATAGCAAGAGCTTGTTCCTTAAGCATTTTATTCAACTGGTTGTTACATGTCAAGTAAAAATACTGAACTAAATCTGCTCCATGATTTGGAAATAATCCATGAATTACACCAGGATATCCGATAGATTCAGCACCTTTGGTATATGACTTTTCATTAAATATGCTTATTTATTAATCAGTTAGGTGCTAAGTGCATGAAATCAAAACTAAAAGTCTATAATAAATATGTTAAATGTGAATCAAATCTTTTTACTTCTTAAAATCGCAACCATTCATAATTGTTAGGAATTCTTTCCCAAACTCGTCTACTTAACTGAAAAATTAATATTGTACAAATTACCAGCACTGATGGCTTGCTGGCTCCACCCCAGATCATGTACAAACTTTAAAGATGCATAAAGAATCTTTGACTTGATATTTTTCTCATAGTCCTCGTCGCTTTCCTTGTTATGATCTTGACTCGAATGTTGTGCATTCGTAGTAGCATTGTTGGTTTGTTCTGCGAGTAATACCCTACAAGTCCATATACTTCTAAAACCTATTAAAACGAAAACTCGATATAAATTTACTCCTTCTTTAATTCAAAAAGCTAATCATATATTAATCGATGACAATCATTAGGACTTGTACAAAACAATAAACTATTAGATATAAACGAAATTAAGAAGTCATTTTATTTCACAATAAATGTACATTGTTATTTTGATGTTACAGCATTATCGTTAGTTTTGGTGAATGATGTTTCAGAAATACATTCATTGACCCTGATCAAAATGCTCTCCATTACATCAAGACCATTTACTGCCTTATGACAAAATAAAATTTTTTCTGATAATGGCAATGGAGGCAACTTTTCTCCGCCCACGATCAATGCTATTTCGGCATCGCTTTTCTCAAATCCCATATCACTTGTTCCAATAATTTTCTTCTGTTCTTCCAAATCCTTTATTTTTACTTTCCAATGTGCTTTACATAAATTTATTGCTTCTCTCAAAGGTTTTAGAAAGTCATTTCTAAGATCATCTATCACGTTCCAAATTCCAGTTTGATTGTGCCTGTCTCTGATAAGTAGAAATCTTAAAAGATTTAAACTACTGATTATTTCATCAGATATTTCTACCAGATCTGTCCCGCTGCCATGTGATAATTTGCAAGTCAATTTCAACAAAGTTTTCAAGTTATCCCCAAGAAAATAAGGTGTAGGAGGTGTTGTTTGAAGACATTCGATAATGGAATCTTTGAGTATGCTAGTTGTCAAACTAAGTAAACCTGAATGTTCGCTAGTTTGGTATAAACGCAGAACAACGTGATACCTAGCTTGGATATCAAACATCTCAACATATTTCTGAAATAATTCTAAAGCTTTCCTACGTTCTTTGTCGCTGTCATGATAAATCATCACGTTCACAATAGCGTCGAACAGGTTTGAATAAATATTCAGTTCCAACAACTCTGATATTAGACAGTGCTTTGTTAATCTATTTAACAGGTGATCCATAAGATTTAATCCTTTCTCGACGGTAACTTTTTCTTTTTCTTGAAGCAATTTAATAATGAGATATATACATGCTTCAAAAATATATTGCCAATCGTAGATTTGCGGTACTTTCTCCCATAAATGCGGTTTTGTTAAAATATAAAAATACAAATTAGCGTACGCCAAGTCCGATACATTTTCATCCGATTCGAAGAGGATCTTTTTAATGTTATAACTTTCTTCGTCCATAGTTTTCTTCTTAGGGTAATGTTTTTTACTTCTTATGCTCATAATATTTAGAAACTGAAGCAGATCCCCCGTAATACGATTCATGAGTATTACAATCTTTTCTGGTAACGGTTGTTCCGATCGAGATTCTAATATATGATCTGGTAAATAACACAGTGGTTCTCCCATTAAACAAATGAGAACGCTTAGAAGTTGATCCCTTAATTCAGCATAACTTTCTGATTTTGCATTTTGCAATGCTGCTTCCTGTACTATTATTTCAAGAAACAGTATCATCGAATTGTGAACTTTTAAAATCCTATTTGTTGCAGTTGTGACTTGTTCGGTTTCTTCCCAAACTGCCGATAGTTCCTCGATATAAGATTTTATTGTATTAATACACCAGACTTTCAATTTATCTTTCACTTTCAAAACATTTTTACTAATTATTTCTAGAATCGTACAAAACCTTATATCATCTTCCATTTCTTCTAAGAAAGAATGCAATGTATCAGATGGATCACATCTCTCTGCTATATCATATAATATCATTTTACAACAGTCGAACATTTCTCTATTATGTTCTGCATTTTCATCAGTAATATAGGATGATACAGTGTGTATAGTTGGCCATGAAGTATCTCGAATAATATCATCACTAGTGTTTTTAAATAAATCTAATGCTTCTTTAGCTTTGTTTTCCTTCAGGTAATCTTTCAAATTGTGATTGAACATCGTTGATTTTCTTCTTGTTTACTTTCTTTATACTAATCAATAAGTTAGTGGTTTTTAATTAAATAATCGTTATCAATTCTCTCTGTGCAGGTTCTCTTTTATAATTATCATTCAATGTAACAAAGATATAACCTTCAAATTGAATAGATTTCGCATTAGACTTCAGAGTGACATTATCAACTGTCACGATTTGCGCTCTTGAATTGGTTGCAGATTAACAAACATAAAAAACCGCGGTATTAAATTAAGAAAAAGTAACGGTAAATTAAAGCATGTTATGGTATTGCCAAAATTTTTGACAACATATTTCATCTCACATCTATACGTGGTATACTATTCACAATTATAGTTGACAAGATGCGTATAAAGAAATTGAATAATTTATACCACACGATAATTTATTTTGCAAAATTACAATGATACAAACGTCAGGACCAAAGTTGATGTGTGCATGAATCGGGATTGGTATATGTATATCAATTAAAAATTTCGCTTACCATTTATCGACAACCTCTTCCGCATTAATAAAATGCTAGACATTGCCATATCAACTGTTTTAAATAAACTACTTGTCGCACATTTATGCGCATATGATGAAACCGCGATTATTATTATTTCACTTGCGAGGTTTCGCTTCAGAATGTATTTTGTGAGCTGTGCTTTAGTTTTATAAACATGCAGTTGTGCACTCGCCTTAATTCTGTCATATATAGAAATTGTATGCAATGCAATTTTTCGTCTACGGTACTGAATTACCGACTCTGTAGAAAATGCCCTATATATATATAGTATCGTTAAAAGACTGCCAGCCTTATGGGAGTTCGTGTCACTCGAAAATTTCGGTGTCCTCTTACGCCCTCTAAGATATATTCTGACTGGAGTGAGAAACAGAAGGCCATCGACATGATCTCGTCGGTGCAGAAGGCTACTGAAGGCTACTGAGGAGATTCTCGTCGGTGAGAAGGCAAATCGTCACGGAACCATATATTGATCATCGCGAATTGTTACATTCTATACCGAGCAGATATTTCAGACGATGTTGGTTTCAATATTAAAAGCAAAACTCAAGGACAAAGAATTCCTAGAAATATATTATTGAATCATAATTTTAGGAAAATCAACAATTCCTATTTCAAATTTTATACGAGACACCTCAGTTTGTAATTTCAAAACATTTCATAAACGAGAATTATTACCTTTCACTTTTTTATACATAAATGTTCCAAGAATCGATCTGAACAGAAATATTTTGAAAAGACTTTACTGTAAAAAATTAGATGGCAAGGTGTTCAAGGGAGTGTTTGTCCACATCGTTGGCAAAAGGAATTATTATAAATATTAATTAGCTAGAATTAATAAATGTCTAATAGTATTATTTTGAATAAATAAATGCGTGCGAATGTTCATGATTTAAAAGTTATTCTCAATCTCGAGTTTTATTGTCTATTTTTACGAAAAATTTAGATGGCAAGGTGGTCAAGGGAGTGCTCGTTAACATCAGTAGCAAAAGGAATTGTTATAAACATTAAACAGCCAGAAATAATAAATTTATCTGTGAATTGTATCGAATAAATTAATGCGTGCAAATGTTATGGTTTAAAAGTTATTCCGTATCACGAAAACTATTAGCCACTTTGACTAAAAAATCAGGTGGTCAGATAGCCAAGGAATTACTTGTGGACATCGCTGTAAAATAGAATTATTATAAACATTAACCATCTGGAAATAATAAATATTTCAATAATTGTCACGGCGATCGACATCGATCGATATTCGGCAGAGTGGGGAGTGCCGCTCGAGCTCGGCGGCTCGGCGAGAGCTTTCCGTCAGTAGGTAGAACCGCCTGTCTGATTAGATCTAATCCTCTTTGGTCCGGACTGAGTGTGGAGACAGGTTCTTGTCCGGACTGAGTGTGGAGACGGGTTCTTGTCTATACTGAGTGTGGAGACGGGAGCTGATCCAGGCTAAGCATTAGTGTAGGGGGCAGCACTATAATGGGCACGGCCAAAACCCGGGCGTGAGCACTCTCATATACTCTCTGGTCTAAGCAGGTCTAAGGTAGTCACTGACATAACTACTGCGCCACCTATTATATTCTCCCCTCTACTTATTTTGACGTCATAACTGTACCTACGCCGCCATGATTACCCTACGTCTGGCAAGCCCAACTGCTTTCCTTAGCGGAGGCGGTGTTTCTACGTCATATATTAACGTACAATCGGACGACATGGAAGGTAGGTTAATATTGTTTTGATTTTCTTTACTCCCAATATAAATAAAAATTCCATGACATACATAATATTTATAATGTCGTTACATTAAAATAACATGAAAATAAAAAGATTTACTACGGGCTAAAATAGACACTTCGTCAATTCCGTAGAAAGTATTTCTAGAGTTTTCTGCATGAATATTACGTTTTACCGTTAACGAGACGAAGTGAAACATCTATTAGCGATACACACGATTTATCTACAAATTATTTTGCATCAATATGCTACAAGATGTCGTTAAGTTTCATAAAATATTTTAAATTAAAAACAACATTCTAAATAGTTATGTAATAAATATATTTTACTTATATACTGTGTTAACAAGATGAATTAAAAACAGTACTATGATCAAATTTTATACAGGAAAACACAGATTTGATGAGTACTCCTGTTTAGATGATCCCGAAAACACTGATGATTCTAATCATGAAGCCAGTGACCCATTAGAAGGAGTTGGTGGTGGTAGCGGCGGAGGTCCACTTCGTGAGCAAGATCGGTTTCTTCCAATAGCGAATGTGGCTAAAATCATGAAAAGAGCCATACCGGAAGCTGGGAAAATAGCCAAGGATGCACGTGAATGTGTCCAAGAATGTGTATCTGAATTCATATCGTTCATCACGTCTGAAGCAAGTGACCGGTGCCACATGGAGAAACGTAAGACTATCAACGGTGAAGACATTCTATTCGCTATGACGACTCTTGGTTTTGATAATTATGTAGAACCGCTAAAACTGTATCTACAAAAATATAGAGAAGCTACGAAAGGAGATAATCCTCCAGGTACTGGTGCTACGACCGGTAATGGTAAAACAGAACCGCAGGGAACTATATATGAGGATCAGTTGTTTGCGATTGCTGCAACAGGATCCAATGCTACCACTTCTGATACACCAGTTATATACAGTTACGCATCTACTGATCAAATGCAGTTTCAGCTTTCTTGATCAGCGTGGATTAAAGTGATGCTAATATTCTGTGTAAAAATGCGATTTGACTGTCACATATCTTCTGTGTGCATAATCGCGTTCGTTTTTTGGCGAACATTGTGAAATCAGTTTTGCGACTGTGAGCCGTTTTTACGTATGCTAGAACTGACACGAGATTTCTAAAATCTCGGACGGTAAGGTGAGAATTAACTTTAAATGATACCTTGTAAAGAGTGAAACTGAAGATGGAAGGAAATAAACGAGGAGACAGTTGAAGGCTCATTGATAATTACTTGTTTACTTCTTCAAACACGGTAGGGGTAGAAAAACGTAGCCGATTGTTTATTTTTCTATTATTTTTAAGCACTAAGATTCGCATCAAACTAGAATATTAGGCTGTGATGGTTTTTCTTTTGCGAGAACGGTTCAGGCCGAATGGAGATTAGATAAATTCTATATTGGACATGAACCGGCAGTTAATCGGCGTGTTGATTTTCGTAGAAAACGTTCGTAAACGGTGTCTTCACTCTGGTAGTTGGGCAGGAGAGAGCAACAGCTCGTGTGCTTTTGTGGACGAAGATGCTAGACCACTTGAACACGCGGCCGATTGTTGATGTGGCTGTTGTAGTTGTTGTTGCTGCTGCTGTTGCTGCTGCTGCGATGGTGATAAAAGTGAGGCGGTAGGCAATGTTCCTGCTGGACGCGCTTCTGCTTGCCTCACTTTCTCCTTCTTGTCGGAAGCGACATGGCAAAATCCCCAACGGCATTGGCCACAACGACATAAACAGAGGCAAAGCAGCACCCGAAATAGGCAACACAGTAAACCGGCGCACAGTAGCGAAGGACCCACCAGCCTCAACTCCGGACTGAGGAATCCTTTCTCTCCAGTGCCGACAAACGAGATAACCAATCCGAGCGCTGTAGTTCCCAGCCCCGCATACAGTACGGTATTCACTGCCGCACTAACTTCTCCTCTACGACGGTTTGCATTACTGCTTCCATCTTCTTCGTCATCTTCTCCACTGCTCCCATAGCAATAACTTGCATCTCTTATCTAAAGAAACGTGATAGTAGTAGTTTATTTCCAATTACGGGGGTAGACTCTCGTCTCCAGAATTGTAAGGGTGCGGGATGCGCCTTCTCATTTCTCGATAATGCAAAGATGGGGTTTTTCTAGGCCACGATTGCCATCAAAAGTCCTACTTTTACGTTAACGAGGCTCAATTTGCATTATTCGGCGGCATGTAGCTATCGCAGCTTTATGCTTCCGAATACTGCAAACTACGCCTCGTAAACACAAAAATAGGACTTTTGAGGGCGATTGCGGCCTAGATTGATCTTCTATCTAGCGGTTTTGACTACTGAAAAACCCCATATTTTTGCATTATCGAGAAATGAGAAGGCGTATCCCACACTCTTGGAATTCTGGAAATGAGACTACCCCCTTAAACAGAGTAAAGCAAAGTTTCGTTTCAGCGCCGAGTTTACCCTGTTCCTTTTCATCCATCGTCGATGAGCTTCGCATTGCTTTGTCTTGTAGCCATCTCCGCGACATCCATGAGGGGACATAGGAGACAATGGGAGGGGAGAAGGTCTGCTGCATCCTTGCCATGCTGCTTTACCAGGTCCTCCACCACACTGAAATTATTTAACATTGTAGTGCTAGTACTGTTGTTGACTACTACTATCAAGAATTTGTATTTTCGATAATCTAATAAATATTAAAGAACTTTTCAATGTCTGTTTGTTATTCTAGTATATATAGATATTGTCTGAACTATTTTATGTACAATATATAAATAAGTAATGGAACATAAAAGACAATTACATTATGATTATGTAATTTGCATCTTTCTCTATCATTTCTGAACATTTTCTGTAAACTCTTTCGCTATCTTGTTATCCATTAATTAATCATTTCTTTTTTATTTCCTCGTTACTCGGCACATAAATGATAATGTAAAAAACATGCATGCACGTAGGTACTAAATAGAACACAGAAACAATTGGTATACATGTAACCAATCCCAAACACGTATAAACGTTTATACGTACATGTACTGGAGAATTTGTTTACATAAATACACTGTACTCATTGTAGTCTAATCAACAATAAAAACTTGATTAAACCCACTTTGCGACAGTCGTTTACCTTTGACCACAGAGTACCGCTTAATGCACTGTGATGTAATTTAATTTTCGAATTTATTATCAACGCACACTTTCGAGACGAAAAATCGCACGATCATTTCTTATGCTTTTTCCAATTTCCTTTATCATTCCTAATCGTTTACCCAGGAGATGGATATAAATGTACAATAAAAAAAAAGACAGAAAATGTAAAATATTTTTAAGCACATTTTATACATTCCATTGTATCCAAGTTTATTTTTTCCATGACCACAGTTTTTAGACGAAGATATATATTTTATGCATAAAGGATCAGAAAAACATTAATATGTATCGTGATAAGGCAAAAGAAAAAACGGACAAACACCAAGAGTATACACTACATTATGAATTTGTTTTCTGAAAAGGAGGCGCATAAGGTTGATGCAGAGGTAATCAACTAGGAAAGAATAACAATTACCCACTGATGCCAATAGCTTATCGTCGATGATACAGGACATTGGAATGATTTGATACTTACCCCGTAAACATAAGATCGTGGGGGATATCGTGGAAGCGGCGGAATAAGTCTGGTGGCGAAGTTGGAGGGTAATTCTCTAAAGTTCACCACCTTACCCCCCCGTAACCGTTGCTTCTCCCTTCTAATTAATAAAGCAGCCTGCATTCCGCTCATTCATTTGCCTGTTTTATCGATCGTTAAGATCCCGACCGTCCTTCTCCTCCTCCTTTTTCTCCTTCTCACTTCCTTTACACAGGGATACAATTTTCAACTCTCTGTTCCCCTCCTTTGCCCCGTTTGAAAAAAAATCATAAACCACACGTGTTCCTCCTCAAATATCACCTGATCCACCTTGATACCAGGCACTACAACTTACTCCTAACATTGCACTGTCTGCCTTTGTTAATAGTTGATGTACGTATGCGTTGATTGGAACCAGTAGAGACATATTAAATAACTAAAATTTACAATGAATGGATAACCAGCTGACGAACCTGGGGCTGTTCAAGGATGCGTTACCGCGGGGATTACATACGCCACCAGACAGCCAATCGATGGTGTGTTCCTAATATATAAGTAAAGGTGTGCCAGCAAAGAGTAGGTGCAAAGTGCAACGAGGATTATCAAAATACTTATACAAGGACTGCACGATATACATGAGAGATAGGGTCACCTAGGCAAGAGCGACTAGCACGTGATAGAGAAAGAAGTGAAAGAGAACAAGAGAGCTCTAAAGATAAAATAGAGAGACAGAGATAGACAGAGAAAGTGTGTAAGTGCTATCCTAGAGCAAATTTTAGTTACCGGTGACATAATCCACCCACCTGTAGCTCCGAAGAAGATGGCGATACTCGGAGATCGAGGATCGATGGTGGCGGGAAAGGGAAGTTGTTGGATTTAGTGGCGCAAGTAACTGAGCTAGGTGATTCGAGGGACAACGGCGGCGGTGATATTGGGAATTGGATTGGAGAGACAGGTGTGACCTGCGGAGACTTCTCGACATGACGCCGTCGATCGATGCTCTGATGGAATGCAGATGACGGTGGTTGTGGCTGTGGTGTGGAAGATGGTGGAACAACGTGCGGACGCGCAAACTTGCTCGGGTGGTGGTGGTGGTGATGTTGGTGCTGGTGTTGATGCTGATGCTGATGCTGATGCTGATGCTGATGCTGGTGGTGGTGCTGCTGAGAAGCTGGAACTGTCTTCAGCCGTGCAGGGATCGCACCCTCGGCAACACGTTTGTTTAGCTGCAACCGTTTCTGCTTCCTCCTGTTCGCTATACTGGCGCCACCCGCAGCTGCGTACATCGCTCCGTACCCCGATTATACTCTTCCCGGTTTAACGCCTTCGGGCCAGGCGTTCTCTCTGTTACGAGCTTAGGTCCCTTCGCATGGTCTTCCTTCCTGTCTTTCTTTTCCTCTGTAAAGGCAAGAAACGTGACGGAAATCCGCCCGCTATCGGCGGCCGTCATTTCTATATTCTACCGACTAAGTATTCTAGCGAGAAGCACGTGAAAAGCCATTTATTTACAGCGTTATTTACATATGCGTACTAGACACACAAGTAGCAGCTATGCGCGTACAGGGGCACTAGCCTTAATTCATACTAACTATTTAATGTACTACTTGTACGAGTAACTCAAGAGTCTATCGTTTAGTTTCCTTTTTCCATTTCATTCGAAACGAATCATTTGACAATACCGTACCCGAAGTATGCTGAACGTTTCTTCTAACTCAAGCGAAGTACTATAATATAGGTTCTGATGAAGGGACAACATTTTCTCAACAAATTTCAAAGATCTAAAGCGGTATCATCCCTCTGTTTGCTAGTTGCAATAAATAGACAAACTCCTACCTCCGGTATACATTTTAGTGTAGTTTAAAATAGAAAATAGCATGGTTCTTAAAGCTGAAGCAATCTAAAAAAGTATTGTTCAATGTTCCTCTTTCGAAATTGCAAAACGAGAATTAAGTAAGAAGCAATTTTACTGAACGCGAACGTATTCGACGATTGGAATATTACTCACGAACAGTTTCTCTTCTGAATTCTTTACCTCGTTCGCTCAAAGTGTACGTAACGAACACATCTCTGTATTGACATCTTTCCTATTTGCTCGTTGACCCATCGATGGGTCAAGTGGCTCCGACATAAATGCAACAAATCGAAAAACCCTCTTCTCCCACTTCATTTTTTGCTGCGACACGTTCCAGTTATCCCTCCCCACATCGCCTCTATCGTTTTCCTTCTTTTTTCTTCCCCACTTCTACGTTCCGCACTTCATCACGTTCATTTCGGGTACCTTCCGCCTATCTATCTTTGTCTCTTCCGACCCCCTCCCACCTACCCTATCGTCTTACACTTCACCCACGTCCTTAACCCTTATAAATTTTTCATCGTAAGCGATCGGTGTTTACATAACCGATGCACAACTGAGGAGAAGGGTAAACAAATCGCTTCTAAAAATTGTGTCGCGATGAACCACGGAAAATAAGATTGATCGATGTGAATACAAAGTGGACTTCTCGGAGCTGTCTTATACGTTACCGAGAGAAGGAGTTGCGTATCGTTTTCGGTAGTCGGGGGAACTAAAGAACTCGCGCAAATAAGCAAGTGGACAGCGGTGACCGGCCGTGTACGTCCACAGGCAACAAACACAGAAGCGATGAAACAATACACAATAAACTCGTGAATTAAACACAACGTGAAACCGAGTTGCAATGATGGAAACGGGAAATGGTCGCGGGAGTTGCAATGATGTTCGGTGAAACGTCGTTGTTTAACGAACAGCAAGGTGTAGCCACCAAGAAAGCAGCACCGTGACGAGTGGGGTGAAACCGTTTGGTCTCATCCAAAAGGCTACCAAATGCAACATTCAAGTCGGGTGTATCTATATCGCTTCCAACGAATACATTTGTATATAGTATAATACGTTCATGCAATGGTACGTGCGTGCACGAAGCTAATAGTAAAACAAAGGGGGATACACAAAGCCAACTAACATGTAGTATCAGAAACGGAAAAAAGGAAGGTAACAAAGAAAAAAATAGACAAATACCGACGGGACTTCGCGATGAACAGAGGACTAAACAGATAGCCTATCCTACTGAGTATCTCCTGAAAATAAAAGGCAACATGAAGCGCTTAACAAAACATAAAAAGAAAAGAATAAAAGGCTGGCTGGTGGCCGGCGGGCAACGTCACATTTATTGTTTTTCCCTCGTTTTTTTTTCTTTTTTGTCACTATTATCTGCTCTTTTCTTTTCGCTCTTTTTCCGCGCGCTGGGGACACGCGCTTTTTGTACAGTAACGATGAGGACCAACGACGACCACGACGAGAACGACGACGATCAGAAACAATGAAGGCTATACATTTGGTACTTTCTTTCTCTCTCTCTCTATCTCGCTCTCTCTCTCTCTCTCTCTCTCTCTCTCCCTCTCTTGCAACAAAAAACAAACACACACGCACGCACCCACTCACACACACACGCACACAATCCCTCTTTCTCTCGCTCATTTCGCATCGCTAGCAACTGCTGCAGCAACGTCGGCGGCGGTTCGACGGCGGCGGCAGAGACAGCAATAGCAAAGCAGGCGTCAATCAAGTCAGCCAGCCAACACCAAAATGCTGCTCGTACCAACGACTCGGGGTAACCAATGCACCGTGTTCGACCTGCCTCTCTCCGATTCCCTCGGTTCGACTACGTGGACGACATTTTTCCCGTTCGTTGTGCCTTTTTTCTGTTCTTTGTCCTTTAAACGCGTCGCACTAGACCTCTCTCTCTCTCCTTCCTTTTCCGTCCGTTCCTTTTAAATCGTCTCGTGCCGAATCCTCCGTTACTTTCTCCGTTTCGTTCGGTCTCTCCTCGGTTTTACGGCGCCTCTCGCGATATTACAGTCGAAACAAATCAAAACGGTCACCGTGCGCAGAGGACCCAGTGTACCACTCGCACACCAAGTAACACCGGAGAAGATACACGCACGCACACACGAAAGGGCCCGGGGGGTTCGAGGGAGGGAGAGAAGATGAAGGGGCCGGGGGTTCGGGCGGGAAGGAAGGGAAGGGAAGGGGGAGGGGGAGGGGCGCGCGCGATGGGGATACGCGGGGCCACGAATCCAGGACACGATTCTCGTGTGCAGACGGCGCGTATCACTCGCTCGTCGCGATTAACGCAGCCTCCATCGCTAGTCCGCTCCTTCGTGGACGCGCCCGTTTCTCCCGAACAACCACCGACTGAGCACCGCCACCGATCGCGCGCGCGCTGCTACCAGTAGTGCTACCTCTCCACCCTCCAGTCAGCCGATCCGCGCCCTCTTCCTCTTCCTCTCCCTCCAGTCCTTCTCCCTGTTGCCCTCGCACGCGCGCTACGCCGCTCGATTACGTTCACCGCACACCACACCGCATATACAGTGTACAGGCGGCTGGCAAAAGTGAGCGCCGCGCACCCCCCCCCCCCCCCGACCATAAATTAGACATGTAAATAAAGTTCGAAGTTCGAACTAGTACATCGTAGGAAACGGCACAGTTACTCATCGCATCGATCGCTCAAAAATTTCTCTTTTCTTTCGTTAACCCCTTGCCGTACTTTGACGAGCCAGACTCGTGATGGAGGTTTCAAACAAAATCTAACAAATATGTCTGTTACGCGTTTCTTCTTAAATGAAATAAAATTTGATTCGATTGTGATTAATGTTCAAGCATTAAAATTAATGTAGCCGTATAGAAAATATAAATTTTCTTTTCTCGTCTATTTTTCTGGATGAAGACGTTTCAATCATTGTAACCGTAAAAGAAAAGGCATAGCAAGGGTTTAAGCATTTTAAATCACAAATGAGATTTCTATTCGAAACTAACCGATCTTGATGGAATTTATGGAACTTAGGCAGGTCTAGGAAAATTACTCGAGACACCCACGTTGGCTACAATAATATTAGACATAATCGGATTTATTTATTTTATGACTCAATCGATATAAGCAATTTTCGCAGGGTGTATATCGATCTCATTATTTTATGCGAGTTCAATATTGAACGTGGTTGTCCACGCGAAACGCTATTGTCGTTGTTCATACTGTGAACTCGTATAAAATATTAATTTTGTCATTTAGAAATTTGAAGAAAGAAAGATTCTAGAAATGGTAGCTCTGTTAGTAACTTAATTACGTGAATGTGGTTTACGGATTCATTCTTTTTCGATTGAGGAGATACCTTTTACTGTGAACGTCTCCGTTACCGGGCTTACTGAAGTCTAAAAAGGAAATGCAAGGGCGGTAATTCGCTTGAAAGATTTGAGCTCAAATCCCGCGGTAAAGTGTTGCGTTCATTTACGATTGCACGTGTACTTTTAGAAAGTATTTCATTAGTTAAAGAATGGCAATTTAATACCTATAACTTTTGTTATCTTGTACTCCTTCGTATTTTATAAAATGCTGTGAGCTCAAGTTCTTTATAGATGTCTGACACAACAGCTGTTACTACTACTTTGAAGAAGCCTCTATTTTAGGCAACCGCAGACCGGTATAATACTTGCCGCTACTACTGGAAACAGGCGCCTTATAATAGGCAGCCATTGTCTGATACATCACTTACTAATTCTACTTAGAATGCGGGTCCTTTCAACGAGTAACCATTGTCCGATCTATTCCCAGATAGTCCTACTTGGAAATAGATTTTTTACTGTGATATGTCTACTGCTTTATCATTGTCAATTATACAGGGCGGTCATTTTATCTGAAGACATTGAAATATCTCGAGAACGAATGCATGGGATCAAAACAAGTGTGTAATGAAAGTTGTTCGTCACGAAGGGGGACATCCAATGATACGAAACTCGACCGATATCGAAACTTAAATATAAAAACTTAAATGGGAGTTCCCATGTAAGTTTTTTATCTTCCCCCACCCCCACCCCTAGGGGGTGGCGGTGGGGGGTCGAGTTTGGTATCATTGGATGTCCTCCTTCGCGACGAACAACTTTCATTACCCACTTGTTTTGATCCGATGCATAGTTCTCGAGATATTTCAATGTCTTCAGATAAAACAACCACTCTGTATATTTTACTGTTACAGTGAAATAAATCAAAGCAAGGAAAATTATTTCGAGTTAATATTTATATATGCTTTGCTCACACAGATCTGCAAACGCTCGATATCAACAGTAGTTCGTACTGCAATCAGTCACGCACAATCGACATTCGCTCTATTTCGTTCCATTCTTAACTAACTCGTAAGTTCGCAACGTATCGATCAACTCTACAGTGGAAAGCAGTTTCAATAGTGAAACGAGTGTTTAACACTTTCTTCGCACGCCAAAGTTTGCTTTTGTATGGTATAGTAAACTACATGACTCTACATGATAGATTCTATTATGAGTCGTACTTATCCATGGTCGATGTCTATATCGAATCTAATTTCCCATAACCGACGTTTTTATCGTTCCTGCTCGAGAACTCGTAAAAAACAATGTGCATTGTCATGAATATTTTATTCAGATAAATACAAATATAGCCATTTCGTACGTATAGCTTCAGGAAATGCAGAGGAATTGAGATTCTTCAGGTCCCCGAAGTAAAAGGAATTTTAAAGTAGACCATCAGCTATATATCGCGCATCGAGGTTTAACAGTTTGATGGTCAAATAGGACACGTAAGTAGGATAATGCACTTCCGATCCGAAATGTTACATGCAACGTTGCCTCCACGCCCCTCTGTCCTTATTTTATGCACGACGATATAATATTCGATAATATTCATGAACCGCAGGGTATCGTTCGCGATCGATAGATATAGAGCGATATGCAGCGTCGAGTGTCGATCGCTAAATAATTCAAATCGTTCGGGACCAAATAATTCCGAGTCATCTGCCGGAAACAATTGCACTCGTCGTTTCGACAGGCGCGCAAAGTGCAAAGGCGACCGAACGCGTTCGTATTCCGTTCGGATGGCATTGAACGTGTACACGTATACGTTACGTACAAAATCACATGCGGGGTGGAACCCCTTACAGATTCTAGGGCAACCCGCTTTCGCACTTGCCCTCCCTCGTACCCGCGACCAGGTTACCTCGCCCTCTCAACTTCCACGAGTCGATATCCCTTGCTGCTTTTGACCTTTCACCTTTCTCCCGTCACCCTGATTCTCCGGCTAAAGGACAACCTACTTTATCGACTCGTAACGCTCCTGTGAATATTTATTTTCGTTCACGCTGAACTCATTTAATCATAATCGCTAGATTGCGGATCTTTATGCAAAATAAAAATTGTCTGCATCGATTGCAAGAAATAGAAACTAAATTGAATGTTGTTTCTTCCCCCGGCAGTGGTGTCCACGTGGGGGTCCAGTTTCTTAAAGCCGATACCGCTTGTATTGATGTAATAAAAACATTAAAAAGAAAATTTTGAAGAATATTTTGATGCGGATACGAATACGGATGATAACTAGTTTGTGTATGGTGTATATATGTATTTTATACTGTTATTTTAATAAAAACATCTTGAATTTTGAAAATTTTCCAACAATTTTCTATTACATCTACCCAATTTTGCTATAAATGCATAAAGATCCGCAGTCTAATAGTGGCCAACAATACGAGATCGCCTCTTTAGAATGTATTAGTAGGAAAACTACCGCGATATTCTTGTGGTACCATTTATTACAACGCTGTTCTCATTTGTAATATTAAAAATCCTAATAATATACATCGAAGTCTTGCGATAACAATGACTGGTCATTGACAAAACGTGCGCAAATTAAAAAACGAATTGCGAACGTTTTTATCTTCGTTTTCTACCGCCCGCTTTCAGACGCATGTCCCGCTTTCCTTTTCCACCTTTAGGTTTCTGTACTCCCGTTTGTTTCACTCCTCTTTTACCTTTCTTTAGCTTGGACGATGTCTTGGCAGGTTTCAGTCTGTGAAGTAAAAATGCTCGTTTATGTTGATGTTATTGCATTCGAAAGGAATTGTTGAATATTTAAGAACCTACTTTGGAGTAGAGAAGTCCTCACGGAAAATATTTGTGTTGCGTGTAAGGATACTGTCAACTAAATCTTTGTTACGTTTCTTCTCATCTTGTAAATTTCGAGGAGGTGCTTCTGCTTTCCGTTTCATGCCAGGCACTTCTTTTGCGATACCTTTGGCATCCTTTTCTTTTGGTAACCTGGATGCATGTTACATTGTGTGTTAATTTCTAAGTGTTGCTTGCGAATTTTGTGATTATGTACTGCTTTAGCGAATACCTGCTCTGGAATTTGCCAACAGATGCTGTTGACGTACGGGCAACAGTGATGGCTTGAGACAGTTGTTGAGAATGAGGGAAATATTCTTTTGTAGGAAGACCTACTCGTGGCACTTTAATATTCTTCGATTTAGCAATGTTACGCAGTCTTTGTAGTTCATTCTTGGACCGTCTCTCTTCTTTCGCTGTCTTTGCTGCTGCAAATGGATCCTCCTTGACCTTATTATCATTGTTAACTTCAACCAACCATTCTTTCTGCTCTTCAGCTTTATTACGTTTGTAACCGAACGTAGGTATCCATTTCTGTAAAGTATTAAATCATTATGCATATTCGCTAAACAAAAATATAACTATTGAAATCAAAGATACCTGTAATTCATCATCCCATTTAAGCTTAGACTTCTTCTTCTTTTTAGATGTGATACCCTTATCTTTAGCATACTGTTGCCACTTGGTTAATGGTTTCGGTTTTGGAATCTGTCTGGCTCTGGGCAATACGTACTGAGGTTTCGGTAATTTTGCTACTATCGTCTCCTCAACCCGCTCTATTGGGAGTTCCCAAATTTTATTAATCAATATCTGCACGTTATCTCTCGTTAAACTTGTTAAATATTTTTCTTGCTCGGATCTGTAAATTAACGAGTAACAACTTAAATAAGAGAACTACAGAATAACGTGTATTGACATTATTTATAAACAAATGTTAGGTTACTTTAGCGTATTTATATTGATGGTATTGTAATCTAATGCCAAAAGTGATCCTAGGTCCGTTTCGACTTCCACATCCTTGTTCACATCAGTTGATTTACGCGAATCCTTCTCCTCTGTCTCATTCTCCAAAATTGACTGTACGATATCCATGCTGTTTTAAACACGTAAGTATTCACTTAATAAATAATTAAATGATCTTTCAATTCACTATTACGTATATTACAAGCAATTCTGAATGCCGATACTGTATTCTTTATTTCAAATAATCATATACGAATGAATGAAAATATAGAAACTTTACGTTTGTTGTTACCCTTCGTCCGTCAGAGTAATCTTGAAGCACGTGCAATTATGGTTATGTTGACACAAATGCGGTCTTTCTTGATGCACGCGGTATGGAGGTCCGTAAGGTTTGAGAAAAATAAACCCATAGAAGAAAAATGTAATATGAAATATCTAGTGATGGAAAAAGGATAATTGAATTATTCTGTTAGGTTATATCGTGAAAATGTTTGTTCTCGCTGAATTGAAAGACACAGTTAGGATACCGCCGTGGGAGTTTAAACGGAAATTGAACGATGCGGTTTCTGATGAACTTAATAGAAAACTTGCCAACAAGGTAAAAGATACTACAATTCAAACAACTTCAATGAAAATAATCGAAATCAATTTTATAAATGCCCGTTTCAGGTTTATCTCAATGTGGGTCTTTGCATTGCTCTTCATGATATCACAAAAATTGAAGAATCATATATCTTTCCTGGTGATGGAGCATCCCATACTAAAGTAATATTTCGTTTTATCGTGTTTCGTCCGTTTATGGAAGAAATCTTAATAGGAAAGATACGTAGTTGTAGCGTTGACGGTGTTCATGGTATGCAGCATTACTGTTTGTTTTTGTTTTTGTTACATCATGCTACTTTAAGGTTTTTATGGATAATTTAAAGTTATACTCCTTCTTTCTGCAGTGACATTAGGATTTTTTGAAGATATTGTAATCCCACCTAATAAACTGCAACATCCATCGAGGTTCGATCAAATGGAACAAGCATGGGTGTGGGAGTATGACACAGGCGATGGTGAAAAGCATGACTTATTTATGGACGCAGGTATATTAATGAATATTGAAAATTAATTCACAATAATGATTTGGCTACGGATCTTTATGCAAAGTAAAAATTGTCTGCATTGATTGCAAGAAATAGAAACCAAATTGGAATCTAGATGCACGGTAGTGTTGAATTTGAGTTGAATTAGAGTTGAATTTTAAAAATCTTTTAATGTGTATTATATTCCACCCGACCAATTTCTTCATAAATGCATAAAAATCCGCAGTCTAATAATGATTACACAAGGTAAAATAATAACAGTTCAAATACCTTAGGGGAAATTATACGGTTCAGGGTAGTGAGCGAAACCTTCACCGAAGCTTTACCCATTGGACCAAACGTATCTGGAGAGTCTGTAGAGAAATCAGAAGCTAAAAATATATCTCCGTATACTTTAGGGGTATGTGTAATTAATAACTAGTGTGAAAATATCAATCGAAACATGCTCTCTCTCTCTCTCTCGAGGTAATTTTAACTCTGCTATTTTCATTTTAATCGTAGGGTGCCATAGACGAGCCAGGACTTGGATTGCTCACGTGGTGGGAAAATACCTAAGAATTGCGATAATACAATTTGGATCAATAAATTTTTATTTCACAGCACATTCCATCATGTTATCACGTTTTAAAGTTACATCCGTGATCGGCGCCACGCGCGACCCGATTTCAGATAGAATTTTCACTGTGCGGATATATTCATATTTAGTTTCCATTGGTAACAGAATTATTACTTATCATTTGTACAATATATACAAAGACGTTGTGTGCTAAATATGTGGTAACACGCAAAAAATAATTTCAGTTCGGTAAAATTCGAGGTCATGCTACTAAAACGTTACACAGGAGTTATTCGGTGGTAGAAGTCTCAACAAAAAGTCAGTAGTCGTTCGACTGCAACAGTGGCGTGAAATCTTTCACATCGTTACGTGCTGATGGAGCATAGTTAACGACGCATTCGTATTTAGTTCCTTTTTTTCTTCGTGTTTCTTCAAGTAACCGTCGAAACCGTTTAACAGTATTAAACACATAAAATACGTTTTCCTATATTGCGGTATATCGTTACATTGAATGAAAAACATTCGAGAACTCAGCTAGGTGTAAGCCTTAAATTTAGGAAACATTAATTACATGACAGTGGAATATACGTACTTAGATAAAATGGAACTGAAAACATTTCTAGACGATAGATACATGTGCAATGATCATTTTCGGTTGTTCTTCTTTATAATTCAACAACACTCGTCGTCGAGTATCACGCGAATCGTGTCTCGTAAATAAATAAAAAATCTCCGTTACAAGACTCATCGGAATGTTTTTACGCTTTTTAAATATTCTTTTTTTTCGCCGGTGAAACTGTCGCCTTCTAAATAGCTCGATTAGTCTTTGTTTTTTTTTTCTTTTCTGTATATGCTCTTCATGCACCGCGATTAACGCATTGGAATCGCGGTCTTTAAACGGCCTTACAAGCGGGATGAACAACAGTCTAAACACATCCGGAGTAAAATAGTACACGTACAATAAAAATCCAAGTTCTAACTGTTTTGAGTCTGACGTGCCGTCTCATCGGACTTCCTCTACGTTCTTCAGCGAGAACCTACAAGATTAACTGTCTCCTTTCGTTTTCTCTATCACCAAGCGACGCGTGAAACTCTGAACATTGTTTATCGATTGTACACGTTCTCTTCTATTTCATTTCTCTGTGGATTTCCTCGATTCTCGAAAACATGGAAATACGACGACCAGCCGCGTTCTGAAAACGCGGAATACCTAGCGGCTCGAAACACGAAAAAGTACGACAGACTTCTCGAATGATTCAACGGCGATTCATTAAAAATTGCATTGCCCAACAGACAGATATAATATAATATGGCGTTCCAATAGACAACAAACGATTCTTGTAGATTTTCGTGCGCCAAATACGAAAACAGAGCCCGTTTTTTTATTACATTCAATTGTTTAGAATTTTCATCTGGATAGTATATTATATATATAAACGCCAAACAAATTAAACTGGAAGGGGAGTTTCAAACTCGTAAGTATTCGTCGCATGCAAATCTAAAAGGATTGGAACACATAGAAAAATGAAGAATTCATCGGACAAAGCGATTTGTATCTCGATGCGAAGATATGGAGACCAGCAATATTCATTCGGATCCTTAAACAGTCTCGAGCGGTCAAAGATACAATATTGCTTAAGAATAACAATTATTACTCCCGTTTAAGGGTGTCAAAGTTTGCAACAAAGGACCTGTAAACGCTTCTTCTGTGGAATCGCGTTTCTTCATGTTTCAGTCCACTGTGTACCGGCCACAATCGCAGAGTCTAGCGTGAACAGAAGGGGTGCGATTCATACAGGAGCTTCGGTGTATTAAAAATGTCTATATGCGCTATTTAGTATCGTCATCGTTACTTTACACGTTTAAGGACTAGTGTTCCTCATTTTTTTTTACTTTTTCGTTTTCTCCTCTTATTTTCTTTTTGTCTCGTTTATAGATCATTATACAAGAGAAACAAAACACAGTGTATTTAGTTTGCGTTTGGACGTCAATTACTTCTTCTCTATTCGCACGGTGGTGTGCGTCTTCTTCAGTCGTCGTTAGCCATTGTCTTTGTAAGTATTGCTTTACGTGAAACATTGTCTTTTCTCTCGCATATCTTCCTCTCTCTCTTTTTTTGTCCTTTTCATTTTTGTTCGGTTTAAAGGAACACAAACTTCCCCGTGCTGTGTTTCTCGATCGCGACGGGCGTATCGTTGAAGCCCGAAGAAGATCTTCCAGGAGGCATTCCCTGCCTCTAATCGATCGTGAACGAGTCTACTCGATGATTAGGCAGCGCGGCAGATGTTCGCGTAAATAGTTGAATAATTCCTGAGATGTTCCTGGACAGTTGGTTAGTTCGAGCTCGTGCAAATGTCGAAGCTGTATCAGCCTGGACAATTCGCCGCTCGTGAGCAATGGGCAGCCTGGAAAACAAATGTTCTTTACTGAAGAGAAATGCAAGGGAACCAGCCAGCATAATCACAAAATAGTTTGACTCAGTAGCGGCGCATTTAAAAGATTACTAAACTGCGGATCTTTATGCATTTATGGCTTCTGAAAATTTCCAACAAAAGGGTGGAATATAAAATTGATTTTTCTCGCTAAAGGAATATACTTTCGATGATGTATTTTTTTACAAGGATCACCTTGCGTCGGTCACAATTCCTTTTGTGCCTCCTTTTAAACTTCGATCAACATATAGGACATGCCTTACCTGCCAAGGAGAGTACTTGTAAGGATTTCATGCCGCACAAGTGCTGAAGACTCAAGTCTTTAAGTTGCGAGCACCATCTCAAGAACAATGCGCTCAGTGATACCATTGTGGAGATGTAACCCACGCCTATGTCCGTGATGTGCACACATCTACACAGACAGAAGAACATTCTTTATAGCATATTCATTTTTTCCATATAATTCTGCATACACACATATAATCTTTATTTATTTTGAATCAGATTAAAGTCTAATAAACCGTTCGGTACGTCCTAATCATTTATAATTTCTTCTAGTCAAAGTTCCCGATGTTGAAACTCTGACTTCTAATTTTAAGCAACAAGTATCAACTCGCCGTTTCGAACGTTTGGTTTGCAACACTGTGAAATTGGACTGTCAAATCTCTGTTTTTATTGCAGTTCTCCGAGTTTGCTAATCGTTCCGCGGGCACGCTCCGTTAACGTCTCACTCCCAGACAAATTGGCACGGATATTCGACGACAATATGTCACACGGTCGACACGTTAGCCGATCAGGACTAGTTCCAACATGTTCGGAGTCCGGTATATCATCGTGTTAAGCACTCAATCGGTCGCCTAAGCAAATTATATGTAAGTCTGTCTCCTTAGGTGTCTCGAGGAGCCTTGCCTATAGGTGAATCACTTATTGCGTAATGACCGATCCTAAATAGAATGCTCGTTAGTGTGCTCAGTATTTGGACCATCAATGAAGCGATCGAGCGGATCGTACGGTTTCCACTGTGATAAAACCCTGCCTGGCTAATCCGGATTTATTAGGTTGATCGGGAACGTTGTCCGACCGTTTACAACATCATTTACGGATTTCTATAACTTTGCAGGTAGTTCAAGAACACTGGGTAACCCAGAATAAAGTATGTATGTATATCTGTTGCGTTCGAACAAAGGATTTTATTTTAAGGAAATGTTTTAATGAAGAAGAAACCGGTAGACTCTTACCTGTCCAACGTAAGCTCTTCCAAGTGATTCAAATCACAGGCAATATATTCTAAGGCTGCGTCAGTAATCCTTGAGCACCAACTCAGATCTAAGGAACGAAGTCTTGGCAAGTTTTCCGCGATCAACTCAACACCGTCGTCCGTTACTTTGCTGCACCCTGACAGCGACAGCACTGTCAGATTCGGCAAGGAATGCACTGGAAAAGAGAAAAGATTGCTTCTATTATTACGCGACTTTTACATCTTCCGAAAACGAAAACGTGTCGATTCAGCTTCCAAATACCTTTGCAAGAAGAATATAAGTAACTGTGTTTATATGTATAAAAGACCGTGTTCGCAACTGCACAAATTTATTCACGGAGGAAAAGATAAAATATTAATTTGCAGATATGTTTCTTGGTCAGCGTATTCTAGATTTCACAGACTTTGCCTTTATTTGCAGCAGAATTTGATAAAGCTTCTATTTTTATTGCGACACTGTCCGCTATGCCAGTCACGCGTGACTGACATATATTCTAGTCTGAAGCTAAAAATAACATCCACATAACTTGGACATAGTCGGAACAATTGAAACAATAATTTTCATTTACGCAATTCTCGTCAGAATAGTTTGAATTTTACAGAGTTCCAACTAGAGAAACGAAATTTAAAGATAATATTCATTTGCATAGACCACACAGTCCAATTTTACGATGCTGCGAATTGTGTTTCGGTGGTCGCATGTATTTTATGCGTATCGAGTTTCATGAAAATTTTTTCATTGTATAAATAACGGCAACCGGTCGTTGACCACCCACTCGCCCAGGAAATTAAGTCTGAAGTATTGCTGACATCTAGAAAGCTAAATAAAGCTGTGTTCCTTAATTCTAAATTTATAATGGCCGGATGCGTGTGACACCTGACTTAATTTCACGCTATCATCGTCTCAGTATTTCTACCTGGACCGTCGTGGAACACGTTGACGCAATTGTCTCGTCTCCGCGCGAGTCTTTGCGTAACGTTCTGACGTGTCTCTCCTTTCGTTAGCATGCTTAACCGGCGCGGCATGAAAATATTCGCAAAAATTTCGCGTTTACCAATCTCATGACACTTCCATTCGCATTTTAGTCAACCATTAGCAAAGTAAGGTAGTATGACACGATGATAATTAACCCTTTGCCCTACAATATCGTGTCAGACTCGTGATGAACATTCTGAACAGAGTCTAATAAATATATGTATGTTATTTTAATTTTCCTTAAACCGACATGAAATTCCTATTTTGGTTTCGTTAATGTATAGTTATTGGAGAACATGTAGGCATACAATAGATACAAGTTTTCTCCTTTTTTAGGAAATTACCTTGGACTCACCCTGTATATAATATCTGATTCTTGCAATCGGCGCAGATAGTTTTTATTTTGCATAAAGATCCGCAGTCTAATAGTGAAATATAACCCTTAACTGGTAGTGCAATCTCGAGGTTCTTTAAAACTTATTTAGAACATTTCGAATTATGTACTGGAAAATTGAAAATACTTGAATTATGAAAATTAATTGAAAATTTTCGAAAGGTCCCAGTATGGCTTCGTAATCTGAGTAACGGCTGAACCACTTAAGGGTTAAAAAGAGATTGAAATAATCGTGATGTGTGATGTTATTAGGGATTACAATGAGTTGGTGATGCGGGTGGTTTAAACGGAGCTTACCAATGTTATGTACACCATGATTGGTAAGCTCCCAGCAGGACTGGAGCCTCAGAATGCTGAGGGCACTGCTCTGCTTGGAGTTGAAGTAACCAAGGGCGGCGTCGGTGACATGGTAAGCTTGCAACGAGAACTCGTAGAGGCTCGGCAGCAATTGAGCGACAGCCCCGACGGCTTCATCGGCCACGTTAATACAATCCGACAAGGAGAGCGATACTATTCTAGGTGTCAAGCAAGTCCACAGGCCAGCTTCCGTTATCTCGTTACAACCGGCTAATTCAAGCTCGAACAACGCCTAAAAATAAAGGACCGTTAGAAAAATTTTCGCGCATGATCTCGCGCGACCCCGGGCAAAATTTTCTATACAGATACAGGGTCGGTATAGGTGTACGCGCACAGATTTTGTGTCAATTAAAAGGGAAGTTACATGCAACCTGTTAATCAATAGAGAAGTTGTTAGACCGTCGACACAACGGTAACTATCTTTTTTAACAAGCTATTGTTCGATCCACTGTGTGTATAATTTATATCTCTATCGATTAAAACGGCGCGAACTTTCTTGGTCGCCTAATGAATAAATGATTTGTAGTGGGAGGTCATGCCTAATCCATAGAAAGCTTGATAGCGAAAGGTCCAGTTTATGCAAATAGAAACAGAATATAAAAGAATACAGGTAGAATTTAGTAACAGCTCAACTGCGTTAGAAAATAATTGCAAATACGAAAGTTCTCGAACATTCCATGGACATTTAAATTGCAGGTATTGCAGTATATTTTTACAGAACTTGGTTAAATCCAAATAAAAACAGTTTCATTGTAGATGTGAGAAATTTCCCAATAAAACGTAAAATCGAAATGACGTTTTCCCACAAAATAGCTTAGCAATCCATAAAGTTTGCCCTTGGTTTTTATAGTTCCGCAGACCTCCGGATGGGATTTATTGGTTATCGGCGTTGCACCCTATTATTATTGACGCATTATTTTCTAGCCTTAACGCTCACTTGCAAATGATCTAAAAGAGCCTCGAGGCCCTTATCGGTGACTGCACAGCATTTCAGGGACAACGAATGAACGTTCCGTTGGGCGAGAGGAAATCCATGGATCAGTTCCGGAATATCCTCGTCGGCGGCGCCTAGAAGGACCAGCGATCGGAACCCTCTTCTGACCAAGGAAGCGTAGAGGCGGGTACGCGAGCTGGGCAGCATGGTGCGTACTTCTCGGCACCTGACGACGGGTACCAAGCCTGCCCAAAGTCGTGGTCGCGCGTACAGTATGTCCCTCCATCTTGTACACACCTGTGAACACGTCAACAATCAGCAAACTACTTAGAATCGATTGGAAAACTGCAGCCCTACACTTAATTCGAGAACAACATTTTCTGAAGCTGTTGCACGAAACAGGAGTCGGATAGAAATTAATTTTAGTTAGATTAATTAGAAATGATTATCTAATGAATTTCATATACTTATTTGTTCTTTCACAGTATTCGGAGAATTTATCTCTTTCTTCTGTTAGATTGATTTGCCATTTCTAATTTTAATTGTGCTAAATCGCGTTTTATAAAATCTTTTAACAATGAAGGTGAGCTGCGAAACAACTACTGATGACAGACGTGTTGATAGATTTTACAGTCAGTGGAAAGTGTACAAAGCGTAGAATGCAGTGAAATAAAAGCTTCGTTGTATGTACAGCAAGTGCCATTGCGAGAATAAAAGGAGCACTTTTTACTTGACTCCGGTAGATTTGCCTGGGAGAGTATAAATTAGTATAAACATCCGCCGGCTGTTCATTGGAAGATAGTAGTCTTCGCGTGCAGGGGGTTCTAAAAATATGAGACATCTTCGGATAATCGATTTTGTATGTTAAGATATTAAAAGCACGGTATTCATGTTATATTTACATAATTTTTATTGCATTAACTAATCGATACGTGAGCAATTCGTCTTGCAATTTGTAAGTATCATTATTGTTATCCTCGCGTCTACATTTCGAGAGATGAAGACAGATCAATAGAATATAATTGATGCAATTCGATACAGCCACGATTCACCTCGTTATCCGTGAACGTCGAGTCGAGTTCAGTTTTTATCCGACAAGACGAGAGTCGAACGTGTGTAAATCGTATTAGGACTGATTTAAGCAAGTTTTGCTAGGAACTTCCGGGAGTTCTCTAGCTCTAGAGCTCTACAGTATCATTAAGCAGAGTCATAAACAGAGTCATAAACAATCACAGTCGACACGGGCGCATAGCGCAGCGAATCCTCCTCCACCGCTTTGATTTATTTCTGACAAGAGGGATTACCTTCTTCTCAAGGAGAATTACGCAAGACAAAGATAGCCGGGTTCTCTGGACATAAACCATATCCGTGACAAATTCTACACTCTCGTCATTTATTCAAGATGATCCGAGCTAAAGTGACTCATAAAGTGAACTACGCGCGAAACACGTCCTCAGATTATAATATGCGCATTCTCTTTGGAATAGTTGGGGCACCACACGGATGTTTATCACTTACTCATTCTCCCGTTCACTATATTTTGACACTAATGTGTAATACTGTACGTTACTGATAAACACAATATTGTGCGTTTGCTCTGTAAATATTCTATCTCGTTAGAACACGGTTTTCCTCTTTATAGGTAACTAATAATCACCGAAACGCCGGTTTTAAATATTGAAACTAACATGCAGAAATGAAGTAATTAAAATTGTACAGTAGTGCGTGGTTAAATTTACAAGAGTTAGTTCCATCGTTTTCCCAACACTCGGTGCCTTGAGATCGACGAAGCTACTTCAGTAGACAAGGATAGAGACATTTAAAATTCAATTTTAACTTTTATAATTGTAGCATCAATGGATGGTTCAGATTCTTCCGATTGAAATGAGTCCAAACACGAGGTAAATCGGACTAACTTTACTTCAGGCTTTGATCGGCAACTGATCGAGTCGTTTTACTCCTACTACCACGCTCCGACACCCACGAGCGCGAGAGGGGAACACGAACTCGCCGAATAAGTTACTACTTTTGTTAATAAGTAACACGAGCTCGTGTTCCCCTCTCGCGCTCGTGGGAGTCGGAACGCGTTAGTAGGGGTAGTGATTCGAGCGTCGGCAACTCGTGAGCGATCAGATGCCGGGCCTGAGTACTGGAACCGATAAAAGTAGTCCGATTTACATCGTGTTTGGGGTCGTTTTAACCGGAAGAATCTCGACTATCCACTGGTATTGCAATGATGAAAGTGGAACGACAATTACGGCAAATGGATTTCACTAAAATGAACCGTGCACTACTGCGATGGTTGTCGCATCGTAGTATGGACCTGGGCCAAAGTTCGCCTCTCGATCGCGTTGAAGTAGAGGAAAAATTTGCCGAGGAAGTGGTCATCCTGCATCAGCTGCTCCCACGAGACGGGCCGAACGTATCCGCCGGTTCCTCCACTGGCTAACGGGACGTTCTTCGAACGGTTCCTGGATATCCGTCCCCGTGTCGGCGTGCTGTTGCTCATCGACGTCGGTACGCTCCGGCTCGGCTTTTCCGGGGTTGCGTTCGCATTGTTCGCGCTCTGCAGAGTCATATAGGCCACCCCGGCGTTCCCGCAGAATACGTTCGTAACACGGTCCATGACGCTGGCCTTTCCCGCACCTGAGAACAAATTCGTTCGGTTCGTTCACTTCGATCCGATTCGAGTCAAGTCGAGTCGATTCGATTGCCTAACAAAGGGGGACACCGCGTTGCGGACGTTCTGCTTAAGGGGAGGTTTTCGTTAGCTGTTACTGCCTCCGGGGGCCGCGCCGTCCGCGTCCGTGTTCCACGTGCCACGTGCAACGCTGTTCAACACATACTTTCTGTTCCAATAACCCGTAGCTGACTCCCATTTTTGTGCGCCGAATACCAATCTGACAACCGTATACATATACTAGTCCAGTCAACGAAAAGTTGTAGAGGGAAACTAGACTTTGCCAAACAAAATCAACGTTTCCTAGATCCTAGTTTGGATCTTTTTCAACATTTATTTGAATCGCGTCTGTAAAGTACATATGTTAGAATAATTTTAAAAAACAGATCTATTGAATGATTGAATATAAGAAGATCCAAACTAGGATCGAAACGTTGATTTTGTTTGACAATTAGCAAAATTGCTTTATAATTCGTAATAAACGATCGAACCGTTGCGTCGAAAGCATTTAAAAATTTATTAACAACAAATACGATCGATAGAAGAAATATATTTACAAATATATAACATTGGAATTATTGAACATTAGCTGTTCTTATTGGTTTCATAACCAATTTCCTACCGATGTATTAGATTTAGTATAATAGTTGATCATTCTATATATAATCTCGAAAAGCAGAAATAGCCAGCGTATTTTATTTAAAATTCCGCAGGCGTGTAGCGAACTGACGTCATATTGCAAAGAGATATTGATTTAAAATGGCTACAAAGGCGATTCATTTATCTGTCCTCTTTCCTGTTTCACTACACTTCCCACTCCGAGTTAGCCGACGTCATTTTCTTAGGGAGGGTACGTTAAGCTATGAACAAATCTCAGAAGTATCAAAATAATGAACAAGGAGAAATATTTTGAAATGGCTCCTAGTTGATTGTTGTCATTTGAAGATGTACGTTCCCGAAATATTTATGGAGTACAGTTTGTATTAGAGGAATGTATGAAACTCGAGATAATACCTCGTCATCCGCCCGTAACGTGCTGACACGTTGACTGCCGTTGTGGTTACCGATGACCGGCAGTCAACTTGTCATGACTGACGCCATGGGGGTCGTCGGTGACCGACGGCAATGGAATCATAATTGCAACAATCGATGCGAGTAAACGGGAGGGATACTTCGTGTGCTGGTTTACGGAAGATACTGAAGCGTCCTATAACGCTAAAACGCCGATACATACTAATGAATACAATAGCGTTATAATTAGACAGCGGATTTTATGCATCTCTGACGAAAATGAGGTGTAATTTAATACTAACTGTACCGCGCGGTCTGTCAAATAAACCCTTTCACATCGTTTATTTCTTAATTATTGAAATTATAAAGATGCTTCCATCAGAAGTTATTCAATAAATTTCTTTATTCGAGCACGTGTTATTATAAAAATTGTGAAGAATCTCTATATAAGTAAATTCAGTCTTGTCATTTTTATAAAACAAAATACACTACTGTGAAATTGTTGTTTATTGACTATTTTTTCTGTACTACTTTCTACACCCACTGTATATCCGACACATTTTGTACAAAATTCCAAAACACTGACAACTAAAAAGCAAATTAATTCCCATTTCACAAGGTAGAACATTTTTATTTTCCATGAAAATCCGCTGTCTAATAATCAAGTTTCCAATAACTTTGTTAATTGCAATACGATTGGAACGATGCTTCGAAACGACTCCGTTCGATTGCGACTGAATTTTTTCCGCGATTTTATATCTAATTTCTGTGTTTGTATAATATATTGAAGTGCACGCGGCACGCTAGTTCCAGCGCGATAAAAATTGTTCATGGGACAATATGGTGCCCGTGTGGGTGAAGTGATTGCGAATAGTGCACATCACCGGTTTCAGGTTCGACGAAAAAATGGTTGCGACGCGATAAAGAGATGGACAAGAAATAGAGGCGCACTCGGAGCCAAATAGGACGTACAGGTCGAAAATAAAACGAGAATAACTGCTGCATCTTCGCCGAGTTTACCTTTGCGGAAACGCCTTTAGAGCCGCACTCGCCAATACGGCTGTGCATCGTATAGTACTCGGAAAATCGGTCTTCCGCATTTAATGGATCGTGAAGGATGCCATTCTCATAATAGCATTAATACGGCAATCGCGCACAATATAGGAGGCTTGGAGCGACGAAATGTAAACGAAGAAAAACTTCGAAATTATTCGCGTTTATCTGTTCCCCATATTTGTTTTCTCGCCTGCCAGAAAATTGTTTCATGTCGACGCGTTTAATAACTAGACAGCGATCTTTATGCATTTGTAGCATAATTGAGTAGGTGAAATTAAAAAAAAAGTTGTTGGAGAATTTTTAAAATTTAAAATGTCAATATATGATTTTTTCTTTATTAGAATCATTAAGGGAGCACACTCCTTTTCCAGGATTGCAAGGATACGGGATTTGCGTTCTCATTTCTCGATAATATAAAAATGAGGGATTTTAGCAGTCAAAAACGCTAGGTAAAAGATCGATCTAGGGCGCTATCGCCCTCAACAGTCCTATTTTTTCGTTTACGAGGCGTAATTTGCAGTATTTGGAAGCATACAACTGCGCACGTAGCTAGTTTCATAGCTACAAGCACCGAATAATGGAAGTTACGCCTCGTAAACAAAAAAATTGGAGTTTTGAGGGCGATAGTGCCCTAGATCGATCTTTTATCTAGCGTTTTTCACTACTAAAGACCCTCGTCTTTGCATTATCGAGAAATAAGAAAGCGAATTCCGCACCCTTGCAATCCTGGAAACGCCTCAAGGAAAGAAAGAACATTCAATTTGGTTCTACTTCTTGCAATCGACGCAGACAATTTTTATTTTGCATAAAGACCCGCAGTCTAGTAATAACATAATTTACGATTAGCAGCGTCGTAATATCCGCCGTACGAAGGATTGGTTTTGTACACTTTACCTCGAGTCAGTTTCGCAGAATCTCACTGTTAGTGTGTCACACTTTTAATAGAATATGTTCGTCCGTACAGGTCGTCACATTTATCCAAGTACATAGTGGAAAACACTCGAAACTTTTGAACGACGGCGTAGATGCGGCGAGCAATTAAACACAGCATGCCCAACTAGTTCTTGTAAGAGGCGAGCTCGCACACTAGTTACTCCAAAAAGTAATGTTCTCCAGAAAAAAATATATATATAAAATTTAACGATTACAGCCGGCACCGCGAATCACGTGTACCGGAACCGTAAACGAGGACACTCGTCGACAGTCTTTTAATGTTCCAAGTGTGCAGAACGAGAGAGCTCGTAGGCTCATCCATTAAACGCTACTATCAGTCCGCGAGGAAAAATAAACGATAGAAAAATGAAGTTCACGAGACCGATGTACAATATCGCCGATAGATCTTTCATTGTGCAGCTCGCGAACGTTATCGAGGATCGAGGATGACCCAGCTTCGCTGTTTGCACGATCGTTGCACGCATCGACCGTCATGCAACCGACGAAAAGATAAAAGATTCGATCAATCGTACGTATTACCCACCCAACAACCGCGCGGAGTTAGTGTTACGAACAGTCGCGACTTCGTTAATGTTAATCTCAACACTCTACTTACCGATACGTCGTTTAACCCTCCTACGTGTCTTGGAATTAGTATAAATCTTCATCGTATTATGTTTTACACTTTAAATAATTTAACAGTAGTTCAGCACAATTTTATGAAGCACGTTTTCCAACAGAAACACGAAGGAATTCATTGGACATCGACCTTTTGTAGCTCCGGAGCCAGGGTACTAACTCGGAAGCAAGGTGTAATGATGGATTTGTATTTCACTGGTGATGGAATGCGTTTTACTAGATAGAGACTGCCTTCCCTTCGGTTCTGATGAACGGAGGTTCAGGTTCACTTACGTTCTGACCACTTTGGAACGGTTCGCGTTGCTTTAATACTGATCCTTGAACCAAATTCTCGACCAATCAGCGATCGACGCAATTAAGAATGGGAACCTGAATTTTGGGTTTTTCCCCGATTGCGGCACCTAGGTAATTACTGCACCAAGCAGGTAGCTACTTAGGTACGCGCCGCTTGGGGTGGCTCGAGCTGGTACACTGTCGACTAGCTATAGATTATGGGCCTCAAGATTTCATGCCTACATATCTATTAATTTTTATTTTAATGCTATAAATAAGGGAGATCCCAGTAAAGAAGAACATTATCATTATGCTTTTGATTCTTTGCATTCGAGTGGAAGCTTTGTGACGTCACTAAAGCCTAGCATACAAAATTCAGGTGTGCTGCGAGTAAATACGTCCAATTTTACACGCAAAAAATAAACAAACTCGACAGAATGGGAATATTTGTGGAGTTGAAATAGCTCCGAGTGTAAAATAACAAATGGCTAAAATGACCAGTAGGATAGAAGGGAGCAAATGCGCGGTTCCGCAAACAGAGAACGGTTGAATATTCCTCGGACGAGGGTTGAAAAGGTGCGCAACGTTGAAAGGGATCGGTGCCCGCGAACAAGGTGCGCAAACGAACGTTCCGCAAAAAAGTTATTTATTCCGGAGGGGGTAATCGATGTGTACGGATATTCGGTGGCCATTTTCGAGCGGGCAAAGCCGGCCAAAGCGGAAAGAGCTTCGATAATCAGCGCGACGACACGAAACGAATGATTAATTGTCCTCTCCGGACCCATCAAGCGATTTTATCAGCCCCTCTACAAGCTGGCTAGCTTCCAGCCGCCGGCGATCGGCCATTTCACGCATTTAAATAAATCCCCCATCAGCGTTTCGTCGAGAGCAATGCCGTGCGTTCACGTTCCCGGAGAGCTTTTTGTTTTTAAGTCTTGCCGCGGCGCCGCGTCGCGTCGGTTCGCAGTTCGCAGTATGTACATTCGGATCGGATCGGATCGGTTTCTCTTTCTATTTCTCGGCGGCCGAGCAGAGTCGCGCCGAGACAAATGTCGATTCACCGAGTGTTTCCGCTTCGCAAATTGCTGACGCGTTTCCGTAAACCGATACGAGAGTCCATTGTGTACACTGCCGCGAGAACCGACAATGGCCGAGTCCCGCTAACAGAGAACTCTCGGGAATTACCCCTATTGTTCAGACGCTGGAACTCTCCACGCCGACGTTCGAAAATATATTTGTTCGACTTTTATTGCCGATGAATATGCAAACGGAGATCAGCCAGCAAAAGCCATTCTATCCGGCAAACGATCCGTTTCTTATGGAAATCGTCCAGCCTATGCACGTATACAACCTTTTCACCTTCTGTGGACGAAATCCGCCTCTCAGGTGACAAAACATTCATTATTAAAAAATTAATTAATGAAATCTCAAAAACCACCACTCATGTATTATATAAATACTCAATGAATGCTCATAAGGGGGGCGTAGAGGGAAATGGAAGGAATACAATTTTTAACTTTGGACTTTGTTTGGACTAGTTAGGAGGTGAAAATACTAAAAGTCCCTACTCTTAGGTGGTGAGCGGGCTACAGGGGGGCACGTAGAAGTCACGTTGAAAAATTAAGTAAAAGAATTCATTATTCTCAAACAATGTCTAACAAGTTGTATATTAATACAGCAAAGTAAATACGTTCGTTCTCTCGCGAGGCAACGGCGTCTTTCTTTCAGCGATTAGGTTCGAGAGCTGGAACAGAATGCACCGGCTTGTGCTTCGTTATAGGAGAAATTCTAAAGAGAAAGACGCAAAGACGTAAAAATAAAATCCTCGAGGATGAACTAGACGATGAGCCATGTCGAACCATGTCGAAGAACGTTAAATATAGCCACTGACCAACGCGCGTTCCCTCTAAGGTGTGCAATAGGAGGAACAACTTACGGGAAGAAGATTATAGTCCTGTTGATTGATGGGAGCGCGGAACGAGAAGAAAAAGTAACGCGAAAATTGGCAAGAAAATTTCCGCGTTTGTTGGCAACCAAGTGATCATCGTCCCTTTGATCTCCTCGAGGGATAACGAAGACTGTAACTAACATCGACGCAGGAATACCTGTTCTATAAGATGTCAGATAATTAATCGGTGACGCGATTCAAAAGGTGTACGAATACTTTGTACACCCACTGTATATAATTTATACAAGCTTAGAAAACACATCTTTTAAATTTCCGTTAATGGCCCCGGTAAAAGGTGATAAAAATCAATTTTTTATTATCAATATTTATTAGACGTCATTTACTAAACTAACTGTTCTAGCCTTACAGAGAAATTGAAGTCGTTTGGTCCATTCATAAAAAAGTTATTCCGATTTAAAGTGTGTGTGATCAGTTATGCTCCTAACTATACAAGTAGAAACGGTCAGTTACAAGAAGATGTATCGGACAATCCTGCTCAAAGGTGACGAGTCTTTCTCAAACTCGGGATTCGCCGGAACACAATGTTCCATACGAATAAATATCATTCCATATTTTGTCGTTCTAACACCGCGCATTGTTTATTTCAAATTAAACAACCGGTAATCTGATATTTTATTCAAAAACTTATTGGACCGCGGATCTTTATGCATTTATGAAGAAATTGGTTGGGCGAAATATGAAACAGTAAAAGATTGAAAAAATTCAAGAATGTTGTAATGTTGTTTTTAATTAATTTTAATTAATTTAATTTTTATGTTATTTCTGCTTCCCACAATCAGTGCAAAACATTATTATTTTGCATAAAGATCCGCAGTCTGCTTATTATATATTCTGGTCATTGTTCCAGCCATTTCCGTTTCTCGAAATGCGCCACTAATTAAAATCTGAAATAGCTCGGCTAAATTATAGAATGTTTTAATGCAAACAATGGCGTTCTTGTAAATGTAGAATAATGCAAATAACGAGTAATAATAATGTTATCATTAATATCATCATTAAAATATCGTTTCATTTATATAACATTTGCAGTTAATAAATCTGCTCCTCTAACAGCAGCTGTACGTTGATATTAGTTATCCACATTTATTGCTCTATTTTGAATTCAAATCCGCCACATCGAGGATTAATCAATTATTTCTATGTAGGAGATTATTTTGCAAATAATCCAGAAATTCACGATGAAAGGGCTACGAATGAGCTTGTACATCTCATCGATTAAGAAAGAAGCATACGTGCCACAATAATAGGTTTAGATAAAAATCGCATTTAGTCCAGTCAACGAAAGTTGTAGAGAGAAATGGAAGGAACACAATTTTTAACTTTGGGTCTTTGTTTGGACTAGTGAGGAGGTGAACATACTAAAAGTCCCTACTCCTTAAAGGTGTGCGGGGTGCAGGGGGCACGTAGAAGGTCCCCTTTTTTCGGTTTTCGCGTATATCTCGGAAACTATGCGTCCTAGCGATAAGATCATTCCATACAAGATTAAAGCTGACACAATGTGCCACAAGATCGATTCAATTTAGTTTTTCGCTATCTCGCATAGTTTCCGAGATATCTGCGCTCAAAGTTCACTAATTGTGCTGAAGCTATTCAAGTAAGGCAAAAATTTCTTTTTCACAAATAGTGAACTTTGATCTCTTTGGTCTTCTTTGGTCTTATCGCTAGGACGCGTAGTTTCCGAGATATAAGCGGAAAACCGAAAAAGGTGACTTCTACGTGCCCCCTGTAGCCCGCTCACCTCCTAGGAGTAGGACTTTTAGGACTTTTAGTATTTTTACCTCCTAACTAGTCCAAACAAAGTCCCAAAGTTAAAAATTGTGTTCCTTCCATTTCCCTGTACAAGTGTGTTCCCTGTTGCAAGTGTGCAACGATGCTTGTCGAAGGAAAAAAGGGAGGGATCGTTTCAATCAAGTTTTATCGCGATCATCCTAAATCGTGCGAATGATGATCGGAGCGGAAGTAAGGATTGTCCGGGGTCAGGCTCGAAAACGGATCGCGTGATTTCGCGTACAACGAGGCGCGGAACGGGTCTCGGAGGGGAAGAGGGCGAAGGGCTCGGTGATACTTCGATTCATTCTAGTTTCCACGTTTCTACGTGCACGGGGACGAACGCTATCGATTCCATTGCAGTTCGGATTGCGACTGAAGCCAGCCGGTAGCTACTGAAACGACGTCGAAAATCTCTGAAGCGACGGGAACACGTCTCGACGACTCGCTATTGTTCAGCGACGTTCAATAATCGAGGCGCGTTTGTAATAATATACAGCTTCGCACCTTTTACCCATCTTTCATCATGTATCTTCCTTCAAAAATGTGATCCCTTGTAGACGGTGTAAAGAACAGTTAGTTATTACTAATTGTGTGTTAATACGTTCAAATGCAACAGCTCTTGGATATTCCACCTTCTTCTACACTTGTTCCATTCCATTGTATCATTAACTCTCGGATATTTCACTAATACAGTTTCGTTTCGATATAAAACGATGGCTCAGGGCCGAATTTCGTCGTATTTCGGATGAAGACGGCGGATCTTTATGCAAAATAAAAATTGTCTGCGAGAGGAGACCAATAGAAATATCTCTCCTTCTGTAATGAGTCGACTGCAGACTTTCATGCAAAACATTATAACGAAATACACTATTTCTTGAATCTTTGTAATTGTTGCTTGCTATCTTGTTTTTACTTTGACACAGAAAAGGAGACAGTCTTTATAATAACTAAGTATATGAACTAAGCATATGTCTTATCAGGCAAAGAGAAAGATGAGCAAACAGTCCGACACGTTAAGACACGGATGGAATAACAGCATTGCATTCTCACGTAAACAAGTTCTGATTGGTAGACTGTAGATTGTAGATCTTCGTGTAAACATATTTGTTTAATAAACGTTGTGCCTTCACTAACAGGTCTATCAGGTTGTTCCGAAAGTCTCTTTCGTTTTCGACTGATGCATCGTAAAAATCCAAAAAATGAGAAAAAACTGCACGGGTAAATAGGAGGAAGAGAAGCTTGAGAAGAAATAATAATACGGAAACAAAAAGTTGACGGATGGAAAATTTCCAAAAATCTTGTTCTAGGAATGCTATCTGTGATATATTCAAATTTTTTAAGTATTGTATACTCCTCTTTTAAAAATGAATATAATTTCGCAAATGCTCGTGCAGACAAATTTTTCTTTACAATTTGCTTTAAAAATGTATGGGTTCCAATTACACCCCTGTTCACGGTTAACATTAAAATAGTAGTAGTAGAGAGAGAGAGAGAGAGAGAGAGAGAGAGAGAGAGAGAGAGAGAGAGAGAGAGAGAGAGAGAGAGAGAGAGAGAGAGAGAGAGAGAGAGAGATGGTTAAGGCGGTAGTATACCCTCGGATTGTAACTAGCAAATAACTAGAATCTTATTAGATTTTGGATCGAAACATGGGTTTGTGCGATTCGGTTGTTTGACCTTATTTGAGCAAATTTTGGGCTGGGTGAGGGCTCATTCTAAAGAGGAAGGTTCATCACAGTGCGCTCTGATCATGATTTTAACGAGATTATGTTTATATTTAATAACATGAGGGCTCAAAGTAGAGAAAAAGTCTAGGGAAAAAACCCGCAGATTTCAATGCATTTTTCTGTCTCTAAAAGACTTTTTGACTGCTATGATGACCAGAGCGCACTGCGTTCAACCTTCCTCTTTAGAATGAGCCCTCACCCAGCCCAAAATTTGCTCAAATAAGGACAAAAAATGTCTGGGCGCAGACCCACTGTTTCGATCGAATATCTAGTAAGATTCTAGTTATTTGCTATTTACTAGTGGTTGTATTTACAGTGGTTGGCCAAAGTTCGGGGGCGGTCGCGAGTCCGGTTGTTTGCAGTATGGGAGAAGTGGATCGACAAACTCGGGCACATTAAAATCCTTCGAAATAATGTAGCACAGTAGAATCGGAGGAGGGAAAAGTGTCGAGAATTTAAGTTAAACTGGGTTAGGTCTGGATTATGCATGAGTGCTGTTAGAGTCGGGTCAGGGCCGAATTGGATCCGCCCAAGCATAAGTTAGGCTTGAGTTTGATCAGAATTAAGATCATGCGGTGTTCGGTCAGGCGTCACTTCGGATTTCGCAAAATACAGAACGGAATCGAGTTAGAGGGTTCTTAGGCTTGGGTTTCATCGATTGAATCTGATTTGAAGGCAGGACGACACCGCGCGGTCGTCGCGTCGCGTCGTTTGAAATTCGGTGAGATTAGAATTAGGATCCTGTTAGGGTTTCGAGCTGTGTATGGACAAAACAGAGTCGAGGATTTGTCTTACGCTAATTGAATCTGACACGGGGGTGGGTTAGGCTTTGCTTCGAACCGAGTCGGGTCAGAGTTAAGACCCGTACTTCGGTTTCGCTATGTCTGGAAACCGACATCTTAAGTTTATTACAAATTGCACACGTAATCACGATGATGTAGAACCTGGATTTCGATCGGATCTGCTTATGGTACCTCATCCTGATGTGCCATATGGAACAGTTGTGCATTTCGTTGTGTATATCAATTTTATATATCGACGAAACGATTTGTTATTTGCATTGACTTGTTGCCTAGACTACAATATTATAAAACCAGAATAAAGGACAAATTTATTTTACGGAACAATGTTTAACGTGATATCAAAGTGGAAATGTTCCTGCATTCGTGAGGATCCTCAGTTTTTTCATAAATGTAAATGGATTATGCCTCGACGCGATACTAAGTTGATTCGATTGGAATCAATACGAGCTAGGTTGATTCAGTCAACTCAATATGATTCGGACAGGGGTTGAGGTAATCTAAAAGTTGATTAAGATGGGAACGACTATAGGGCTGTGTTCAATCTGGGATAGATTCAAGTGAAATCCCCACGTTACGCCATTTTTAACTCCCGAATGCAGAATCCGAGTGACCCAATTGTGGCTGTTGCTACATTTATTTCTTAACATATGTATTCGTACAGTTGTAAGCCGTGTAATTATGCGTGAACGTACCATATGAGGTTAAAAGCGCGCGCGCACACACACATACATAAAATTATCCTGTAAATTACGTGCAGTGGAAATGATGCGTTCGACAGTAACTAATCGAAAGAATGATTGAAATCAAAGTTGCGTGCTGTCAGTTATACCTAAGACATAGAAATTTGCGTTAACACCAGAGCCAGCAGAAGTATTAAAATGGTTCTGTAAGAATTTATAAAACATACTGATTCGTTTGTGTGCACAGTAGACAATAGAATAAAATTTAATTGAAATTCCAATAAAAATGCATTTCTTATAATTTATAATAAACAGTGATTTTAAAACAGATAACGTGTACTGATCTTTCGTTACGTAAATAATGAGATTATTTGTTTACCACTATAGAGAAATTACACGCGCTGTCCCGATGTCAATATGTCGATACTCATTAAAGTCAAAATCAGTCAGTTCGATCGCTCGGGGTACTTCTAGTATCAATTTCCCAGTACACTGTTAATAATCATTCAGAATGTTAATTCAAAATTATTATCAACTTCGGGCGTCGTTGTGTGGGTTACGTGGCAAGCAAATCGAATGAATGAACACTAGAACTACCTACGGTTGAAAGTAGGGTTGGAATGACCTACTTCAGATTTCTGGTTTTGCTAAAAGCGAATGTGGTCTTGTAGGAAATTGTAAAATATACTGATTCATTCTTATGCACGGTACGATGAAGGTTGAAATATGGAGAATTGTTCAATTTCATAATTTGAACGTTTCGACCGCTCGGTAGTTGCAGTGTTCGACGATTCGCTGTTAATTGTAAAGGATTGCGATGCGGGTTACGTGTAAAATGGATCGACAATATTACCAACCATGGTGCTTGGACGCTTTCAGCCCCAGACCGTTGATTCTCTTGGTTAACTCGGCGCTGGCTCTTTCGACGACCCCTTGCGCTGATATCGAAGACATCTCTCAAGCGGTGGAGGCGCACTCCCTTTGTTCACCCAGGATTCGTAGTCAAGACGAGCACGGGTCCGCGTGGCCGTGGTTAAAGCGCCGCATATTCAAGCGGAAGAACGCACCGAGCCGAGGATCGTTTTCCCGTTTCTTTCCCTCGGGCCGTGTTCACGGCACGCATCGATCCGATAATATCCGAGCGGCAGAAATCACAACAGCCCCTGGTGGTGGTGTCGACGCGCGCGACGCGACGTTCCGATAGCACACACAAACCCCGGGCCTGGTTATTCCGCGAAGAGGCGCATTCGATCGCTAATTTTCTACGGGGATATCGGGGAACCTTCTAAATTTATCGCGCGCATCGCCGGGACGCGACGAGAGGAACGACAAACGCAACCCTCCGGCGCGGTGGCTCTCTACGACGCGAATCGATGATGGAACGTTTCACTGGAGAGATCTATTTTAATCGCTGGCATGACTCTCGAACGATTAAACGGCGGGCCGCCACGGCGGCGAGTGAATGAAGGACGTAACGCGGTGTACGCGGAGCGTGCGGCACCAAGGGTGAGCGGGAAAACGGGGGTTACGTGACCCTACCCCCCTCGCGACAATTCGCGAGATATCGAGAATAATCTGGTTTCGGCCGCGGCACCGATCCCCGGGTTTATGTAAGAAACTTTGACCACCTTCACTGCGAAACGTACGAACGACGGAACGCCTATACGGGAAATAGTTCGCGGGTAATCGATAAACGACCGATGATCGGCTAACGAGGGTTATGCGTTTCGATCTACGGTAGCTACGTTTGCACGGGACGGGACGCGACGCGACGCGTTTCCTGTGGACCACGTCGCCGCGGCTGGACCGTTTACCGCGGTGTCCCTCTGTTTATGTGTCAGTCATGACACCGAGCGGAAAACAAAGCTAAAAGGTGGAGCTGTTCTGCAACGGGCTCGGTACATGGGGGTGGTTTGCGCGAGACTGAATCGATAGCCGCGCTGAACTTGTCCGGCTGCCTCC
>CM052294.1:754633-1026139 GCA_028455765.1 Lasioglossum oenotherae | reverse complement strand
CCCCCCCCCCCCCCCCCCCCCTCCCCTTTTTCCGGCCACGCGATCATGTGCCGTGCCGTGTGGTTTCTATGTAGGCACAAGCGAACCTCTTTACGTCTGTCGACCGACGACCCGCCGTACACGACGCGACGCCCAACGATATGCAACCCTCTCAACCGAAAGATATTCCGGTCCTACCCTCCCGGCGCATGCCATAATCCTGGCCATTGAATTCTCCGAATTAAGTTGACATTGGTTCGAGAACCAACAGGACATCTTTTCTGTGAAGGCTTCCGGGTGTAAGCCGTGTCCTGGAGGAATTATTTTCCCAACGTTTCATTATCAGTGTCTTCGACCCCCCGATGAAGCTAGCTGCAATGCTGGCGAAACGTTAGGAATATAATTCCTCTAGGACCCGGCTTACACACGAAAACCTTGACCCTCCATCTCTGATTAGTACATCTTTCTTTCACAAGACATGACTCGAGCAAGGTAAAGCTTGAGAATCGGTATAACGAGCGGAAGCAACTCGACGGTCGAGACTGGGCATTTTAACGAGAGATGATCACGCCTGAAAAAAATAAACATGCTATGAAGGAAACTTCATTTTTAATGATTATCATCTTACCTTTACAATTGCAGTAATGCCAATAGATAGCCGAGATTCTTCCGATTAAAACAAGTCCTAACACGGTGTAAATTGACATAGATTACCCCGTATTAAATCGGTAGAATTAGTCCGATTTACCTCATTTTTCGACTCCGTTTAATCGAAAGGATCTCAGCCATCCATAGGCGTTACAATTATATAGGTAAGACGACAATTACTGGAAATCAAATTTTCTTTATTCTATGTTTAGTTTTACCAGTCATCTATCGTTGTCTACTGAGGTAGCTTTGTCAAGCTCCTGCCACAAAATTACTTTTAACAAAGAAAATTATTTTACATAAACAACTTCTACCCATCGAAAAGAGATAAAGTTCGAAAGCAACCGTAATATGTTGCAAATAAATAGATGACAATTAATACTGTCTTGGATTTCATATTTGCTTGAATAATATGAAAATGTTTCTCGTATTTAATGATAATAATAATAAGTAAATTTGCACCGTATTCGCAGTTCATTTGTCCTTTTTTTTACTCTGATGATAATCTGATAAATATATTCCACATTTTGAATGTAGAATGCAGAAGTAATCAATAATTTTCTTCAGAGGAGAACACCACGGGGCATAATGAGAAATTGTATATTTTTTTCAGTTTTAACATTTATACATCATTGTGTTTGATGTAATATCTTCATTCATCTTTAGGATATAAAAAAAATTGTTCTTATGCTATCTTGAGACCAGCAATGGAATTCTCGAGGAGCTAGAGGGTAGAAGAAAGATAAAGAGAAATTAATTGTAAAATTGTCCTGTATGGAAAATGGTCGTCATTGTGGTACATTATTGAAGCTTACCTTAAGATCCCAGACTACCAACTGACCGTCTAAACCGCTTGTACTGAATTCGTTATCCGATACTTTTCGTATGCAATTAATTGTATTTTGGTGTATGCTATCCAAGGCATTATCGTTTGTATCTGTTCTCGCTTGCCGATCTAACGATTGAAATTTCCGCATAGCAGATAAGCCGGCAGCCTCTTTTTTCTGTGTGTTGTCTAACTTTGATACAAAATACAGTTGACCATTGTCGTCAATGGAATACAACATGGGCATGCAACTATGACCCTAAGCAATAAATAAAATTATCTCTGATAAATAAGTGGTTGTTACATAAATTAAAATCTTATTGTATTTAGCAATTGAGAATATTAATATTTATACCGCTGCAACAATGGAATTGGACCCCATCCAAACACAACTTAAAAATGGTAAATGTTCTGTATACAATCGTACAACTGCATTTCCTTTAGTAGCATCAGCAATGCATATAGATGAATTGTGTGCGACCCAACATATTTTATTACCACATGGACTAAATGCGACAGAATGTATCCAACCCCCTGTATACAAGAAGCAAACCAAGTAAGAGACAGAAATAAATAATATTTAGACCAATAAAAAGAATATGATGAGATCTCTACCTCCGTTGGGAGTATTTTGAAATTCAGCAAGTAATGTTCCTAAAGTATTGCTTTGACCCCAAGAACTAGAGCCTGGTGCATCTTCCATGTCATTGATAAATGCGCTAAAGACACGAACTTTGTAATCGGTAGATCCAGCAACAAGAACTTTGTTATTCGGGTGCCAGTCGACTGTAGTTACAGTGGACCTCAACGGACGCTTTATATGCTTACACTGCCACCAATTATTCTCAGAGACAAAGTAACACACAGCTATTATTCTACCTCCTGATCCAACAGCAAATTTATTTTCTACGAAACAAAATGCAACCATTCAGCAAATTGATTTAAAGACAATTACATTGCATAATTGATTTAAATTAGAATAATTATAAAATATACCTAATGGAGACCATTTGACACATGTTGCAGCTCGATTTATTCTTAAAACAACCCATGTAGGATTCCATTTTCCATCATCTTCTTGCGTCCAAACATATGCATTCTTATCTGCTGAACAAGTTACTATTCGATTAGCATTTGGTGCCCAATCGATGCCCATCACATGCATATGATGCTCTTGGAAGTCCTGCAGCAATTTCCAACCACTCGATGTACGCTTGTGAACTTGTATTTCGTTATTATTTGGACAGATAGCCACTTCTATAAAGAACAGATTAAAGATGTTCATTGATTTGAAAGAAGCTCACCGCTGAATAAACGAATGTCATACCTTTTCTGTCTTTATTCCAAGCGTGACAGCTGATAGCCTCAACACCTAAGTTATGTACTTCTGTCATCTTGTCACTGATTTTCACAAACGGTTCAACGAAATTACATACGATATCGTTCGAATCAGTATACGATCAACCGTGAATTATCTCTGTATATGAATCACCGCACGTTACCGTTCAAAAACGGGTGCGGTCGCACATTAAACGTAATTCACTTATTTAAAAATTACCGGAAAAGTTTACTTATGTACGTAGATTTTCGGAAATTCGTGGACTCTGGTCAGTCGACACGAATTTCCCAGATATCTGACGAACGGCACGACACGAAAATGCTCTGTCTAAATGCACCGAAATTGACAGTTCATCCGCCGACAGCGGGTTATCAAGGCACCCTATAAATAAGGTTATGTTGTTCCAGATAGCCTTAGACCATATGTACTTATAGACACGGCGCAGATAATTTTGCCTATGGCAAAGATCATTCAGATCATGGATAATGTGACGTCACAGTTTCAAAAGATGTACAAGCAGATATACTCTCTGATACTATGGATACGGTATTCGGGTCCTAGCCACGTCGGAAATTGATCGTAGAATACAATGCCAGCATACAGTAGAATTATACAGTAGAATTATTGCACAGTAGAAATTTACTTTAACGACATCTGCCACATTGATGCGGGCTGGTCGCATCAATGTGGCAGATGTCGTTAAAGTAAATTTCTACTGTGCAATAATTCTACTGTATAATAAGTTAATAGATAAGACCTTTGAGGGCGATTGCTCCCTAGATTGATCTTTTATCTGGCGTTTTTGACAACTGAAAAAACCCGTATTTGTATTATCACGAAATGAGAACGCGAATCCCGCACCCTTGCAATCTTGCAAATCGGCCGAACACCGGCCCGGCCGGCAGGCCCTGGGCTCGTGCCAGCTCGAGCCACCTGCAGGTGAAATTCGCGCTATTTCGCGCACAGGGGCCCGGCTAAAATCGAGCCGGTGTGCTTTCTGGGTAGTCTCTGTCATCGCTATTTACTTATTCACCACCATTTACCATTTCCAGTTTGACTTATAGAAAATATACATGATTCAAATACTTGAAATTCTCTTCGTCGCACCGCTTTGTTCGTAACAACTTTATTGCATTTTCTGGCATAAACAAGCCGTCAATATTCTTACTGAAGTAAATCAATCAAAATTTCGAAAACACGACCACAGACGAGATATGAGAAAGACCATTCATCTTATAGATGATCCACAGAATACCTATTTTGTAAACTGGTTTTTTATTAGAATAAATAAATATTAGACCTATCCTTTACAATATTGTTCGATTTAGAGAAATTATGTAATATAGCTTTAGATCGAAGAGTATATAAAATTTCCTTACAATATAGTAAAAATTTCTTTGTCTTTCAAATATAATAATTTGAAAAAATAAGTTCGAACTGGTTCGAACATCTTCAGAAGTCAAGCGATGTCGATGTCGAGCGAAGTTGAAAATTGTTGAAACTAAAATACTTATTTTAGTTTAGTTAGTTTATTGTTTATACTGGTTTATACACATTTATACAGTTGAGAAAGGATTCTGTATATTGGTACCACTGAACTAGTCATATGCATTCGCATATCGTGCTTGATCGTGTTCTTCTGCATATGATGAGCAACGTCACCAACGAGTTTATGTGAAACCCTTCCGCCGCGTTACATACTTTTATATTTCAATTCATCAATTTTCAGACTACAATTGCTTTGATGATTTTTATTTCTTCTAATCAAGGGACATAAGTGGCGTGCTCGTGAAACATGGGATCCTCCCACAGTATTGAAATACCTGGAGGTGGGACAGAAGGTTACCATATACTAAGGGTAATGAACATTTGTCAGAATATTTTGATTTATTTTACAAACGTAGATAGTGCTTTTACCTAATGAATATCTCCATATTACATTAGATAACATACCTAACAACTAAATGAAATTATAGTACAGTTGCAAATTAATCAAGCAAACATTTGCTAAATCATAATTACAGCCTGGTATAATTACAATATTTCATTTAGTCTTTACAATTACAATAGGTACAAGAAGGTTCTCCTGGACAGGAAGCTGGCCTTGAAGCATTCTTCGACTTCATTGTAGCCATTGGAAATACTCGCTTGGTCTGTTTTTCTATTATTCTTTTTTTATTACATTGAAATCTTATGTATTAGGTGTGACATGTCAGTTTTTGTAACAGATATGTACAAATTTTACTTGTTCAGTAATCAATACATCGTTGCTACTATTTCTGATAAAATCATAATTAAACAATTAATGTTATTATTAGACTACGGATCTTTATGCAAAATAAAATTTTTCTACATCAATTGAAATTTATAGGAGTACATGGACATTATTAAACTTATGTAATCTTTGTACTGTTTTAGATTACACACCTACTCGTTTTGTGATAAATGTATAAAATCTGCAGTCTAGTTATTACGAATAAGAGCAAAAATTAGTCGAAACGTATTGAACTATAGCTGTACCTTTTACATAAATCATTATTAAAAGTCTTTGATCAGTCGGTTATTCAATCATTAAAGATATATGTATCATTCAATTTTTTTTATAGAATCAGGATAATGATACCTTAAAGGAGCTGCTTAAGGATGGTGTAGACAAGAAATTAACACTTACAGTGTACAGTAGTAAAACTCAATCTGTAAGACAAACTGTTATAGTACCTAGTCTCACGTGGGGTGGACAAGGTCTCCTCGGAGTCAGTGTGAGATTTTGCTCCTTCGAAGGTTCCAATGAAAACGTTTGGCATGTTCTTGTAAGTATGTAGTAAGCGTAAATCATAGAAAAAATGAATGACAAGCATTGAGAACATTGACTAATATTTTTTGTGAATTATGGATCATTATCGTATGTAGGAAGTACATCCATCTTCTCCTGCTGAATTAGCAGGCTTACGACCATTCACCGATTACATTATCGGTGCGGATTCAGTGTTGCACGAGTCCGAGGATTTGTTTACTTTGATAGAAGCACACGAATCATGTACTCTGAATTTATATGTATATAACACAGAAGATGATTCTTGTAGAGAAGTTACAATTATACCTAATCATATGTGGGGTGGAGAGGGAAGGTATATAGATGCATTCTTTTACTTGTTATGTTAATTCAGATTTTATGTGAATACGTTTTAAACCTTACAGCTTGGGTTGTGGAATAGGATATGGATATCTTCATAGAATACCAATTAGAAACGTTGTCGAACACAAACCTAATTCATATAACTCGTATACGGTATGTGTGAAATATTTCAATTATTGTATCGATTATAGTGATACCTTTGTCCGCTATTCAAGATGCTTTTTCAGAGTACTACAAAGTCTGCTGTTCTAAATCAAGTGACAACCACAACTATCACTCATACCGGGGGAAGTAATATGGTGACAAATATACCACCAGGTTTCTCGATTCCACCTAATTACATTTCATCGCAAGAAGTCACTACCAAAGCTCAACTTGAAACTACTACATTGCCACAAACCGTGTATACGCCAAACGTGCAGACGTACACTGCTCCACAATTGAATCCTGCTACTGTCGGTGGATCTACAACTATTTCCGTGCCACATGTGATGTCTAACCAAGGGACTATGAATGTTATGAGTGGTAAATTATTAATAATTAATAGGGGTGTGCGATATCCCGAAAATATACAGGGTGGTTCACCAGATATTACCACCTCGATTCTCGTCATTATTATTATTCGTAGCGAAGAATGTTTATATAAGGTTAAATGGTTTTGAGAGATGCATGCTTCGGTGTTGTGAGTTTTAGACTTACATTCCATCAAATACGCGATCGGTACTTAAGTACAACGACATCTGTCAGAAGGGCGGAAACTTATTCCCATACCCAATAATAATGACAAAAATCGAGGTGGTAATATTTAGTGAACCACCCTGTAAATTATAAATGTCCAGCTCGTTCATAGTTCTTAACTTGCAACATTTATACATAGGTAATAGTGCTGCACCTCAACCAAACATAATGCCAAATATACCTGGCATGCCTACTACTCCACCTTTGCCAGCGTTCACCACTTATACGCAAACTTTGAGGGAAGCTGGTGTTACTGCCGAGTTGCCCAAAGATTTATACAGTCCGCCAACTGTACAGAATCCAATTCAAAGTACCACGACGACCGCAGTACCGTTTAACGTGCCTCAATCTCAAGTAGTAACAGTACCGATTTCTCTACCCGGAATGCCACCTATTACCGTTAGTGCAAGTCTACCGCAGAATACGTCTTATTATACTCCTGTTCTTGACCAAAATCAAATAACCGGCGTGAACACGGTCCCCACGTCTACTGTGACGTCGACACAGTAACAATAGTTTCTCGTTTCGAAGAAAATTTTGATTTCCTAAACGAAATGAATATCAATGAATGCAATTAAGTGCGCAATTCATGTGTTACAAATATACTGTGTCACTCTACTCTTGTGCGTTTATACTTTATTACTTGTCTAAACAGATATATACAAGTTCTTGGATACGCAACGGAAAGATTATGTAATTCTGTACATAGTTAAAATAATCACGTAAACTATGATTAAATTAAAGCATTTAAGAAAAAAGATACAAGTATTACGTTCGTTCTACTGCTTACGATTTTTAGTCTGCTAGATTCTGATAGATGTTTCAATTTTCATTACTTACAATTTGTACGCAATTTGTATGCAATATAATTATACCATAATAAACTGAGACATTTATGAATTAGTTGAACAGTTAGTAACAATAAATTTTCAAGCTTATAAAAATGTTCATTCAGCTGCTTACGATTATCATTGTGCATGATTGTACTATAAATATTGCTCTTATAATTTCCGATTATACAATAAATAAGTTTAATATATACCGATACATGTTTCGATTTTCATTATTTACTGTATCATTATCACATAATTTGTTATTACATATGGTTTGTACAATTAATATACAATATATTATAATTGTACGACAATAAACTGAGACATTTATGAATTATTTGAATAGTTAGTATCAATAACTTTTCAAGCTTATAAATGATATTTGTACAATAGTTTCTCTTGCTTCCTATTGCGTAACGAGTACTGTGAAGAATGTAGAAGATATTGCTTTTAGAAAAACCATTTATTCTATGTATACCCCGTACAAGAAGAAATACTATTAATATACAAGATCTGATAATATTTAAAGAATTATCTCTGTGTCTCCTAATTCCTCGTCAGTGGGTAAAGTGAACCTGGATGGATCCACAATATTCGGATCTATTAGAGGCAACCCATTCTCCTCTCTGTAACGAAGTTGTAAATACGCTTCTCGGCGAGCCCAATCTTTCAGTCTTGGATCTGGCAGGTATGCCATTATAAATGCACCACCCACCAAGCAAAGGCTAACAGATACAAACAATGTTACATGCATAAGAAACCGATCGGAGAATTTATTCTCCTCATCGAATCCAAAAGAGTTCCAATCCTTTTTAACAGAAACTTCTTGATCTACCGCAGTGTCGTCCTTTTTTGGTGTTGATGACACAAGGCGTTGTATAAGATTATTTGCTTTCACATCTTTTGGCTTGGTTAACAAGGCAAGCCCGTTCTTGATTCCTTGAGAACGAACTATTTGGAGCAGAACTGACATTTTTCAAAGTGAATATTTCTCAATCATATATTGAGAATGTCAACTCGAATATATGTGTGTTGTTCGTTAACCGTAACCAGTCGTCGATATATCGTGATTATTTCAGAAACCAGAATTAGGCATCTGCGTAACTTTTATTCGAGTAAAAACTGCACGATCTATCGTGCAGGTTAGGAATTACGTATAGGCAAGAACTTCATGCAGAATACAGCAGAATATGCGCTAACGTGAATGCGTTCAGGAAGAAAGCGATCGAGGGCGCACGAATTTAAACATTTAGAACTGCGGACCTTCGTGCACTTACGGTGTAAACAAATGTTAAAAATTCGAGAAAATATGTATATTAATAATTAGACTGCGGATCTTTATGCAAAATACATATTGCGTTGGAATGAAAGTTCGTAGCATTTTTAAATTAAAACTCAAAGATAAAATTGGCATATTTATACATAGATTTGTTCAATAACATATTTTCCATTCTCTTCTATTACTTTTTGCCATTTTTTAGGTCACTTCTCATGTCATCCAATAAACTTATGAATAAATATCTTAATTTCATCTTTGAATTTTTATTTAAAAACGCTACGAGCTTTCGTTCCAACCTAATAAAAATGTTCTGTATTGATTGTAGGAAGCAGAAATGAAATAAAAATGGATTTCATCCCTTAATCACTTTGTTACATTAAAAAAACATTACAATATATTCTTAAATTTTTCTAATCTAATCCTTTACCGTCTTATATTTTACCCAACCAATTTCTACATAAATGTATAAAGATCCACCGTCTATTAATAATAATTAATAATGTTTTTATTCTATTTTATCATTACCTTGACGAATCTCTCTCTTATGGTCAATGAAAGAAATTTTCTCCTTAATTTAATTAAGAAATGGTAATTTTGTTGAAGTTATTTGTTATTTAAAATTATTACAAAATTATATAATATATAACTATACATAAACGTATTCTTGAAGATTATGAAGGTATTAAACGGCATATTTTACTAAAAATTCATTTATTTTTATATGATAAAGTTGACAAAGCATGTGTATAGAATTCTTAATTACTCTTACAAATATAAAATAATTTTACTTTCCGTTTTATATTCCATTAGAAGCTTTACTTTCTGTATGTACTGTAGACTGGCCTATTTCCTCCCACAAAAGATTGGTTAAGTTACTGTCATCGCTTTTATAACAGAAATGATGAATATAATCCACCTTATTTGATACATCTGATACTATAGTTAAGGATAACTTTTTTTAAATAACAAGTGTCCTATAAATAAAGATCGCTGAAACAATTTAAGAAAGATAAATAAATCTTCTTTTTTGTCAAATTGATATTTAAATATGACAATATATAACAAATAAATTAGATAGTAACTGTAAGGATACATCCTTGAATATTTTCTTTAAGGTCTTCGTAGTCCCATCGTATCCTGGTTAATTCTTTGTACAAGTTATATTTTTTGCTATAAAAAAAGTTAAGCCAATAAACAAAAATAAGATTTATCAGTTGCAAAGAGATTATGGTACAAGTACAAACCTTCCTTGATCCAATAATTCTTGATCTTGTATATTTCGTTTGAGACTCTTCAGTTTGTTTCTCTGTAACTCCAATATATGATTCTCTTCCATAAGCTTGTTCTTTTCAGCTTCCAATCCTGCCTATACAAAAATATACTTCTTATATTCCAACACACAGATACGGGTTATAATAAATATGAAAAATAATTACTATGTGGTCTAAATGCTTAGTTAATTCCTGATTCTTGTATTCCAAAGCTTCTTTTTCCGATTTAAGGACTTTCTCCATTGCGCTTATTTCTGACATTAATTCTTGGATTTTTATCTCATCTTCTACAATAAAGAAAAAGCATTTTTTCGGCTCCAAAAAGGTAAAAATATAATACAATTAAGTACCGTTGCGGAGTTGGTCCTGTTTCGTTCTCATATCATCCATTAAGATTTGTGACCTTTGTAAGTACTCCTTCATCTGTACGTCCGTAACTTTCAAATGCTTGTTTTTCAAAGCCATTATATCGTCCATTCTGTTCTTGTTAGCAGAATTTACAACGGATAGAAAAACGTAACAATTTTCTCTCTGCTAGCAAGCTAGCAACCATCGTTTGTGTACTTAGTCAGTTGAAATTTAAATTGTCACCATGCATTACTGCCAACGTGCCAACAACCAGTTGCAGTGATAGCTGAGAGATAGCGCATGCTCATTGTGCAAGATTTCTCGCGCACGATAAAATTGGGTACCTTATTGATCACCCCGTAAAATTTTTAAAAATTATTATGATTTCTTGTGAAAAATGAATGTATTACATGTGTATTTGTGTATATTTTGTAACTCGTAGGACACATCCTTGAGTCTTTTTGTCCAAAACAGATTGTTTCGGTACATTCCCGCCAATTCCTGCCTCAGGACTCTCTGCCTTCTGCTACCTCATCATTGTAATATAAATACGTCACTGTCTTGACCGCGCATGCGCGTGAAATCTTGCACAATATCTCTACACTGCCAACAACAAAGACTAACAAAAATACTAGCTGCTGATGTACATTCTGCTGGTAGAAAATTTGGAGTTCATTATGTAATTCAAATCCTAAAATACTATCTTTTCTTCGGAATACAAAACATTAAAAACTAAAATACTTGCTATCAATATTAAAACATTACAAGGTTCGAAAAAGATAGAGAGATAAGAGAGTAAAAATACAAGTATGAAATAGAAACTTACGTATATAAAACTGATTTTTCCTGCCCTCCTCCTATAATCATTGGAGTAACTTGAAAGTTAGAGTTAGATGTATACTGTTTTTAGAATATATTCAAATATAAAAAACAAGATAAGAGAAACAATATTTGGGTATTTTAAAATATGGATGCAACGATATTCCGCATGCAAATTTGTATATTTTTAAGATTATTTTGTATCACAAATATTTTAACAGAGATCATTTTTACAAGTACCATGTCTTTTAATAGTGATATGTTAATAAGTGAACTTAGCATGTTTATCTTAATATGGTATAAAAGTATAAAATCTTGCAAATTGTAATCTCATAAAAATTATTATATGATGAAGATAATGTCGGTGCAGTATGCACCTAATGAAAAGATTCATGAATATGTAATAAGATGGTAAAATACACTTAACTCTAAAAGAAACATTGCGTTTCTACAACACAATATGTCGATAATGATCACTAAATCGCTGCTATCTAATGACTTTTCAAATCGCCGTATTTCATAACTGGCGACGATATAAATATATACTACTTAACAAAAATGTTTTTTAAACATCACATTTTTATCAAATGTTGGTTATCATATATTGCGTTACAAAATATTGTTTTTTTATATCCCTATTGTCAAGACAATGAGATATAAGTAAGCAGTGGCGCACCCAGGATGTAATCTTGGGGGGGGGCCGAGTTGAACCCAGCCCTAGGTTTTGCGTGATGACCTTTTTTTTTAGCCAACATATCTGTCAATGGCTACTCCGCGATTTTAATTTTGGAAGGTAAACATTTTTTCTTGGGGGGACTTGGCCCCCTTGCCCCCCCTGGATGCGCCACTGTAAGAGTAATATTACAGAGCAATATTTTTTTGGAAGATAAAATGCTTAACTATGGCATAGTAATGTTATATAATAACAAAGACCTTACTTAATACTTAAAATATACACAAGTCCTTTAATTACTTATAATAAGTATTTATCACCCGAGCGTTAATTTCTGTCCATCTATATTCAATCTATATAAATATGCTGTTCGTTGGTAAGCGAATCACTTTTTTGCAGCTAGTTTTTTATAAAATGCAACATCATTCAAATCATGGCAACAATAAGAGAATAAGATTGAATAAGATGCTACAGAAGGCCATACTATTAACTGTAACAATTTAAATGCGACACTTGAAACATGAACAATTTTGCCGAGAATGTGTTTGAAATTGTAGTAAAATCGAAATAGAAATCTCGATAGTCTGATTTTGCAATGTTTATTAATTATAGACTTCTTTGTAGTCGTTCATTTTCAACATTTGTCCTTTTTTATTTGAATTTTTCTCTTGAAGTATTTGTGACCTAAATAGAAAGAAAATAAAATAGATTTAAGAATATACAATTTCTTGTTACGACTTTCAGCAATTATTAAATTAATTATTTACCATATAAACTCGATAACATTTTCATTAAAGTCAGGCACTTGTGTGATAAAATATTACATTGTAATATCTTGTTCCCTCTCTTGTAGATTAATGATCATGATTGAGCACATTTACGTTTATTTGAGCAATTATGTTCACTGAACCATTGTTATGTTCATTATTATTGTTCGTGTTATCATCCCCAGTTGCATTAGAAGACGAAGAGTAATTTCTTTGAGCTAATGCCGCATTGGTACCGTTTTCAATTTGTTCTATTCCGAACTCTGCTTCATTTCTGTTGATCTGTCCTTGTGTTGATTGTCTAAAAATAAATGTTTAAACATTTTATAGATTTATTGACATTCCTAAACAGAACGAATATAAAGACATATTGGTAATGTTTTTTGAAAATAATTACTTAATAATAATATAATTGTAGAAATTAGTTATGGAACTTTCCTGTTTACAAATAGAGAGTCATTTACTTACGCTGGAACCAATGCATTGGGATTACCATTGGCCGATGACCTTTCAAATGAGGAACTGAATTGCTCCAGTGTGTTCGCATTATCATTATTATTATTCAAGTTGTTTTCATAGTTTGGATCACTTCGGACCCAACTTGGATTGTTAAATAAGCCTGCACATACCAGTCTATTTTTATCTTTCAAAATTTTATTGTTGTTGAAAGGCATGTGTGATAAATTCTTTGGATGATCAATAAAAGGACCTATAAAATATGTTTTGTATAAGAAAACATGTTGGACATTTTGTACTCACTGTCGATGTAACATACATTATGATATGCTACTTATTACCGTGTTTTGAATAGCTTGCAGTTAATTCAGCGTTCAAGTAGGTAGATATACTGTAATAAAATATTCGTATTTTTCGTAAAAAAAAAATTAACCGTTTTTTAATTCACAGTTAGTACTGTAAACAAATACAAGAAAATGTTAAGAAGTGAATAGTTACGATAGTCAAAGAGAACTACAGTGCTCTTAGCATTTGATCTATGCATTGCTGTCAATTTGTCAGACATTATTTTTTCTTTAAAATTTAAAAGAAAACACGGAAAATTATGCGTACATACATGTATGAACAACTGCAAATAGACAGCAAGCTATTCTATAATGTATCTACATACGAATAAGTTTTAAAAAAGAAACTACTCTTTGCATTGTACTATTATGCAAGTGCTGTAAGTGTGAAGTAAGTAAAGTATATCGTGTAGTGTAATTGTGAAAACGTTTACTGAAATATGTAATAATACTTACTGCTTTCTACTGGCGGCGCAGTTGGTGGCATTGCATCGAAATCAACGCAAAATTCAGATTTATTGGTCTTATACTTTCTACCTCCTAGAAAATAATTATTACATTTATATTATATTCTTATTACAACATTAGAACTCATAATTCTACACAGTTTCATTATATGTATTGATCCATAAATATTTTTACGTACGTCGTTTAGAAAATATTGCATAGATGCAATAAGCTATTGAAGCTAATAAAGCAATGGCGAACAGTATTGATACACCAATAATCCAGCTTGTATTTGGATTGCCATTTCCTGTTAAAATAAGATAAAAAAGGAAATTCATTATAAATTTATGTATATTATTAACACATTCCACATCGCATGGGGTGTATGCAACCCCATACTGAACTTTCCATTCAGACCGATTGGAATTCACATTGAAAAACGAACCATATGTGTTTGTTAAAATAATTCCTTAAAAATTTAATTTATTGCTTTGTTGTCTAATGCATATTGAACTCTACACTCTTCTCTTGATAATTATGGTTTTGTACTATTGAAAACTTGTAAGGCATACGTTAAAAGCAAGTTTATTTAATTGTAAAACGCAGCCTGAATGGAAAGTCTCCAAAAATCAGTCTGACACGGAACGTGTTAAATAGAGTACAATATGGATTAAAATCTTAAATAAATGAAATTTGATCTACAGTGAATATCTTTCAAAAGTTGAAATGATAAGGATTGTTTTATTAATATTTTCATAACTTGACTTACCAGGATTGTTCTCAGAGAGATTTATTTTCTTGCACAGAGTAGAAAATTCTCCTGTTCCCAATTCTTCCGCATTATAACTGTTGGTAAACATATTATAATTAGAACACCGAAACTAACCTCTTCAGCATTTCAAGCATAAATATTTATATGTCATTTAATGTAAATATAATGTATTAAAATAGTATAAATATAAATTACTTAGGAAGACACGGCCCACATTGAGATGGACTTCGGGCAGGTTTGGCATTTTCTTTTCGGTTATATCTATTGCATGATGTATAATTCACGCATTGTTGCGATACGGGATAACAATACTGTTTCTCCGAACAGTCCGTATCTTCACGACAGAATCCTTCCTCGATCGTACCCTATAAAAAAATAGTTATTATGTTAAAATACATCATCGTGTGTACGTCCTCTGAAAGTAACTAAACATTTTAAACAATCTTCCAAAAACTGTGTCAGTTGAAATTTATATTTTGCTGAAATTAAAAATTTTTGGTGCAAAATGTAATTTCGAAGGCAATTCAAATTTAATATGATAAAAATATAAGTGTTCAATTAAAATAAATAGAATAAGATTATGGCATTTAAATTTTATTATAGATTCGGCACACAAAAAAAAAATGGTTCATCATCCTTACATATATTCAAATTTTAAATCAGCAATTCCAATTAAAATTATTAAAGTACTTTGTTGTCTTACATATTTCATAGACCGAAATTATTTAAAAAATATCAATCTTGACATCGTTAACTATTTAATTGAAAAGTTTCATATTTCGCGATCGCTCCCGAAAGCGGTATTAGTATTAAAAAACAAATTTTATAATATAAACTTTTTTAAAGATTGTAATCAACGATATTTATTGACTGCCGTAGAAAAGTTATGCACTTGAAGAAATAAATATTACGTTTCCAAAGAACGCGATTTTATTATACTGTACCAGATTGTACTATACGAAATGATCAAGGTTCAAAAGCATGAGCAAGCGAATTTCGATGTCTCGAAGGGCCGCCATTTTGTGGAGGGCAGCCGTCTGCCACCAGAGTATGAATTCTGCTCTCGATCATAAAATGCTCGTCGCTTATAATAGTAAAAATCAAATTCAATAGTCGTTATTTTAACCGTTATAAATCTTCATTTACCTCGAGCATAGTCTATTGTTTCTGATAGACATTAAAATATTCGTTAATTTTCAACATATGTAATAGCACAACAAATAATAACCCGCTGAAATTTTTTTAATAAATTCTGGAAAGAATTTTCATTTTTGCCATTAACTCTAATTAGAATTACAATCACAACTGTCATGTTTACAGAAACGTAACACGGATACGCTTTTTATTAAATAAGCATAATCAAATCGGGGAAAATAATTTTGCTCTGAATGTTTAATTGTCGCCGATTCTATCCTTTTGATAGAACCACACGCTTCGTACTACGGAATTAATACATCTGAATTTTTTATTAACACATAAGAACAATATGAACGGGTCACATGTGACTGAACTACGACGTAAACAAAAATACCACAAGACAAGAAAAAAAAAGTGGCCTCTTATGAGTCATCAAACGTGTATTTAACAGCGTTTTGCTTGAATATATGAACACAGTAGATTTACGGATCGGTCAAATGATAAAAATCAAGAAAAATCGAAGACAGTAATTGGCTCTGATTCGTTCGTATCTGTTTCCATGAGGATATACTGGGATATACATACGAAGACTCCTGGTACGGTTGCTGTGCGTATGACTCATCGGCGCGGCAGTGCGACCGCGGGATACCGGCGCGGTTTTACTGTGCTAGTACCGTAGAAAATCATTCCGGTTTTAGTAATAAAGAGGCCGCTAGATTCTTGTGCAAATAATACGCATTAAATTCGCATACTTTCGACTTTCATTTGTCACGTTGCTTCAATAAAAAAATAAAAAAAGAAAACCTGCGTCGCACGATACCAATAATCACAGTACAGCACTGGTATGCGAGATAAAGAATTGCTTTTCTCCGTACACGTTATCGATATTAATTTCACAGGAAAATTGTCGCAAAAATCTACGGAAAAATCAATTTCCGAAATGTTGATGTAAGATGATGAAATCACGCTAAAGGAGTAAGAGAGAGAAAGGAGAAGAAGGACGGAGAACGTACAAGATCAAGAATCTCTGCAGATCAACTTGAATATAGCATAACTCTGGTGTTGAATTTGTATAAAAATTATAATACTTAACTATAACGTACTAATTGAATGTATTTTATGTCCCGCTGGCCCTTTTAGCGGGTACATATCGCTCTAAACTCTAAATGCCCCATTTGTTCACCTCTTTAACGAGGTCATGAACGTGTATATGTAAGTACGCATATGCGTTCATATTCGCAAAATACTCGAAATAAATTCTTTACAGTTATCCTATCAAATTATTTGATCTTATTGAGAAGAGAAGTAGAGACGAACACGATGTTAGGAATCAAATTCGACATGCGACGTAAATAGAAGTTTCAAGAGTTGCTGTACACTCACCATTGGAAGAAATGATGCGACTGTAGAGGGCCTCAAAGTATGTTTCACAATTGTAATCGCATATGCGTAATAAATGTCTGTATAAATCTGACAGGTTCATTCGAACACACTTTCTTCGTACGTCAACCCTTTCAGTTTCGTACTCGGTCTTCTCTGGACGCTAGTTCATTCCATACTGTTCCATACTGAGGAAGCATGTTTGAACCTGAACCGGCTGAACCTGTCGTGTCGCCGATACAGGTGGTGGGAGAAGGGGCAGCGGAGTGGGAGAGTCTCGGCAGTGGAGTAGCTCTGATAATGTCAGCCGTCAGCCTCCGACTCCGACCACCTCCGACCGAACCTTCCAGAGGAAATCCAGAGCTGCCTATAGGGTCAGGTTCCTTACGCGCTTCGCGCCATTCATTGAATTAATGAATCTTCCACCTGTCTGTGTCCTTCCACCTACCTATCTTTGTCCTTTCCATAACAATAAAATAATATATAACAGTGTTTTCTCGTAAACAGCACTGCAACATTAATGTAGGATAACATTTAATAATTACTCCATTAATATTCGGACGCTCTCAAAAAACCTGTAACTTTTTAAATATTGGACTATACGATTTGAACTTTCTTGAAAAGTTAGATTATTTGGTTTACTGCATGATGGGTGTGTGTGTGTGTGTGAAAAGAAATTTTTCCAAAAATTGCAATTTGTCGGAATTGTAGAGAAAATACTAAAAGTTGCATTTTACAACTTTTTTATGCAAGCCTATATTGAAAATTTAAAAAATATGTTTTGTAGAGCTGTGTCAGATGTAAGAATCCTTACATTTATTTCAGTTATCTTTAAACGTTTGCAGCTCATTGCAACGTCGATTGATTTCAATGACATTTTCAGAATATTATATGTTTAATTGATACGAAATGTGTTTTCTAAATTTTCCATATAAGCCCACATACGAAAAGTTTAATATATACTATACTTTACAGTGATTTTGTTTACCTTTCTAGATAAGTAAGCCGTACGCCATTATCGACATTGTTTGATACTATAATTATGATAGCCGGCGCGGCGACTGCACGTGTGACGTATCAACACAACTCTACACAATTAAAATTGCGGAACTCAACAAAGAGTACATCTTACCACCCACATATCAATATTATGTCACTGTATATAGTTATGGTCTGCTTGCTATCTTATACCCTTTCTACCTCTTGCCGCCTTTGTATCCTCATTATCGTATCACTTAACACGCGTGACGGCCGTTGATAGGGTTATTGGTGACGGTGCTCAAATTTTTTACTGCCATAATGGAGGTCACCAATGATGGATAATATGTAAATGGAAATAAATGAAAGAAACATTTATATTCCTGCAATGACCGCTATTATTATATCGATATTATGTATCATACGTTCCCTGAAATTGAATTTTATATTGAATGAATCAGTTGAGAGGTAAATAAAAACATTATAGTTTTGGTATTTACAATCAGCACATTCAGGGATGAAAAAGTTGGAAACGAAATTTAATGAAGTAAAAAACATAATGTGTATTTCTTGATTTAGCATATATGTACACACACTGATGAAAAGTGATCAATCTTATTTCTATTAATTTACCAATAATAAACCGTAACATAATACTTATAGTATTAAACACAAAATTATAGATGCTCCTAGAATATTATAATAAATCGTTTTTTAAATTACGTCTAATAAGAGCTAATGTTTGAAACTTTTTCTTTTACTTTACAATAATAACCTCGGAATAACAAAATTTCAAATTCGTACCGCGCATTATTTTCGTAGTCCTTGTATTTCTTTTATGTTAAACAGTTTTACTAATAGAAGATTAATTAGTTTAAGCTTTAGAATAGTTTCGCAAACTTCACTCTTTTGCCTTCCGTCGGATTTCTAGTAACATATTATAAATTATTCTTGATTGTTCGTTAATGCAAGTACTTCTTCATAGAATATCAGTAATGATTATTAACTGCATTACCAAAGAATGCTTAGCATTACAACATGTAACTTCTTCTCAACTTGCGAGATTTTTTTTTCAACGAAGGGAAATCGGTTCATGTACATCGTACAAAAGGCTACCCATATCTCTTAATGTTTCTTCTTTGATATATCCAAATATATGTATTTTCTTTCCATTTTATTCTTCTTTCCAGGTACTACTTCATTCTTCGCATTACAATTGCATTAGTTCACACAATGTTCCCAATCAACATACATTCACATTACTTCCATGCTGTTGTGCGTGCTTTCTGTAAAGCCCAGTGTGGATGTTGGCGCATCCTGCGATGTTTCTTCTAAAGATTGCGCGTCCATTCCCTCTGGTACACTGTTCGTTGTTGAACTTGCACCGTCGTCCCAATTTATCTTGAATCTAGTAACACGTGGTTTATCTCCTAAGATGTTTCGTTGTACTTTGTCAAACTGTGGTTGCGCCGGTGGGTTTTCCCTAAGTTCCGCATCCGTATATTCATTGTTTATGAAGTAGCCGACGCGCACAAATTCGTGTCCTCTGTATGAACAAGTTAACAGTACAACTGTAACCCCCAAAGCATCGTTGACTGGTATTCTACTGACGTCTGGAGGATCAGCCTGAAAGTAAATTGTTAATTCTTAATTTTCACTATCAACTACAGGCAGTATATCCTTTAAGTTAACAAATTTGACGTTTAATTTAATTGCTTTTCATGTTGTTAATTTACCTGAAATACAAACATATGTCTTCCTTCAGGGATTGGGCCAACGTATATTGTGTCTAAAACCTGATCGAATTCCTCAGATTCGGCGCTGCCGACATAGATCATTTTCCATTCTAAATCTGCAATTGTCAGAAACCATACACACAACATTATTTATTTCAATGATACAAATAAATTAGGAAAATTTCTTTCGCGGAGAAAAACATATTTAACTAAACATTATTAATATCCTTCTGAAAGTTTACACTAAAAAAAGTAATACATTTTTATGTGTCCTTGGAGAACATATCACTGGACCGTATAAACTAACCTAGTATAGTGTTCAAAGCATTAAGAAACGCTATTACTTCAAGTATCACAGAAGTAAGCGTATATTTATACTTATAAATGAGAATAAAGATTATAGATAGTACCTTCTTTCAATTCTTCGATACATTCAAACGTGACTTCAAATTGGAACGGGTTTAAAAACGGCGAAGGATTGTCGAGAACAGCTACGTTCGCTAGCTGAACTTTGGCCATCGTTGTTGTTGTTTAACTAAAATATTCACTACACAATCCGTATTTAACGATCACCGATTGGAACAACGACTCTCAAGTTCTACCGCAATATACCTTATATCTGAATTAATCTGATACGAAGCGAACACTCTCGAATCAAAGGATAAGTATTCTAACGCTTGGCACAAGTCACTTTGGCGGGAACAGAACCGAAAGACATTTCCGGTATCTTGGCCGTTGCTTTTCTGCAAACACAACAAATCGAGAATCGCTCTAGTGAAGTTGGCGCGGATTTTAAAAGTAATGCTTGAAAAATTCTAAGTAGACGTAGTTTCAGTATTAATAACCCTTTCGGATGGAAGTTACGTTTGTAATCTTAACAATTTATTAGGTACGTTTACCTGTTTAATTGAGAACTCTGGTAGAAGTCAATCAAAATTTTCAAGATAAATTTGAAATGACAAATTGTGTTTTTCAAACGTAAAAAAGTACGCTAAAACGAAGCGGATCTTTCAATTAAAGTAACGTTTCTCATTAAACAAATCTCGTATAAATTGAAATAAAGTTGCTTGACCTAACCAGAGAGGATAAGAGAGTGCTCACGCCCGGGTCTGAGTTGCCACTACTTTCTGGCACGCTCACGTTTAGCACGGAACAGCTCCTAGACCGACGGTAGAGCCCGCTTTTACCACGAAACAGCGACCATACAAAGCCGCGGATAACATCAGACTCTCTGATAACATTTTTGCAAAGGAAAATGTCGCTTGAAATGGTCTCAGGAACCACCCCCTTTCGGGATTTTCACGAATTTTGGGACACCCTGTATATGGTCTAAGGAGTATACAGTTTCGTGCAAATATTTAATAATTACAATTCTATTCGTATTACTTTATAATGTACTATTTATTAATATTGGTTTCCAAAGTATCTGCATTAGTTTTACAAATTTGAAAAGTTGAAACAGAAGAATTATAATAAAATTATAACTGTAGAAAATATATTTTATGAATATACGTTACAGATTTATTACAAAAATGTATACAATAATAAATATCAAAATTTTCTATTGAATCTCCTCTTTCTAAGAATTAATTTTCGCGACCATATAATACCCACAATCATCAATATTGATAATAAACCTGTGCACAATCCTAAAGCAACAAGCAGACCAGGACTAGAATCAAATGTTACCATTTGATTATCGGTTGACTCAGCAACCGCATTCATTGAGAGTTTATTCGACATATCACTACAGAAAACTTTGCCATCCCATCCGTACCAATGTACTATCCTTATGTTTGATAATTGTGGAGGCCAAGCACATCTATAATAAAATATAAAAGAAATGGATTAAAATATAACAAAATAGTTCATTGAAATATATACCTCAAATTATCTAGAAGATTAGGATCTGTTTTATATAATTTTGGTACTACATTGTCTAGTAACCATTGCATCGAGCAATCGCACTTTATTGGGTTTCCTTGCAGGTACACTTTACGTGTGGTTAAATTATTATTACGTAGAACCAATTTTGATGCGATGTAACTAATATGATTATTACTTAAATCCAACTAATAATAATAAAGAAAACATAATTAATTAGCTATTAGATAAAAATCTACAAGTAGTTTATAAAACTTACTGAACATAAATGTAGATGGTCCAAAGCATTTTCATGAATAGAGAACAAATTTTCGTTGTTGGATATAGTGAGACTGATACATTTCATTGATGAAGAATACAAGTTCGCGAATGTACTTTCGTCGATAGTATATAACATACTTATATTACTTGCAACAAATGATTGCAATTTTAAAATAGAGGGAAAGCTCAAGTTTTGAATAGGATTCTTACTAACATTAAGTTCAACAAGTGATGGCAAATTTATCGTGGATAATGTTTCAGGAATATAAGCTAACTTATTGCACGTTAGATCTAAAGTTTTTAAATTCTGAAATAAAACTTTTGGAAAATTTGATATCTCGTTTCCACTGATATTCAAACTGTGTAATTCTTTTAATGCAGTTATATTTGACTGTATTTGAGAAATATGATTGAATTCTATATTTAGTACTTTAATTTGACATGGTGTGTAATATATCTCTTTTATTAAATTATATCCAGCGAACAGTTCTATTACAGATTTTGGAAATAATCGAATATCTAATGACGTAAGAAAATTATTATTCACATGGAGAACTTTCAGAGAATATAGATATTTTAAATCCATATCTTCCAGTGAATGAATTTGATTAAATGACAGATCCAAGTATTGTAGATTTGATAGAGAATTAAATAAGTTCTTAGGTATTTGAGATATATTATTATGCGAAAGGTTTAAAGAAATAACTTTTGTTACTGTTCCATCTATTGTATATTCTATTAAATGAATATGATTATAACTAAGATCTAACGTTAATAATGTCGGAAGAGCTTTTATTAATGAAGTATCGAATGTAGCTAAGTTATTTTTAGAGAAATTTAAATTTTCAAGCCTGTGCAAATCATTAAAACTTCTTGTATGTATGTTTTCTATCCAATTTTCAGATAGATCCAAACTCCTCAGAGATTTCAATGCTTTCAACAGGTCTTCCGATAAGTTAACTATATTGTTGTTTGACAGAATAAGTTTGTCAAATGCTAAGGCTCGATCTAACATCAGCAGGTAAGAATAAAGTACATCCTTGTTCCCTAAATATTTCTCGTTACAGTTGACTATTGATCCGTCAGCTATTGCAATTTATTAAAATTAAATTTCACATATATATATACCTATATATATCTTTTGAAATGATTGTAATAACAAAATCATTTTACTTACTTGTATTCGAACACGAACACGTCAAACATATATTACCCATACAGCTGGATATTATAAATAAGAAATAAAAACTAGTTAAATATAAATTAATAGCCATTTGTATACTCTGATTTTAACTGAATTCGGAACAGAGATACTTCAAGTATCACGACACGATAGCTATTACTCATTCTGTGAAGGGTTCAGCAAGCGTTTACTTTTACTTGTGATAACATATCTGATAATTGTATTTGACGGATGAGTATGTATCTATTTCATGGTATCTACTTTTTAGATTCAGTTGATAATCTCAAACTCGAGATAATTATATATAATTCATTACTGAAATCATAAACTTCATTTATATTTTATACATTGCCTAAGAGTACTATAAAATATAACTATATAATGATCCGATATTTCTGCTTGGTGCTATAGAAAATAATATACAGGGGTGTTTCGTAACTGGTGGTACAAGCGAAAAAGGAGTGACGCTATATAAAAAAATAAGTCGATAATATATAGAATAAAATTTTTTCATATGAGGTTTTGTTTTCGAAAAAATCGATTTTGAATTTTCGCCGGGTATTTACGCGTGCACTTGATCACGTTTCGTTATAACAGATCTCACTGTAGATTATTGTCTCGATTAAAGTTTATGTTGATAAACACTTCTATAGTGTCACGGAAATGTTTACTATTTACACCTATCATCTAACTGCATCTTACTATCATACCTTTACCGTTAAACACTATCCAACAAAAACATCCTGTAAACAGGAGCCAAGTTCCTATGGCCGTACAAAGTTGTGAGGTCAAACAAAATACGGCCAAGTTCGTTAGTTTAGAAATATCTCTTGCAATACTGAAAAAAGCGTTTGTAAAAATTAGTTTAAAAGAATGGAGTGCTAAATTATTTAAACTTGGCCGTTACTTTTTAAACCAATGGCCATAAAAGGTGTTAGGTAGCGGCCAAGTTTGAATAATTTAGCCCACCATTAAAAATCATTAAAAATTAAATAGCGTTCTTTTAAATTAATTTTTGCAAACGCTTTTTTCAGTATTGCAAGAGGTATTTCTAAACTAACGAACTTGGCCGTATTTTGTTTGATCTCACAACTTTTTACGGCCATAGGAACTTGGTTCCTGTCTACAGGATGTTTTTGTTGGGATTTCATCAATTTTTGTTGAAATTTCATCAATTATCAAGTAAGACTCTTCCGGCGAATTAGAACCCAACTTTACCTAGATTTTTTTGTTATAACAGGTGCAGACGTCTCATGCTATTGTTCCGTCACGCCGGATTTGCTGGGGCCAAAGCGGCCCCAATACCACTTCGGTGTCGCGCCCAATATTACCGATAGTAACGTATTAGCAAGTACTGAATATTCTGTATACCCAATTTCTACTACGGGTAACGTCGGTGACGTTACTATCCAGTTACTATCGGTAACATTGGGCGCGACACCGAAGGGTATTGGGGCCGCTTTGGCCCCAGCAAATCCGGCGTGACAGAATAATAGCATGAGACGTCTGTACCTATCTTGGTGATACTATCTCGTCGGTGGTGTCAGGTCTATTCCTAATTCCTATATCTCGTCTGTGGTATTGTTATGGTAAAACAGTAGACAGTATAGTTCATCATTCTACCGATAGGTGGCAAGCCCATGAGTGTTTTCGATGACTCGCGTGCGAAAAATACCCTGCTACGTAAATTCCGAATGACCCCGTAATTCGCCGATGGGAGATGTAAGTGACTTCTGTCAAATATCGTGTACAAACAAAAACTGGCGTATTAAACGCGCACAGGCACCGAGTAACGACCTTGGTGTTCCGTACACACTTGTCACGAAGCATTCGGGCTTTGACATACAGTCTCTCGTACGTACTTTCCCTTAGACGTCGCGAATCCTTGTTAGTCGAGGGTGAGTTCGGCCATATTGTTGAGTTCGACGACCGGAGGAGATATATATTCGTAATTCGTATCGTAACGTTCGTGTTTCTGGTCCGGCCACTCGTCAGCGAATGATGCAGTACTGAACGATATGCGGTTTGCTGGGAAGAGGTAAGTTTCCTATTATCTCTTTCTCGTCAATTTAAATCGTCGTCCGTCTTTCCTCCTTCGCGTTCCACAATAAACATGAATTAAGGTCGATACGCCGACTGTGTCATGTCGCTCAAATAAAGCATACAATTACATAGTTTAAACGGTCGATAGAATTTCGATTAGAAGCGTGCAACGCGCGGCCGAGAAATTCGCCGATCGTATCACGATCGGATAGCTCCGGTCCGTTCACAGGCATTAAACTCGGTTCACGAACCCATTCGAATGCCGGGCGGCAGAATCAAACGGATTGCGCCAGAAACTTGTTTGCGCGGGGCATACGGTTTTTCGAGACGCGTTTTTGTTCCGATCATTTATTTTATACGGATATAGGGGATATATTTCCACCGCGAAATGCTAAGAATTTAAATGTTGACTCTCGTCGAGCCACAACGGACTCCGTTCTCATAGCAGCCGACCCCAACGTTTACATATTTCGACTTCCAATAGCTGTTTCTCTCAGTCTCTCGCGCTATGTATAATGGTGATGCTGCAAATTTTATTTACAATTAAGAAAGAAATATTATTTTCAATTTCCAAAAATTATGAAGCCATAACGCATATATATTTCTTTTTAACACTAAACCTACCACCACCGTTCGATTGACCGGTTCCAGATTCTTTTATTTCACAATTATTGAAACTATGATTATATGAACCGCGCAAAGTTCAAATCTGGTTATGTTTAAAGCTCGGTAGTCATTCATTCAGTGTTAACTCTGCTGTTTGTTATAATTCATGCAGAACATTTTTATTTAGAATTTTACATAAAATTATGATTGCACTTATGGTTACAATCTTCTTTGAAATAATATCCTCGAAAAAAATGATCAGGTTGAAGTTTCCGGGTCAGGTGAAAAATTGATTAACCCCCATCCGTCCCTTATTTCACGAATTGAAATAACAACGTAAAAAAAGGTTTTTTAATCTAAATTGGTGAGTTAACATTTACATCTTAGGTTTCTCGGTTGTATTTCGCATAAAGAAATAAAAGTCACGGGCAAATTTATTTATTTAGGGAAAACTGTCAAATTGTGACACAAGGAACGGATGAGGGGTTAATAAATTCTCAGCCGTGGTTTACAAATGTTGAGAAGTTCCGAAGTAATCGGTAGGCAATGTGTTGATACCGAGATATTTTGATCCCCGCGTTTGGTCTATCAACGTCGCCGAAGTCGGGCAGATTTTATACATACGTATTTAGAACGTAAAGGACTCGTTGTTCGATTGTTCTCGGCAAACGTTCACGCGGTAGCCGTGTATTTAAATGTTTCGTGCGTACACTTTTCTTCACGTTGCGGAGCGCCTAGCCCAAGGCAGGTGGTAAAACACGTGGCATGCGTAGAGAGAACATACACCGGTCCCCGTGTTTTTCTTTCCTTGTCTTTTTTCGTCTTTCGGTCACCGGTATATACCATTCTCTGTTCAGCTTCCGCGCTTTCCTCTCGCTCGCGCATATGTTATACCTTCTGCGTTCATATTAGATACACGACACACGGTCAGAAAGAAAGCGAAGACCTTCTCACCCTAGAGCGCGATTTACATCGGGAGTACAAAGAATAGACACGATCTTTCACGTGCGGCGCTATTCACCCGTGTCGTTACACTTCCCGAATTAACTATAAACATTATCGAAAGTTTATCAACCCAGCGACGCACAGTGGGCGAGAAACCGATCTTTTTGGACAAAAATCTGCCGACAACTCAGTTTTTCATCGATTCAATTCGAATTCTTTTTTTAAATGTTCGTGAAGGAGTATACTTTGATGACGTGCTGCGCGAAAATCGTTAACTATACATATAAGTATACATCGGAAAATATTTGTTTGTCGCAACCGACGCGATTGGTCGTTTTTATATTGTGCATGGCCACGAGTTAGGTCGCTATCTGCGTCGCCAAAGTTTTTTGCGTCGATATCGTCTTTCTTATCCGTGGATCCGGTAACTCAGAAAGGTATAAGGTAACCGCTGGCGAACTCTTCTCGAAGGGTCAGCTTTCTCTTTCCGAAAGAAAATATTCGAGAGAAACAATCGAGCACGCTGTGCAGGCGCCACCCTCCGCGCAAGAAAACCGTAACAGAATACACGTCGCCTTGAGCTAATGCATCTCGAGTCCATGGGGGTACACCACCATCATTTTCCGGAAGACGGCGCTTTTACCATTTTGTTTTTTTTTGTGGTAAACACTGGAAACACTGTATCGTATTTCTGAGCTAATATACGTATGTATATTAATTGTTAGGGTTGATTGATTTGTTGCTGGTGAAATGCGAGTTGAAGCAATTCAGACCGTGAATTCCTGTGGGATTCTTGAACAGCGACGTTTGTCCCGCCGGGAAAAAAAACCATATCAGTACCATAATGTTTAACAGGCGCCGCGTATCTGGCCTGGAAAGCCGTGATTAACCACAGCCGCGTTCTCGCAAACTGGATCCGCTCTGCCTACCTAACATCAGCTCCGGCGTACCATTTCCCTATATTTGCTTTGCGGTAAAAGCAAAGCAGCCCGGAACAGCCATAAAGCCTACCGATAAATTCCTTCGTTAACAAGTTGTTCCCGGAAAGTTAGCCTCGAAAAAGAAAAGTTCACGCTTCCCAAAAACGTTCACAATTATTAACACTTTTGGCCGGAGGTCTAAATGCCTGAACCACCATAGATACAGCCTTAGATTTCGGCTTATGACGCAGATGTTCTTATACGTTGGGCGATCACGTTATTTGCAATTAATTAATAAATGAATGTCTAGCTACACTGGATCAGTTTGAAAATTACAAATACATATTTCCCTCAACCCTCATACGCTCCTCAGGAATAGTTGCATAAAAGAGACTAGGATAATAATTCACCCATGTTTGCTCTACACGTGAAATCAACAAATTATGTTCCATTTGTAACGTCACATTTTAAAGAAATACATCTCACAACATAGACATAAAGGGATCAATGATTTTACAGTATGTGAAAATAGTAAATGGTGGATCTCGTATAAGGGTTAAGAATGTTGTAGACAATATATCGTCAACATTCCATGAAAATATGTACCGAACAAACAGACAGACAAAAAAGCGAGCTAATAAAAACCTGGTAAAATACGTAGAATTGCGTTTGCGAAGAAAGGTGGTTAGCATTCGCAAGGGGCAGGCGGCTAATCAGAAATCGAAAGCCACGGAACGGAATAATGGATTGATCGTTCATTAACATTTTTTTCCCTTATTGTGATCTAAACCCGACCCCTGATATTGAGAGACCAGATGGTACGAGTCCACCCCTGCTCCATTTCGAGTTTCCAAACGTTCAAGAATCTACATGACCCTCGCTAATCCCCCCACTCCATCATGCATATCGCCCATATTGCGTCCCATTGACAACTTGCATAGAGCACTCGAAAAGCACGCCTGCATGCTCGCTAGACGCGTACCTGATTATTCTAATTTGCTATTCAGAGCAAATCCGAAATGAATAAATTTCGACCGTCTCAGGCTTGCTGCCGTGTCGTGGACTCGTTTGACTCTTCGCGAGGGATCTAGTGCTTTTCGGTTTCGACCGATGCGTTAAACGCCTTCGAAATTAACAGCTAGCTTCTTGAGCTAGGCGAATGCGAAAAGTGAAATAAACATTTCGTAACGCGATAAAATACAAGCATTTTAATAAGTTCGCATCGAGTGTCTGAATGCTTATAATCGGCCGGTGAGTGTACAGACTAAACACCGTGTGTGTTAAGCTCCGATACCCGAGATTGGACCGCATGGTGGCCCATAATACGCCGGACGCGCGGACCTTGGATGATTCGGCTCCGTTGCGAGTTGATCTCCGTTCATCCTGGCTTCCAGAGCATGTCACGCTTCTACTTATCAATATTAACTCGGTTGTTGGGTAGATAGAGTGACGTCAACCCACGGACCCGGTGTCCCGCATGGCAACTGGCAAGGCGCGGTGGTGCGGTGTGCCAGCCAGGACGCAAGGACACACAAACGCCACGCCGAGCATAGCGCACGCGGCGTGGCGCGTTCGACAACGCACAGCATTCGTTTCCCTTGCTCTTACACGCAGCCCTCGTGCCGCGTTTCTTGCTCAAACCCTGCTCTCTCTCTCTCTCTCTCTCTCTCTCTCTCTCTCTCTCTCTCTTCCTCCAACCCTGCTTCATCTTCTCTCTTTCTCTCTCCTCCCCCTACCTCCCTTCTCGGCTATCCCTCCTCCCCCCCCCGTCGTGCCGTGCCCTTTCTTCTCCTTACACCTTTTGTAAACTCTTCCTCTTTTTTCGAACGCGTTTTCTTTCAATCTCATTTCCGCTCGTTCGCTCGTTCGCTGTTTTCTTCCCTCTTTCTTCCTCCTGTTCGCGTCTCCTCGTCCCCGCCGCAGCCGGCTAATTCCTCCATTTTCACTCCGGTAGCCTGTCAACCTGCAATTTTTAATGGATTTGTCGCCCGACTACTTACCCGTGCTTTTGGGGAAGCTTCCAAGATGAGTAATTATGGTTGTTGGGAATGAATAGGGGTTGGAGGTTATAGTAATCTACCTACTGATATAATTGAAACGACTGCCATTCACTTGGACAATTTGATGCCAGCTAGGAAAGTAGCACCGTAGGCAGCTGCCATGTCAGATCGATGTAAGTGAAAGAAAGGAAATTTTACAGGAGAGCCATCTGAAAATTACCCAAAATTGATAATCTTTTTTATTGTATGTCACCGACTTATTTAGATACTGGGTTAATTGTCGTATACATTAGTTATAAATTTGTTTAGAAATATATTTTGAGCTGTTCCACTTTCCTTATGAACGAACTTCAATCTTCAATTTTTAATTTTTATTTCATTAAACCTTCGGGAACGTTGGCCGTGCACTGTACCGACTCGGACAAGTATTTCAAAATTGATTGCTAGACTGCAGATCTCTATGCAAAATTAAAATTGGGTGCACAAATTGCAAGACATAGGACTCAAAAAAAATTTATTGGATGTCAACAGTGTTAGATGAAGTGGCAACACTGTATCTATGGCCTGATTAGCTCCCTCGTTACTGGAATACCAAGCAACACGTTGAGGGCTCCAAATGAATTTCATTTTATCTCCTATCCTCGTGGTAACTTTCACGAATACGAGGAACAAACGATGTTGTCGTTACAAGGAAAGTCCTTAGCGCGAATAATTAATACAGGGTTGAAAGCCTCTTCTATCACCGTGCACCTACCCGAGGCGTTTCTCAGGAATCCATTATCCGCTTCACCTTGGACCCTGACGTCTCTTCCTATGTTTTCTTCCATCGATATTTTCATTCCTCTTCTCCGACCGTGTTCCGTCCCTTTTCCTCGGTTACTGTTCCTACACGCGCGCACATGGCTCGTTGTTCGTGTGCGTCTCTTCTCCTCTTTCCCTCGATCTCTCTCGGCGGATCCTCAGTAGCCTCGGCCGAGGGTACTCGCGGCTGAACCGCACGCATCATCGCCGGGTGAAAGAGAGGCGGGCAGGGCAGGGGTTCGCTTCATCTCGTTCCGTTTCTATGAACGCGGCAGCTGTCTTCTATTTGTTTTCTCTCACACTGGCAGCAGACAGTGTCGTTGCGAATCGCCGGCTCTCTCCCGGTGTCCGCCGCCTCGCGTCGGCTCGCGACAGGATGCTCTTCAATCTCGCCGTTGCTCGTCGGATTGATAAAAATGTCTGCCAGTGACCGATTCGCAGATGTCATCGTTAGCTCGCGATACCGTGCAATATTTGGAGTACAGGCCCGACCGATCCGCTCCTCGTAGCAACGCTCTTTGCTTCTCGCACGCCCACGCGACATCCCTCGCAAAAAACCGATTCATGCAAACCATAAACTTGCTCGGAAACCCTAACATTACTTTCACGAATATGACCGAAATGCTACTAACATCGTGTGCATACACTATTGCCTCGTCTCTTGCCGCTTGCGTCGAACAAAATTTTTTAATGTAAAAGTAATACTAATTTGTTCGTGATATTTTCAAATAGGGCAAAATTTGGAGCGTATTTACTTGTTTAATTCACGATACAGGAATTACAGAAAAATTATAAAAATTTCAGTGCCCCCAGTAATGAAATTAACGACGCAGTTCTTATTCTGTGTTTTGCGAAGAAACGAATGTATTGATTTTTATCGTAGCTCTTTTCACAACAATATTTTCGGCGATACGGGGAGTCAAACGTTATTTTGGAGGACAGGGTCAAGAAAGGGTTAAGTATCAGGGCTTGACCTGCAAGGCATTGTTGCACCTAGCTGTACGGCAGAGGCGATTCTCGACAACAATTGAACATGGTTGCAGACATCGTGACGCAACGATCGAGACGCGTACTGACCCCTTTTGCGGGATAGCAGATTCGGCTGAGCTAGTGCTACCCCTGGCTATTGTCGTATTACTCACTTTGTTTACTCCCGTCGGGAAGTCGCCCGTGTACGTCGTTTCTTGACGAAACGCGGCGGACGGGATTCATCTGCGAGTATTGAGATTCCGCTGTACAAATAGGGAGAGGGTACGATCGCTTTTCAACGAAACTCGATGCAAAGTCTAGGGGACGAGCGAACGAATCCTAGAATATTAGCCGTTAACTCGCAACCATCCGCGAGTGAACAAAATCTTACATACATACTCCGATCGAAGTTTCCTGGAACCTAGGTTTTGGGCGTGACTTTTTCAATTTTTTTTTTTTATTTTCGTTCTCCGTAAAGCAAGATTACGGAGTCACATGCGTCCCGTTCGAGACCCAATTCACCCCATTGGGGACTTTCGATTCCGTCAATATTTATGGAGATACGCGAGCAGCTCGTATTACGCCGACCACCATGACTCAGATGGAGTACATAATCCTTTCGTAAATATTTCCCCCGCTGGCAGTCGGTCGCATCGTGCCAGCCGCCCTATTAACGAGGACACGTGTTTCTTAATTTGATAATTAACGTTCGGATGTGCGCGCTCAGTACGCGTAACCCGGCCCCTGGCGAAGTTACGGGATAGTTAATTACTCGACCGTTAGTGCGTTCGTTGCGACACGCCGCAAAACCGCCGACACAGAGTCTGCTCGCCGTAGCCTAGTGGCTAGGCTCTAGCGTATCCGATCCCTGTAATTTTCTCTACCGTCGCGTCGCACTGGCTCCTCGTTCTATAATGTGACGCCCACAAAACTGTTATTGTGGCTTCTTATCGCAGACCTTTATTAAATGCGGAATCGTTAGTGGCGAGCGAGATTTTATTCGATGCCACAAGAAGAGTCGTTTGTGGAGCTTGTTCGATCGAGCAATTGCTTAAATGGGAAACACGAATGAAACTTGATTGAGTTCGGTGATCGGAGGGACTCACAGAACTGTCTTATACACTTAAGACAAAAATTAGTAAGTGACATACGAAATAGTGAGAATATCAGGAATATCATTTGTAACTCGTTGAAATTATTAAGAGAAGAATTTTTAAGAAGCAAACCACTTGTAAAGAGTAATATTTAAAACTAGAGGTTTCTCGTGTATGTTAATGTTGGGTTGAATCGAAAGTTCGTAGCGTTTTTATAGATAAGATTGCTGTACCATTGTACAAAATATTGTTTACATTATTAAACATGTTCGTATCTCACCAATTGCTAAACATTTAAGTACTTTATGAAGTACTATATCAATTTCTAGAATGGAATTATTCTAGGTCTATGTTGGTTTTATGTATTACGATTATATAGTCCGATTGATGATGGGAGTCAGAGTATCACGGTGAAGTTTTTCCTCTGTATATCGATGGGTGGCAGAGTTCGAGAACCTCCCGAAAATCCGGTACAGGAAGCGCGCAATTTATGCCGGTTTTTGGCCAGTTACCGAGCCACGAGTCCGCGAGTACCGCAACACGGCCGTGGAACTCGTGGTTCCCGAAGCGCGGCGCATTAATACGAGCGAAATTACGGGGTGCCGCGTGTTCCTTGTGCGAATACCAATAGCGCCATCGTCACCACCGGTTCTCAACCGGTTCGTGATAGCTGCGAATGGTCGAACCTCGAGCATCGTGTCCGTCGAAGGATCGAATGAGAACCCGGAAGGCGGACTCTCCGCGCACATCAAAGGGAAAAACCTGTCTGCATCGTGAAACGACCTGCATCCATTCTCAGAGGTATCGTTGTGCCTTCTGCCAACGTATATGGTAGAAGGCATCCCTTTTGTGCCGGATCTGCCGTCTTCTGCCTCCCGGCGAGCCCTGCGGCTGCTGGAACCGATCCTCTCGTGAAAATTCGAGTGAACTGCATAATGATCGGACTGCCGATCGTCGTTTTGCGTCCCACGAAATATAAAAACGCGTGTATATTTCTGCGAAAATTAGCGTTCTTCTTTTATTTTTATCGCGGGCAACACTCACAGTTAATAAACCAAATACTTGTTACGTTTTCATTACAATTCTAACAGTCTATAGTCTATGGGAACGAGTATTTGCATAAATGTCCACCGTCTTTATTCATTGGAGAATGAATAATATCTTTATTTTATTTCACAAGGAGTCCTGTAGTCGTAAAAAAATTTCCCCTCACTCGGATAGTTAATAAATAATTCATAAAAATTGGCACGTGTGTGGCAGTTAAAATATTTCTAGATCAGTTCACAGAAGTAGATGTTCCATCTTTTGCTCTATCTTCAGAACTTCCAGAGATGGGAAAATAATTTTGTTGGCGCATAATGGAAGGTAGAGTTGGGCGTTAATCGATGAAAATTTTAACCAAAATTGATTGATTAATGTGTGTACGATTAAAAAAGAGAAACCATCGGAAAATCGGAGACTGATCGAATCAATTGTTGAAGTTAATCGCCACACGGTCTATCCATAAATTGTAATAAGGAGGGAGAGGGAGAGAGAGCGGTGATGGAGAATTGACAGAAATTTATCTCAACAGTTAAAAACTCAGTTATTTCTTTTCAGTATGCATACAGTCTTGATTCCGTACTTCATTTCGAAATTTCAGCAGTTAATCATTAATCAATTATCAGATTGACGATTACGATTGAAAAGAATGTAATCGTTAACCGCAATTAAGGACTAAACTAGGAATTTAATTGTTAATTGCGATTATAACGATTGAAATATGTAGAAATTTATTCGTCGATCGTTGATAAACTTTTGCCCAACTCTGATGCACGGCGATTAGAATAATAAATTTCACGAGGAGCAATGGTTAAAGTGTGGGCGGTTGGGGGAGGGATGTAATTCGAAGAGAGAGTGAACAAAAGCGAAGTTTGCTTCCTGTCAGTTACCCCCTGAAGTACGACGAAGATTATACATACAATTATGAGGACAAGGTATGATTACGGGATAAGAGCGCCGTAAATTATTTATACTTACCACGTCCATCCGAATGTCCTGCCGGTTTTCGGCGGAGCGCAATAAGGCCGAAAAGGCTGCCGGGACGTCGAATAACTCCGCCGTAAGAGTTCGCAATTACGCTAACAGCGATTGGTGCATGTCTCGAGGAAGAGGACGAAAGGGAGAAGGTGTCTTTACGCGAGCCAGGATTCCCTGTACAGGGGAGGATTCTGCTCCTCTCGCATCTCGGATTCTCATTGTGATGCGAAGTCAAAGGAATATTACACCATCTGCTCGATACGATACCGGCAAAGGAGCCGAGTAATCTGTTCGACAATATCGTCGATTCACCGGGGGACCAATAACAAAAATAATAGGGCGAGAGGGAGAGAAAAGAAGGAAACGAAGGCAGAAGAGAAAGGTTTCTGGCATAATTTTTCGCGCTTCCCAAGCGCTACGCGCATGAATGGCGGACCTCTCTTTCTCCTTTTTTCTTGTTGTTGTTGTTCTTCGCCTTCTATTTCCTCTCATTCGGACCGAGGCCTCTTCTGGACCAGCTCAAAGAATTTCGTGACCTGTTCCACGGGCATTGCATTCATTTCCATATTCTATGTATTTAGTGTTTACGTCTACTTCGTATCCGGTCGACCTGAATGGCCCACAATGCCCGGCGAACTGGTAAATGAACTAGACGTTGATATTACTTGCCGTTTACTATTTTGTGCCGCGCGAAACGCGCAGCGCCGCACAATTATCCCGTGAGAACACCGCGTTGACAGTGCCGATCTCTCTCTCTCTTTCTCTCTCCCTCTATCTTTCGCGAGGCGAAAATGTTTTCAACCTTACGTTAACCCTGCTTCCCGGTTCGAGTCTACAGTGTCGCGCGACTGCATCCTGTTTCTTGACCTATCCAAATACTAATTGTGTTAGAGATGGTTGTCAATTATTCAGAGAAGTGCGAGAACTTCGAAGTGTTGCCATTTTTTCAATAATAAGATGTTTCGCATAAGCTAAAGTTTTAATTTCAAATTATCAGAACTAGCAAGACATTTTCATCGACCCGAGTCAAGGGGAAGAAGTTACCCCCTCTCTGCCAGCACCGGATTAGTCACGTGACATTGCGACACACGCACGACAGAAGTGGGGAACAGCGTCGTGGAAGACACGCAGGTGTCTTAATCTCCGCAGAACTCCTAGAACTATTTATAATTAATAATTTCGAATGGACAACATGAATTTTGCTTTTTGCGATTCCGGCCTGCTGTGCGTCGATAGTCCGATTAACTGTTGGAGTCCTCGGTAGCTGCGGTCGAATCTCGTGTCTTCCCATTAGGATTTAAATCCATGGTGGAAGTGGATCAATGTCGACTCGGCGACGCCCGCTTTTGTCGGACGTTCGCGTTTTCGAGCTCGGCGATCGGTTCTCGGAACGAAAGCATCGTCGAAAACCGCGAGGCCTCGCCTCGGCTTGCCTCTCGCCGAGGCAGTTCAGTTTTGCTGCCGACCCTATCCTCTCGTTTCTTCGTCTTTCGCGCGTCTTTCTTTCTCTTCCGTGTCCCCCCAACCTCCTCTCGCGTCGTCCTCGCCTTCTCCTCAGCATCTCTTTTTCCTCTCCACTTATTTTTCTTGCTCAACCTTCCACGACCACACGTAAAGGCCAATTCACACCGAAGCGACTCCGTCCTCGCGGTACCGATTCAAAGAACCTGTACAATCGCCCATGAATTCCGCGTCCCATGATTCCTTCGGTGTAAGACGGTGTCCCCGATCTGCCCCCGCTCGTCTCCGCTCGTCGCAGCTCGGCCACGCTTGTCTCCGCTCGTTTCCTTCTTCGTCTCATTAGCAGTAACGCGAGATAACCGTTTCCCGGGAACCACCGCGCTAACGAACGCTAGACGGTCCGGTCGTTTTACTGCTCGGACGACTTCTGGGACCATCTACGCTCCGATGATTCGTGCCGTTTATACGGGTTAACTTATGGTCCCAATGGCAAGCATTTCTTCGGGGTATGTTCACCCGTGATCATTCTTCCCGCTTATAAAGTGCTTGTTTACCGCCTCGATCGCGCGAACCTCTTCGGGGCGGGGTAAATGAGCTGCTTCAATAATCCTTTTATATTTCAGAGGGTTGAACAACTAATAGAGACTGTCGAGTTCGAATTTTATTTTCACGGTATACTATTTACGCATAATTTGTCCTCGAGTTAAATGTAGTTCAGTATGAAACAAAAATGTTGTTTTATCGTAAAACTAGGTAACGGAAAACTTTTAAGAAGAATTTAAAAGGGATTTTGCTTTCCATCAAACGCAAGATCAAAATTCCGTACGACCAATGAAAAACGAAGTAATAATTGGTAAACAATGGTCGAAAATATAGAATCGAATTAGCAGTCTATATCGACGAGTAACGAACGTAACATAATTATTTCGTGGCTGATACACTATCTCCTTTGTCCCAGAGTGGAAATCGAGTAGATTCGAGTTCTGATCGTGGGTAAAGGTACACTTTATCGAGTTCCCCGTGCAGTGAAGTGAAAATATTCGGTTGCATGAGACGAACACCCATGGTGTTGGCACCGGATTTTCTGAAGTTCGACTGTGGGCATTACCACTGGCTAGAAATTCCTATGCATGTACATATATATATATTTTAACACTTTACCTATCGGAAGCCTATTAATGGGATTTTCAATAATTTTGCTATACCAAAAGAAAGCATAGAAATTTTCTTTTACATTGCAATCTTAAATGAAACTATTAGATGACGTTATTGAGGGCAACTTGTTAGTTCACAATGAAAATTGCTGTTGCTATTGAAGGTTCCATTAAAAAGTGTTTAGCCATGAACCATAGATTTTTCAAAATTAAGCAATAATCACCGGTCGGTAATGTGTTAATAAAAAATTTCCTTCGACCATCAAACTATGAATATCAACATAGGTTCAAAATGTTAAATAATTATAAGATACAGAAAATAATGTTCAGTCTATACATATAATACAATACGTGTATGGAAATACTCTGTGTACACGAACGAGCGTGCAGAAAATAGGCTGAAACGCCGCTGTGGGTCACGAATGCACGCCGATCGAGAACTCCGTGACCTGTTTGCGATTGTACAGGGCGTTCCTCAATAATTGCGCCAATTAAGCCGTTCGAGACAAAAACGAGAAAATAAGTTCGCGTAAACACGTATGTACATACACGAGTGTGTGTTTTTCAGTACGAAACTGCTTTTGATCAGAAGCTATCCATGGCAACTGTGAGTTACAAGAAAAATTAGAAAGTTACAAGAAAGAAAATCACAAGAAAAATGAGGGAATTAGAAGAAAGAAAATTGCAAGGAAAATTAGAGGGCTACCAGAAAAAAATCATAAGAAAAATTAGGGAGTTACAGGAAAGAAAATCGTAGGAAAAATTATAGATTTACCAGAAAAAAGATCACAAGAAAAATTAGGGAGTTACAAGAAAGAAAATTGCAGGGAAAATTAGAGGGTTACCAGAAAAAAGATCACAAGAAAAATTAGGGAGTTACAAGAAAGAAAATTACAAGAAAAATCAGAGAGTTACAGGAAAGAAAAGCACAAGAAAAATCGGAGGGTTACAAAAAGTTGCAAGGAAAATTTCAAAGATGGACTAGCACAATTGTGTCACCTATGAACAAGTTGACAGTCACCGTGTCAAACAAAGGGTTGGTACGGATCTTCCTCGTTCCTCGAGTGGCGCTCGTCCTCCCAGCTTCCCAGATATTAAGAAACAGCCTGTACAGTCGATGCTTGCTCCCGCTACAGACTCCACGGTGGGAAAGTATTCGCGAGCAACGATGCAGACGCACCCCGAGGCGTGCACCGAGCGAGTAGTATTCACCGGTATTAAACTACGTTCTCACAGGCAACGCATCTGTCCTTTGTTTTGAAAACACTGGTCCGGTACCTCGTGCGTTTTAAAGTGGTATCACGACCTCCCGCCCATCGCGGAATCCACGCGCGATTTTCAGCGGGGTTTCCGAGGAGAACACTGACTTTAATCCCCCTTCGGTATCCAGGAATACAGATCATGCTCCGTGAGCAACAATACAGACGATGAAACTCCCACGATCTGAAGATATTCATTTCTGCTAAAAAATCAGTATGCTCGCGATAAAACGGTCGCTTTTCGTGGTCTCCAACCCTTAATAATTCAATGAACGATAATCCTCAATTTTTAACCGGTCAGGAGGTTAACATCTACCTTGCCATTGGTTGTGAAATAATTTTGTAAAAGTCAATAATTGACAACGAACTTTTTCATGTTTTAGTTGACTCCTCGAAAGATGTCTCGAGTAACATATTGATAGCGATAATTAGACAGCAGATCTTTATGCAAAATAAAAATTTTCTACCTGGTTTGCAACGAAGTAGAGTGAAATAGAAATTTATTTTCTTTGTTAACACGTTTAATAGGTTGAAAATAATATAACAGTATTTTTAAATTCTTCTAATGTTTTTACTATTTGATATTACACCTACTCATTTTTGTCATAAATGCATAAAATCCGCTGTCTAGTGATAATAATTTCTTCTGGGGGAATGTTGTTGAACAAAATGTTATTAAGGTTTTTTTTAGAGTAGCATATACCAAAACATTCGAAATGATAAATGAATAGTCTTGCAAAAATTGCATTCCAAGTACATACATGTAACTGTTGGCTCGAGAGAAGGCTGCCCAACCAGTTAGGGGTTTTAAAAAAAGGCTCATCTCGATCGAGGTCCAGGAAGCCATCTCATTGTTCTCTTTCTGGCTGCAAGATACGTCCGAGATTCGCCACATCCGTTTCCTCGAGGAATCCTCTTACGATCTCGAATACCAATTGTTGCTATCTCGATAGCATATGTAGCGTGTAATTTCACCACTCATACTCTCCACCACTTCCTCTGCGTGTCGAGATGGCATTCACACGTTCACCAGCACCGCACAAAACCATCTCCTTCGCCGACACCTGTATTTGTACTACTGGGATGGATCGGTGGCACCGGAAATGGTCGCACGAACTCGCATTGTTTCCGATATATTTTACCTACCGAACACTGTTTGCCTAACCTGTGGATAGATCGTCTAAAGCGATCGCTCTTACGAGCACACCTCGCCAAGCTCACTGATCTATTTGACAAATCCGGGAACTGTTTGGATTAGCCCTTACAATCATTCATTGTGTCGCGTGACCGAATGAATAATGCATGAACCATCGAAGCGATTCGAGTTTTTCACGCGGAGCTCGTTTACGCTGCATGAATTGTACGTTGTTTCCTGACAATGATGGAACGAGCAGGTACAATTGATCGAATTCCGATATCGGTTACACAGAGCATTTTTCCTATCTGTTTTGTGATTCGTTCAATTTTATTTATCTTTGTTGAGGCTGCAGCCAAACGTTTATGGAGAACGAACAAAACACACAATTTTAAAGACATTGAAAGAATTATCAACACTGTGACACTATTTCAAGAAGATACATTTTTATTTACTTAACTTTCGTTTCTTGCAATTGACTTAAAATTTATATTTTGCATGAAGAAAAATTTTAAAATACAAGGAAACCTGTATATTAAACAATGTCAATGGCATTTCTGTTTCATTTTTACCACAAGATATTTTCCAACAGGAAATAAAAGATGCCCCTTGTCTCAACCCTTGTAGAATAAATTTTTGGAAATGGGAATTTATGGAAAGGTATCTTTTTGATCATGTACATCCCAGGATATGTGTGTTCCGTTTTTGCAGAAGATTCTGAATTTCCGAAATTTTGATCGCGTGCACCTTGATTCTCACTGCATAGCAAACACCAAGTGTGTCCTTTTCGAAATTGGTTGTAGAAGTGGGAACGTCTGGACGGTAGTCCTCGTGATTCTTTCGGGTTCCAAAGAGGAACGATCAGTGTCAAACTCCAAAATACGGGTGTCCCTATTTCCTCTGAATGAGACTCGAGGATTCTTCCGAAACGATTCCTTGCCTTTTTGGCGCGCGCGCGACAGCTGCTTTTACGTAACAGGAAGTTTTCCTACTTCAGAAACTTGGAAAACGCACGGTGTGCCGAAGAATTCGTGTGATCTTCAAGATAAGACTAAATTTTACATTCTCCGCACTCTGAAAACTGAATTTATCATAAGAAAGAAGTTTGTAATTTACACTCTACAATTAAGTAAAATATGTTTGTAGAAGAGTACCTAGACTGTGTGTGTGTGTGTGTGTGTGTGTGTGTGTGTGTGTGTGTGTGTGTGTGACAACTGTATTTGAATATTTTGAATATATCATACATACACACCGCTGGAATCTCATACACATCATGTTGCAAATATCGATTGATGAAGAAACGGTAGCTTCTTCATTACAGTAGAAAACATTTTAATTACACAGAAATAAGGGAATCGAAGGAAAGAAAGGAAATTGGAGATAGAAATCAACCTTCCTAACATACATTTCGAAACAGATGCCTGTTGAGAAAGTGAGCAAAAGTTGTTCTATTGATCAGTTTATTAGATTAGGTGTGAAATAATTCTTTTGTACAATCTGTCAGTTGTACAAGAAAATTTCGTCACAATATCGCGTTTCGGCAGTGGTGTCTATGAGGAGAGAGAGACGATGGGTGGCCGAGAGCCCATGTAGATAGTAGATACTGTAGATACATCAGCACACTTGCGCGATCCCCATAGAAACAGCTTCAGTTTCCTCGCACCCTCTGCACCGTCGCTGACACAGCAAATGGATAATGTGCTCCATCAGCCATGGAACAACACTGTATTAATTCACGTTGATCTCGAAAACTCCTTAGTATATTCTTAGTTCAAATTGCTGAGCCTCCCACTTTGTTTAAGTGATAAATAGACAGCGGATCTTTATGCAAAACAAAGTAATAATTTATTTGATACATTGATTCGGACCATCTCTCTCAGTTTCACCAATAAAAAATTGTTGTGGCCCCTCAACTGTGGGAAATAAAAATAAATACTAATATTCGGCACAGGGTAAATTAACCCTTTGCACTCGGAGCTATTTTAACTGGAAACATTGTGCTTCCGATCTAGAATATTTCCATTCCTTATGATCTTTTAAAATTATATGCATATGGAGAATTGATATAATACCTCATACAATACCTACAGTGGGTAACGAAAGTATTCGAACGCCCTTTAAAACAGAATAACCTTTTCATAATTGTACCAAACGTCCTGACTTTTTATAATCAATTAAAAGCATTGATTTATGAAATGATATGCAAAAAAGATTTTCCAAAACATTATAATTTACAAGATTACATGCAAAAATAAAAAAGGCATTTTTTAAACTTTTTTATTAGGGCCCTTAATGAAAATTTAAAATATATGTTTTGTAGATCTATGTTAGTCATGCACATGCTCAAAATTTCGTATAAATCGGTTGACGCAGGAAAAAACGACGCGCATCGAAAGATGTACGATTTTGTGGATTTTAAGCAGAAACTGATCAAAAGTCGTGTAAAACTACGATTTTCATGAAATTTTCAGCATGTGTATAACTAACATAGATCTACAAAACATATATTTTAAATTTTCTTTAAGGGCCCTAATAAAAAAAAGTTTAAAAAATGCCTTTTTTATTTTTGCATGTAACCATGTAAATTATAATTTTTTGGAAAATCTTTTTTGCATACCATTTCATAAACCAATGCTTCTAATTGATTATTAAAAAAATCAGTTCGTTTGGTACAATTATAAAAATGTTATTCTGTCAGTATTTTCCCCAGCTCCGATTCGAGCAAAAAGTAGCTCGGTTCAGTTTCCTTGATAGACCCGTGGCTAGTCTTTCCCGGGAGATCGTGCCGGCGCTTAACATGTTAATTCGAAAACGAGGAAGGGTGCAGGAGAGTGCTTTCGTCGCAGCATCGGCGTCCGGTTGCTTTTTTCCCCCGAGTTGAATGAGCAGGGCCGAGGGCGCACAGACATAGAGTGAGAAGTAGGAAAAGACAGAAAGGGACACAGACAGGTCGAGCAGAGTGGAGCCGCCTGTAGGGACGGGGGCCAGAGTTTCATCGCACCCTCCGTAGCATCTCGTCGTCCCAATGGCTCCCCTCCTGTCCTTCCATTCCCTTGGCGGTCCACTATACCTTTCCCCCACCACGCGTTGCCAACAGCCTAGCACGTTAGGGACTGTATGCTGTACGCGCAGGCTGCCGGCGAACCAGCCGGGTACCCCCAGTTCAAATCTAAACGCCGATCCGTCAGGACTAGCCTTGCGCGACTCTGCTCGACTTTGGGCGCGCGTCGCGACACACCACAGCCACACGGAAAGAATCACGTTATGGACAAGATCGGAGGCGCCTCGAACATCTTCCGACAGAATCTCCAACGGTCCTCGCGAGTGTCACGTTAATATCCCTCGCCTGTCCCTTTCTTCTTCAGGCGTCGACCTTCTCCCTCCCTCTCCCTCTCCCCCCCTCTCTCTCTCTCGCTCTCTCTCTCTCACTCTTTCGAAGAGTACGCTGCCCGCGTTTGTCGCGACGCGTGTACCCAAAACCTCCCCTTTATCCGCTCTCGCTACTGATAACAACGACCATCTGTTTTACCGAGCATCCTCTTCGAAACGGCTCCAAACGCGAATGGTGTGTACGTGTGTGCGGGATCCGCGGCTGCCACGAGGGTGCATTGTTACCGACAGAAACAGACAAAGACGGGGACACGGAATTCTTATGTTTTCGCGAGCCTCGTGGGAACCCGACCGCATTGTAAGCCTCGCGGACCGACCGTATACCCACGCGTGTTTCGCTCGAACATGATCCTCATCGTCGCCTCAGGATTTTGAACTTATCGAGGCTCTACCACGCGTATTCGCGACAAAAACGAATCTCGACAATGGTTCATACCACGTGAATTTCTGCTGTCGATGTACTGAGCACAGTGACGGTTCGAGTCTTCAGGACCGAGACCCGTCCAGCATTCGTCGGAACCTGACCGCGAGTTTTCCTGGAAAACTACCCTCGTGAGAATGGATGTAGTGTCGAATGGACTCCTCGTGCCAGCGAAAGTCCTGGATATTGGTGCCTACCACTCGTCGTTCTATTCGCCGCCACCCACCGAGGCGTAAGTAATCATTTACACCTTATCGGGATGACAACGGGCCTCTGTCAAACTGATCCCTCGTTGTCCGACGCGAATTTTTAGGCAGAGATAAAATTGAAGTAGCACCGAGGGAACAGTTCCCGGTATCGGTACAATTGTCCAAGTACATATTGGCTTCGAAGTGATGTCTTTTTCAGATACAAAATTCCTCGAAACTAGTACATAAATATATATTCCTTTTATTGAGTGATACTTCTTTTTATTGAGACATTTAACTAATGTTTACATTATTCATGGGAAGCTTTTTAATTATTTCAAATTTTTTGTCGACCTACGGGTTGAGCGGCACTGTTGCGCAAGGAAATATATGTTTATCAAATTGTCAATTGTCAATTTAGTATAACCCTGGTGGAAAGTACTGTGACAAAAATACGCGTTCATTCTTTTAAGGGGTGAGGGAAGGGTGGAATAGTTATAGAAGTCGAAGGTCAGGAAAACAATTATAAATAGCAAAATTGTTTAGTTTTTAACTAGAAATCCAACTATACAATTGAACATTAGAAAATCCTGTGTTTCTTTTAAAGCAATATAGTAAAATACGTGTTACAACCATGTTTTCTTATTTAACGTTAATGACCTTCTTCTCCAGTATTAAACTTACAACACCTCCCCATTAAATCAATTCAAAACAATCCATCATCAAATGTATAATTATATGTATAGCTAGGATACCTGAGAATGTGGGTCACGCTCTAACCTCAAATCTCTAAGTTCGGAACGCATCAAGCCGACAAAGTTGTGAACGATAACACGGGGCAACTCGTGTAACCAGTTCGTTAAGATTATGTTCGTCGATTAAATCGATCCATTAAAATTCCGATTGCACGATTCTCGAATCTTTTGTCATTCGATATACAGGAAACAAAGGAGAGATACAACGGCGAATCGTTTGCAATCTCGTTTGTCGGGTTCGAACAGGTTGCCAGCCTCGGTTGCAAAGTTATCTTCCCATTCAAATTCTGCTCGGTCCTGGAGTTTATCTCGCGCGAACTGTCACCGGTAACGAGCCTGCTACCATTCGCGCGTTTTGTCATAACAAGCACGCCAAAGCATGCTGTTGTAAACGCAATGAACGTCCTGGAACGTTGCGCTCGGAACGGAAGTCTCTGTTTCGGTATCGATATCAAAGGATGCGGCCTTATCTCTGATAGATTGAGCAGCCGCACCACGCCGGTTGTTGTACATACATATATGTTTTTATATGGCCGCCTAGCGTATTTATATTATCTTAAATCCCAGACACCATTCCGAAAACATTCTAGGCGCACCACTTGACCACCGGCATCTTTGTAGGGCTATCCGATAGGAGGGTAAACAGTGTATATATTTTTTTACAAACCTCTCGACACATTTTTAAACTTCGGATTCTTAGGCAACATAAAAAATGTTTGCATAAATTGTTTCTTATTGAACGGAAACTAATCCACTGATGTTCATAAATCTTTTAAATGTGTCGAACGATTTGAATTGTATTAAATTGTACCTCTTTTTGTCATAAATGCATAAAATCCGCAGCCTACGTATAATCGGGGTAGGTCGAGTCGTAAATCGCTTCCGGCACGTTTAAACAAAGATGGTCCCATGGGTCGTTTCATTGTAATCGTCTTAAACCTCCAGAAAACCCCAAGTAATAAACAGATGTTTAAAAATGGTTCTAGTTCCCCGAAGGAATATTATTTCCGAGATTATGGTCTATTTTTTTGAAAGACAGCTGATGTACAGTTATCATCACAATAGCTGTCTACCTGACTCTTATTATGTACTTTGGATTGACAAAACGTACCTCAGCCCCTAACTGTTACTATGTTCATCGTCAGCCTTGAAAACAAACTGATTATTAAACTGGGGATTTTATGCGTTTATTGCAGAAATGGGTAGAGGTGTAATTTCAAAGACAGTGGAAATTTTCAAAGAATTTAAGAATATCTAGAATATCGAAATTTTTATTTTGCGTATAGATCCGCAGTCTACTTATTGTGCACAGAGTTGGGCATTAATCGATTAAAATTTTAATCATGATTGATTGATTAATGTATACGATTAAAAGAAGAAATCGTCGAAAAATCGGCGATTGATTCAATCGATTCATGAAGTTAATCGTCAATCGTTGATTAAATGAAGAAATCGTCGAAAAATCGACGACCGATTCAATCGATTGATTTAATCGTCAATCGTTGATTAAAAAAAGAAATCGTCGAGAAAAAACATAAAAGCACGTATACAGAATTTGTATTATGGACCAAATGACAATACACCTAAACTTAGTTTACATCTTTTTCAGTATTCATACAATTCTGATTACGTATTTCATTTCGAAATTTCAGCAGTTAATCATTAATCAATTATCCGATTGACGATTAATGAGTATTTAATCGTTAACCACAATTAACGACTAAACGAGGAGATTAATTATTAATTGCGATGAACGATTGAAGAAGAAATTTAGTCGTGAATCGTTGATTAAATTTTTGCCCAACTGTGATTGTGCATAGCCCGAGCACAATGATTAGCGTACTCCAACATTTATAAAATAGCATATGAACGATAACAACGCTGAAGATTATAATTATTGGCCATTTAAATGGCGCACAGATGGAATAATTACCAAAATTTCGTACAACGTGGAACTTGGCGGAAATGTATCTGGTATTCGGGAAGGGACTGATCTCGGAAAGAGGAGATCTTAGACTGAAAAGGCTAATCTTCGGTAATGTTCTTGGAAGTTGTTTGGGATTCCGTTCGAGTCCCGTTTCCGTCGACGATTACGAATGCGTCGGTAAAGACGGGGCCGTATTTTTAAGAAGTCACCCAGTAGAGGTTGCGGGTCCCGAGCGGGCCTGTCAGGCCCGGGGCCAGAGGCCTGGACGCGGGGTGGGGGAAGAGACAAACACGCAGGCAGGCAGGCAGGCAGAAAAGAAAAGCAGCGGGCACCTCTCCGAAGGAAGCATCCTTCGGCTATCCCTGTTGTTGCCTAGCAGATATCCCACTTTAGGCTCGTTTATCGGCCGTGGTCGGAGCCGGGGCCGGAGGGAAAGACTGGGCCCGTATATCCCGGTCTCCTCTCGCAGGTCTACAGCCCGGCTCGACCCGTCCCCGACTAAGGAGATTTAAACCCGGTTTTCAGATCGAACCCGTTCAGAATTCCCCTGTCGTTTATTTCGTTTGCCGGCACGGACGGGTTCGCGTCTCTCTGTCCTTTAACTGGCCGCCGCGCCGGCGCATTGACTATTTTCTGAATTGCCTTAATTTGGACCGTATTGTCCACACTCGAAGTGCGCGCGTTACATATTCAGTGGTCATTAGTCAAATGTCCCACAACCGTCCCGAAATCCGCGCTAAATATCCGCCCGGTGCATAACAAATCGCCGATCGCGCTCGAATTCCCTTGCTCGACGCAACGGTCACGTAACTTCATATTGAAATAAAATTCTACTTCATCGTAATCAATATTGATCAATAAATATAAATTTTCTTCCGTAGCAAGTTACAAACTCCAAAGAAGTTGTAATCATTGCAATCGTGAAATCTTAGTGCAGGGTCTAATCGAAGCTAGATTCTTTATATTACTTTGATCAAGTGCTGCGGTACATTTTAAGATACGGAGGAGGTTCTCACGAAGGTTCGAGCAACCTTCCTGTATAGGCGGATTGCAGGATCCGATAGCCGGGCGCCGTTATCCTTAAAGTTCGCCGGGAAGAGGCGGGAGAAAAAGTCGATCTGGTAAATCGAGATTCCAGGCCCGTCGAACACACGCGGAATCACGCGTCCGTAGAAAAAAGGAAAGCATCAAGGCCGTTTCGGAGAGGCAACAAAGACTGGTCCTCCCGTCGAATGTTTTAAGACTTCGCACCTAGGCGAGATCCTGGGAAGAAGCTGGATAGGTTCGCGAGCCGTGAAACGCGGAAACCCACGGAATTGCAACGAGCGTGTCCTGCGAAACACGTGGCCGGTCTTCGCAAACATTCCTCGGTGATTCGTGCTCTCGTCCTCGAGACACGGGGAACGGGAATGAATAGAGACAGGAGTAAAAAGGACGCGGAGCCGGGGCGGCAAGAGTGGCTGCCCAAGTTTCAAGGCGAGTCCACGTGTTGAGAGTCGAGAGGATCGTTGGCACGTGTTACAGCCCGAGGTTTCTATCTCGCGTCACGATTTCCATGGAAATCTATCCGCCGATCTGCGAAACGTTGCTATGCCCTTTCTCAACAAGCAGGATGCTACTCGCGCGGACGGAATAGGACAGGAAACACGTGATCGGGATTCTTAGCGACGCGGTTACGGATTTATTGGTTGCCAAGGGGAAATCCATTGTCGAGGTTTCGCGATTGATTTCGAGAGTCGGTGCGCGACGATCGATGCTCGTGCTCTCACTATCTTGTTGTCGCGCGCTGCGATCGTATCTTTCAACTTCGCACCGGATCGTTGGCCGATCTTTTGAAACATTTGCAATTAATTTAACTTTGGCGCAGCGTTTGTAGACGGGCGGTGTAATAAAATTGATTAAAAAACAAAAGAATTTTCTATTTTCGAGATTGAAACTAACTTTTTTCATGAGAAGCTCCAGTAATTTAATACTTTATTATGGTTATGAGTTGGTTATGAAATAATCGCTGGTAATACATAAACACAATTTCACAAGTGGATGTTGACCTTGACCGTTCGATAACAAATCTTCCAAATGGCCGAATAGATGTTCTATCCTGTTCTCGATAAAGTAACTTGAAAAAAGTAATTTGCATAAAGAGTCTACAAGGTTTTCATGGATCTCCAAGATGTCGAACGGGTGATAAAAAATCGACGACATTCAGATACAGTTTCTTGAGAACATAGCATTTTCCCGACCCATTTTTTTTTCTATCTCCATTTCTTCGAAGCAGCGCGTTAGACCCGTAAACCGGAAAAGCCGAGTTAGCTCGTCGGTTGCACGCATTCGGCAACCGAGTCAATTAGTACGATTAGCGTGGTTCGAGGCATTGGAAGCACGAGCGTGGCAACAGAAATTTCGATGCTGAGAATTCGAATGAGCGGATGCGTACGATTCGGATCGAGACAGACACGAGATATCAGCGCAGCAGGCAGAAGTTCGCGGCGTGTGGTCGTTCCCCGAAGAAACGAAGCGGGTCCCCCGGGAGAGCAGGTCCGCGGGAGCGATAGTAAACTTAGAAGGCTCCCGTCGTACTCTAATTTTAGAGAAAATGCAAAGAGAGCCGCGGGGAACAACAATACGCTCCCGGAGCGATTCACTGGTTTATAATAGAGCGGGGTCCGCCGTCTTTCTCTCGAACCAGATAACGTTTAAGATCTGTTGCTGCAGTCCTGCCGGACACGACACCCGTGTCCGGGCTTTTAAATTCGCAACAGTGCGCCGCGTCCTCTCGGGTTGACAATTAAATAACCGTTTCGGCAGCTGCGCTTCTTTTAAAGGCTTCTCGACGGACAATGACGCGAGGCAACCACCACGTGACGGAATACAGAGCACCCTAAGACGCGTCTCGTCGGCTAACAAACATTCTCGTACCGAGGGATTCCAGTTTGCTGCGACGAGATTCGCGAGGAATCCCCTCGAGGAAGTCTCCCCCCGGGGAAGATGGAACCACCTTTATACGTCCCGTCTCTTTTTCTCTTTAGCCGCGTTTAGCCCCGTTCTCCTTTTCTGGTCGTATGTCGTATCATTATTTCCGATGCCGGGCTCGGTACACTCGTCGCTCTCCGTCTCTCTCGCTTCCGAGGGTCGACGACGCCGATCGTCGGGGTGCACAAGGGCGAGTCTGATTTCCAGCATCTGCTCCAGTCAAGAAAGACCACAGTCTGGAACGACTTTGACGATATGTATAGCGAAGCCTTTGCATGGCTTCTCTCTCTTCTTCCACTTCTCCCCCCCCTCTCTCTCTCTCTCTCTCTCTCTCTCTCTCTCTCTCGCTCCCGCCTTCGACGCCTTATATTCCATTGAGTCTTCCAAAAGCACCGCAGCATATGTTTTCGAATTGTTCCTTCGGCTCGGGGGACGACTAAATGATAGACTGACGCTGCTTTTCGCTCAACAGCCACACGATAAATTCTAATGATATCTCCCCCCCCTCTCTCTCTCTCCGCGTTCTCAAGTACCGATCTTCCTTCCCCGCAGATTTACAATGATATCCGTCTTCCGCTCCTCGATCCTCGTTTACGTGGTCGCATCACCTATCTCGTGACGCTCGAGAGAGCTTCTTCAGCAAGCTCTCTCCGTTGATCTCTCCTCTCGCCGCCTTTTTTCATGCTGAACGCGTGCCCGACCGTGTACTCGCCGATTCTCGGTCGAGCGGAAAACGCGAACGGTCTTTTGTTCGGCGGCGGACGGTGATGGCGACGGCGACCGGAGTCAAGCGTTTTGTCCGCTCGGGGATTTTAGTCATCGGTTCCTCGAGGGTCCGATCGAGAGACTCGTAAACTGGTGGCGGCTGAGCATTGTTCTTCGGCGACCAGGTATTGGTCCTTTGTTTCAAGCTAAACCTGAATTTTTCGATCTGGACTCGATAGTTCGCGAGACATGACGCGTGTTAGATTAATTTTTTTTTTTAATTAGGAAATCTCGTATGACTCACTGTATTCGGGAAAGTCTACAGAATCTTTTGCTGTAAAGAACAATTCAATATCTTTTATAATATCACCACAATATTTGTTTAAAGTTGAAAAATATTTTTTCTTTCTCGAAGTCTTGTTTCTCAAGAACTGTTCGTCCAGGAGAAAAATTAAGGGCAGTTTCGGGTTCAGCGCATAAAACTCTATAAGTATCACTATCGCAATGCAATTATGAAACAAATTTGGTGTTGGACAGTGTTATTAAACGATACTTTAACTTACTTTTGACACAGCAAATTTTGTATATTTAGTATAGAAAGATCAGTACCTTGATAAATCTTCAGATCACTGTGATTATCGTGATAAATTTTGTTTTCAACATTACCATTAAACATGTAATCAACACTTGTTTATTTTTATAAGTGAATAAATATTATATTACTGTTATCGTGATTTCATTATTGAAAAAAACGTGGTAAAATATGAGTATTGACTTACTTTTGTTATCCACTGTATATCACGTTTGGCCGTGTCCCTGTTTGCCAGACGCGCAGTGAAGGAGGAACATGTGGCGGGAGCAATCGAGGGGCAGGGAGTGTGTGCACGGTTTTCACCCTACCCGTTCTCAATTAATAGCGATGACCAACTACATACCGAGTCATATCGGCAGCCTCCACCCGGTTCGTGAGCAGCGGCTCGAGTCCCGTGTTGAATCAGGATTGCTCTCGGATGGTGGACCCTCTAATCAGCCGGCATTAGCAAGGTGCACTCGGATCGGATAGGATTCGGGATCGTCATCGTCTTTGGACGGGCGCGAGATCGACCGTGTTGATTTCCCCCGATTCCCACGGTGGAATTAAAGATTCACGATGGAGAGAAACTACCCATCGCACTTGTCATGGGAACGAGCACCGGGTGGCTCCTGGCTCGATTTACAATTGGTCGCCAGGCGCGTTCGCCGCGGGGTCGAGGCGTGGCGGCGACGCGCACCTCTAGGCCCAAAAGGGGGATGAACCTCCGAGGGGCTTCTCACCCCTCCCCTCTCTCTCTCTCTCTCTCTCTCTCTCTCTCTCTTTCTCTCACCACCCTCCCCTACATTTTGCATTTTTTTCCACCTCGACACGATACACCCGGAGGGGCTGCGGGAATTTCCCTTGCCTACCTTGACCGGGACACGGCCGCTTTTGAGTGACATATGCGCGCGTCAGGGTTGCTCAGTCGGTCAGACCGGCACGGCACGGCAGAGGACATTAGGAAGACAATGACGCTATTAGCGAGGGGCTGGCCGGAGCCTTCCACCGCCCCTCGAACGAGAAATGTTTTTTTTATAAATCTTTTTCGCATTTATCCGGAGAATAGTTTCCAGATACCAATGGTGAAATCAGAGACTCCTTTTTTTATTGAGCCATTGAAACCTATTATAGGTTTATTTCAGCTTTAACAATTTTTTACAGTAGCCTTACAGTTAGTGTACAATGACGGAATTAATAATCGCTAGAGATGTAGATTGTAGTCACTTGAAAACTGAAACATATATTCACAGGCTTTAGGAGCCTGCTAGGATCTGAAAATGGTCCTAGCCATTCATAACCTGATTCGAGCGATTGTAGCGTGCAGATTTCACGCAATTTTCGCTGCTGCATCGCGGAAGTGGCGAATTGGTAAAAATCCGTGGCAATTTGGTCGTGGAAAGAGAAGGAAGAGGGCGAGGAGGTAGGACATGAGGCGATCGGGGAACACGTGCATCCTCAACTACACGTGCATCCACATGCATGCGTCATAGGAGCGGGTGCGCATGCTCGGGGAGGGTTCTATCGGAGGGGAAGTTTGGCAGTGCGAGGGCATCGAGGCAGGTGGTAGCCAGATGTCTCTCGCAAGGACTTCTACCCTGATGTCGTTGCCTGGCAAAGGCTCCCGTTGTATGGCGGTGCGTGCACGTTCACGTTCACGTTCATGTTCACGAGTTGCGAGTACCAGTACGCCACTACCGTACATGTAAACTTATATCCTGCGTCACCTGAGCTAATCCACCCTATATGCCGAATTCGTTTCATTTAGCGTCGCGACCAATTGATCCGCGTCTGCACGTCTCGTTGTTCCCCCTTTGCATCACGGGATGAGTCCTCTCCGGACGAGTGGCTCGATTCTCGATCTCGAGGAGAGGAAGAGAGTAAAGCCGTCCGTGTCGGCTCAGCTCGGGCACAAAGACAGGAAAGGCCGCGCTTCTAATTGAACACGAGATTTTTATCTCCACTCTCTACGGAATTTTTATGATGGAATTAGAAATCAAACCTACAGTCTCTCGGTGGCATTTCGATCGTTAGAGGAATCCATTCTCGAACTTCTTTAGTCGTTTGCTGAAACACTCGTTATCGGGGCTATGGGGATCCTAAGTTGCGTAGCGGCAACTAGTTGCGGTGCCATAATGGGTGGACGCAGCAATTGTGATACATATCACCGATTCGGTCACTGGAGCTGATTTTTCGATTCTACTTTTACTTCTTTTATTTCTCCGTCTGCAACCTGGGTCGTCTTTTATTTCTTGAACTTCAATGTGCATTCCAAAATTTTCCAGATTTCTTAAAACCTACAACAAGAAGAAAACTAGGCGTGAACAAAATAAGGTCGCTGACGAAGGGTTAACACGATGTTGTAATAGTCTATAGTCTATAGAGTTCCATATTGGGTGGGGGTAGTTATTGGATTCATCTGAAGACATTGACCACTAGAGACATTGATTCTCCAGCTTTCTCTCTTTCGATCCTGAATTTTCTATCCAAATTTGCCATGCCGATTGCTATCTCGTAGAAACAGCTATAAGTGATTCATGGTAGATTTCCATCTACGAAACGAGAGATAAACAGATCCAGCGAAAATTACATAGTTTCGTGAAACGTTTTGCGAAATGTCTAAAAATTTTATGAGTTCAGGGCGCTCCAAAACAAGGGGTCCAAAGATGTCCAATCTATTCAACGATGTTGCACTGCAACGCCACGCCCCAAGTAGATAATGTAGTTCTCACCGCTAACTACTGCACCGTAAGATTAAGATGTTAGATATCGAATAAAAAATGATTATCGTTTAAAAGCAAATAACAATGATGCTGCGGATCTATTCATATTCTTTTATGCGTACTCACCGGAGGAAGCAAGGAGCGCAGATGATGGATCCCCTTTGTGTATTCGGCACATTATGTAACATCCTGTATAATCAATACTTTCGAAACGTGTTTAGGTAAGTAATAGCGACGACGACTGGTCCGACGACCAATGGCTGCCAGTGGAGCAGGTATAACCGTGCTCGTACGATTTCTCGAATGGAGCTTTCTAATTCCAAGCATAGTTCGCTTCTTCGTCTGTTTTACACGTGCCTCGTCAATTATTGCTCGAAATCTGCATGTCCCGGATGGAATTCTCTTTCATCGACTACCTCTTTCGTAATAACGATCATCCGTAATTTTAATTATTCAGAATTCTTTTTGCGAATTTTCTTTCGTTAGACATTTTGTCAGTTTCAAGCAAGGGGTTAAAGAGCGAAGGGAAATGATCTAGCAAACGATGGTTTTAGTGGGCGACCGACCATGATCTTGACTCTACGCTAACCTCCATTCAGGGCTTTTTCGTTATCACCTTGACGCGTTCGTCTAGGCGTCATTCATGAATGGCCACGAGAGATCACTAAACGCTCGAGTAAGCGTGTCCGTGTCCACGGTTCATTGAGTCGTTCCTCGCGGCGAGATTACCTTGCACTTGTCCTCTCGGCCACGTAACTCGTGATGTCATCGAGCAAGCTCCATTATCCACGGATCCGTGGCGATGCTCCGCTTTTTGCTCCTCAGAGATTGCCCCGTAAACGAAGCAGCGCCATCCGTGACGACCGTTATCCGCTCGACACATAATTCTTGCGGGTGCCGAGGTCGATCTACTGCATCGTGCGTGTAATAACAGTAATCCATAGTAAACGCGTGCTGCTCTTGCTACCGGTGTCACGTGTTCCACTGGGGTCTTCTGGTCTAGAACGGTTTCCCTTTCTCTGCATTTTCGTAACCTTCGCTCCACCTCGTTATCAAACTTAACCCTCCGTGGGTCGTTTATGTCTGGAACGAAAGTTTGCTCTTGAATTTTTTCATTTTGAATATTTATTCTTTCCCATTAATGTTTTCCTGTCAGAGTTTTTTTGTTCGAGCTTCGTTTAATAGAAAATATGTATGCAAAGCCTCAATGCAAAATGGTCGTCTCATTTCGTTACGAAAATTTTCAAACTAGAAAATGAAACTCTAGAAGTCCTCTTTAACTTCACTTCGAAGTCCATTGTCATTCAACGGGCAGACGATTGAACACGCACGAGCGACATACTCATTAGCGAACACGTGCTCAAGACAAGATAAGTCTTAACTTCGCGCTCGTCTTCCGCAGACATACGGGTCTGACTTGACCTAAAATTCTGCTGCATTAGTTGCTATCGTACTGCTGAACAAATTTTTAGTTTCTCGCCATCAATCTTGGTACTCGAGAAATTTCAAGAAAGAGTTGAATGTTTAATTTAAACATTCTTCTCAAAGTTTCCAAAGAAGATAAGTTTCCATATAACCACGGATAAAATCAATATTTTTTGCATAGAAAATACTTGCCTTTCAAAGAATTCTCGCGCAATCGTGTCCCTCCTAAAACATCGCAGTAGGGACTCGTCCAAAGTTTTCGAATGTTAATGTAACCGCCGGACACCGTGTCATTAGTCGAAGAAATACGATCAGTCAGCTTGAGCTCGCATTCGACTCACGAGTCATCGAGATGATCGCGGCGACGAGCAGCCGGAACCAAGACATAACACGTAGTGCGTTCCACTCGGGTAATTTGTCACGATCACCTGTCTTCCCGTATGATAAAGCAGAAGACCGTGTTCCCGTAGGATCGGTGGTCCCGTATAGTCGGCCGCTCACCGGTCTCTCCACTGAAATTCCGCATATTTTATCTGGGCGTTCCCTTATACATATCGGTAGTCCCGTGGCAGCTTTTTAAAGCCACAAATTGAAGAATGCACGCGCGCGCGCGACCGAGCTCCGACCAACGATCATGGGTGGATCATAATCGTTCTTGTTGGTCCGCGGCGTGTGCAACGAGAGGGGGTGGGTCGTGGGGGTAGCAGCTGACGCGCACGGACGAATGGATCTTTGCACCTGGTCCCCGACTTTGGAGAATCGACGACAGAATCAATTGTGGTCGGAGCTCGTAGCACGCGACCAATGGGGTCGGCGTCGATAACAGTTCGCATTAGCCTTCGGTCTTGACCCGTTACTCCAAACGAATATTGACTCGTCTCGCTGATAACATCCGAGGTCCTCCCGATTCACGCTATCTACGAAATACATAGGTAATCCTCTGCGCACCGAAAGTCTCTGACCTCTCTTTGTTCGAACACAGCAATGTTACTCGGTATTTTTCTGTATTGCTAACCAATGGAATGAAACGGTTACCTAGCTGGGGCACTAAATTAGATCTTTACCGATTTCTATGACTGATGGGTCTTTACCTATTTCCAGTAGCGCGTTATAGCTAGTTGGGGCCTTGGGCAAAGTAGAATTTCGGGGCCCCTAACCCCAACTGAATAACTTTATGAGAAAAACGTAGAATTGGATCTTGGATCTTGGTTCGGGCCCCGGATATTTGCCCAAGTTGCCCATAGGGTAACTCGTCGCTGCCTACTTCGTTGAAAATCTTCGAACTTCACTTTCCACAGAGAGGAGTCTCAAACGAGTGAACTCTATCCCATGTGATTTACTCTTCCACGTAGCTACGTCTATTCTCGATACACCCAGAATCGGATAGTTTTCTTCATCAAAATTCCTGCGGCGAACAGGGAAAGCGGAGGCCCGGTCGGAGCCCGTTAGAGGGGAACGCTAATCGGATCGTTGACCTGTGTCGAGTCAGTACGGCGTTCGTTATCGACGATTCTTCTTTGAAAATCCTGGCCGATCTCGCCGGTTCGTGTCCATGGAAGAAACAGTTTACGTCCAGCTGTGCCTCCTTTATTCCGTCGAGGCAGCCGATACGCTGACCCAACGCAAGGCGGCCGGCCCATCGGCGATAAGATCTTTGAAGGATATAAGGAGCAATGGCGCTATGGGTGCCGTCTGGTTTTCCCGACGAACCATGACCACGGGTCCTCTGCCGCGTTGCTCGAGAAAGGGACATCGCGGCTGGCACCGCGCGCAATGACCTTATTGTTGCGTGACGAGCAACAGGCGGACGGAAGGAAGGAAGCGAGGAAAGAAAAAGAATAACTATCGGGGCACAAGAGCCGCCGGCTTTTGAGGAGAGGGGGGGGGGGGGGGAGTACGCGCGAGTGGAAGCGAGTGGAAGTAAGCCAACGCCAGACAAGAAGCAAGGAAGTGGCCGAAAAGAGGGGAAACCTTCGGAACTTCGGGGCAGATGTCCATAGAGCTACGCGGTGGCACGCACGCACGATGGGTTCCACGTTTCTCTCCCTTTCTCACGAGACGCTCGATTTTCGTCCCGAAATTCGTAAACTCCGAGGGGAACGAACGTGTAATCGCGTATCGACGAGAACCATTCGATGAATAGGTTCGTTAACCCTCTTCCCTGCTCGCGAGGACGATATTTATTAGCCAAGCCCGGCCCGCGCGTGAACGTGTTACCGATACGGTGACGATCTACCTCGCAAGCCGGCCGGAATCGAGCGTTTACCTGAAATTGCTGGATGACGCCTAATCAAAGCACCTGAACATCTGTTCCTCCGTTCCATTCGCACGACTCTATGGTAATCGGATGGCATCGCGCCGACGACCGGCGTCACGTGTGCGTGACTCGGCTGCGTGACGAGTCGTACGAAGGTTTAGAGACAAAAATGAAGTTTAAAGTTTTACTGATACACTCGGTTTCATGATACTTCCGAAGAATTTTTCTGGTCTCAATCTATATTGATCGACCTATAAGTTACATCTTCTATTCATACATAACAAAAATAACAAGGCTCTGTTCATGTATCATAGATTTTATGTAATTTTTATTACAATATGTGCTTGGATTAAGAAATTTATCGAACCAATTCCCATGTAGGCGATTTCATGAATTCAATAATTGTAAAATGAAAAATATAGAACCGGTCATTTAATCGGTGGTGGTACGTTCAGTGTTAAGTTTGCATGCTGGTAAATTCGACAAATGCATAAAACCCGCAGTTTGCTCGCGACGCACACTGTAATTTGATACCCCCGGCCATCCTACAACTTCGATCGCATATTTCAAACGAGGTTCACTAATCTGCAGTCCGACTTACGTGTACATACAGCAGTCGACGATCCGCAATCGAACGCATGCAGGGTTGTCGCGTCGCAACGCAAACTCGACGCAGCCATCGAAAGTAATTACAACGATCGTTATCACCGTAGTATGACGCCGAAAAGTCATGCAACACGCTCGCCAGTCCTAGACGAAGAGGGCAGCTGTTGCGGAGCACCTGCTTCTGTCGCCACCTTTCAAGGAAAAGCTAAGTGCGAGGGCTTGTTCATTCATTTCGTCTCGCGACGACACCGACGCTCTTTTCCTTCGTCGAGGTTGAGCTAACCGATTGAAAATTTCGACCGGACGTCCTCGACCTCCGACAGCGATTTCGCATGTTGATTCGCAGAGGAACGGGAACTCGCCAGCCGATACGTTTAATCTGTATACGACCAGACCCATCCGCTGCCAGAAAAGATCGCCCGAAGAACCAGCCGCGACTGGTCATTCCGAATTTATAATGACTAATTGTTCGTTAGTTTGTTGAACGATACCACCGGCCGTGTTCATTTATCTCCGTTGATTACCGTCGCGGACAACAAAAAAAAAAACTTATGAATCTCGACTTCGTAAAACACATTCTGATGGTATCTCTTTGATCATGGCCTGTCGTACGCTGGGATAAAAAAGCATTCCTACACTTCAACTATCGCTCCCAAGTATATGTATTTCTTTTGAAAATCTTCCGAAATGACTGGAGCTTTTATTCTACAATGTTACTCGATACTCGAGGATCCAGTGTTCTTTCAAACATTCTATTTCGAAATTTATTGTGTATACTCGAAATCGCACCAACAAGGAATTAAATTATACAGTCACTTATATAATTGATGGCACACACATTTCTTAAAATTTTTGAAATATTATGATACGAATAAAAATAGTAAAAGTTGCTTTTCAGTTTATTAAAAGATATGTTGTGTAGATTCTTCCAAGTTATATGTATGTGCTGAACATTTTTTTTTAATGGTGAAAATAACAATTTTTAGTCTATTTTGCCTTTTTATTCCATTGTTGACGATTTTTACCATTTTTAATATCTATAACTCATAAACTAGGTAATTAAGTTTTCGAAGGAACCTCCAGGATGTATATAATTCATATGGATGTAGAAAACAAATTTTTCAAATTTTCGTTACAGACCCAAACAAAAATGTTGTTGGCAGAAGAACTGAAGTTTGATCAATTAAAAGAAAAATATTCTGATGAAAAATGCGTGCCATAAATTACGTGACTTTTTGTTTAAACGATCGTTCAGACTCCAGCTGCAACAAATGGGTCGAGACGAAATTCCTCGGGTGTCTTCGTAATGGAGGCTTTCGACTTCTAAGGGTTAGAATCCTAGATTTGTGGGAGGGGGAAGGGATTAAGTAGAATCTTTATGAAGCACAGGATTTTCGAAAACGGCTCTACAATCTTGAAGTACCGGTTTGACGTCTTCCCGCAGCCCACTCCGAGAGACAGGCCAACTTCTTTGGGTTCTACCCCCACTTGTTCAGGTTCCTTTCGGTTGTAACTTAGCCACTTTGTGGTGCTGGGCGGTTGCGTCAGGAAATTTCAATTACATACCCTGTCGAGCGACAGGAAGTCCGAAGCACCGAAAGTAAGAGGATAGGAAGATATAAAATCCAACAAGATCCGATCACGCGCGCGCGTATTATCCCCTTTCCTTTCCTGCGTGATCCGTCTCGCTTCCGCTTGGTTTTCGTCCTCTCTCTTTCGCTCGTGTCCCTCCTCGATTTCTTTCCATCGTTTTCTTCGACCGCGTCTGCTTTGCTCTCGCTCCTGCTGCGACTTTCCACCGTGCATGAAGTCGCCGCCCTAAATAACTTTAACGAGTGTCGCAGCCATTTCTTTCCTTGTGTCCATCGCGATTGTCACGTGTCGGGTCACGAAACAATCGTGACGATTTTTATCTGTTCCGTGCCCGTCCACGTGCCTTCCTTTCGCCTATCGCGATCGCATGTGCACTATAGTTCCCTTTCCGCTTCCGTTTTATTTTACCCCCTTTCTTCCACCAAATCCGAAGAGGAAGATGTCACTTTCCTTTGCAAGCGAAACAAAAGAGTATAAATAGACCGCGCGGAGATTATATAAAACACAAATTTTTTTGCGTAAATTCCAAGAAACTGGAATTAAATAAAAATGTAGCTATCTATTCTCCTTGTAATAAATTTTTTAATGCTTTCGGCGCAACGGTTCAATCGTTTATTATTACGGGTTCATTCCGTTTCACGCATCAAGCGCATAGATCGCTTTCAATGCGATGCGCGCATTGAATACAACGGAACGCTTCTCTGTGCGATTCATGCGCTTGAAGCGTGAAACGGAACAGACCCTACGTTTATTAACAGAAAATACGATCGATAGAAGAAACATATTTCTCCTTGTAATAATTTTAATAAATCGAAAATAATGTAAAAATATCCTTCACTTCTGATATTATTAGGTGAAGTGAAAAGTTCTGAGCGTTTTTCGCTTTATTTATAAACCGAAAAACTCTTAGAACTTTTTACTTCACCTAATATAATTAACATCAGTATTATAGGATGTACATTGATACGAGTGCATTGATAACAATATATCACTGTCGTTGGGACAGATAAAGGTAGCACACCGAGTCCTTATCACAATCGTAAATTCCCTAAAGATAGAAAGTGTTAAACTAATCTTTCTGGAGCCCCGATTAACAATGTTGAATGGGAAAAAGATGTCTGTCAAGTTCCAGGAAATACGCCCTGTACAGGATTAATTAGGAACCCGTTATGTAAGATCAATAACGGACGTCGGCAGTTTTTGTGGCTGTTATCTAGCGCCACGTGTTTCGTAATTAAAATGAAATTTAACATGAAACGCAATGACCGATCACCGTTCCGTACACTTTTCGCAATCGCCATCGATTTAGCGTTAGATGCTACATAAATATTCATCATTCGCGGCGGACAGTGTTTGTAATTTATTCGTCGCCCCGTCTCGATCGACCGGGACCGACCATCGCTTGTACTTCGAGACAGTGAAGTGAATTTTCAAATTTTTTGAAAAATTCGATCTTCTACTTTTGTTTTTTCGAACACGATCATTAGACTGCGGATTTTATGCAAAATAAAAAATGTTTGCATTGATTGAAAGACACAGAAGTGAAATAAAAATTTCTTTCTTTTTTTACTCATCTCATTAAGCTGTAACAGATACGCTGATGTCTTTAAATCTTTTTAATATGTCCACTGCTTTAAATTGTGCTTACCCATTTTTGTCATAAATGCATAAAATCCGCAGTCTAGTAATCATGTTTGCATAAAGCAATGTTTACGAACCAGTTTCTGTGTTGATAGTTTCGATGTGAACAAGGGAGAATAAGCAACTCGAATTATGAGAAGCTCAAATATTTCGGATTTGATTTACCGCGAGACAGGTTCAGGGTCGACAGTGATTTAGTATTGACAGGGTTAAATCTCGCTAAATGATTCGTGCCGCTGGTATCGGACCGGGTTACGGTCCGACCGGAAACATTTTATTCCGAGCCTATGTATACAGTTAATTCTATCTATCTGTCGCGTAGCGCCGCTATCTGGCGAAGTATGTATTATATATATATATATACATAGTTCGAGCGGAGAGCGTGCGCGCGCGCAGAATTTCGCGGATCGTGAGAATGCCCGGGGAAATCCTGCGCAGAGCCACGTGCCTCGGGATTTAAACTCAAGGATGCCTGCGACCGTTAGACTTCCACGAAGGCGAAAGCCTTTACATAACGCGGCGGACCGAAGGGAAAAAAAAGAAACGGTTACCGATCCGCGTTCTAACGCGTATTTACGATTCCCAGGTCGATTCCTGCCGTTTTTTCACCCGGTTCACGGGTAAACAGCGGAAGAGTTTCCCATATTGAATGAAGACAGGGGAAAGACGTGCGCCGGATCAATAGACGCAACATGGCCGCCCTGTACCGTTCCCTATCTCGAACGGGATGGTTCAAAATAAACCAAACGGCATTCTTGGAAGAGCCCTTACATCGCAAATAATATATTATAGTATAATAATTATGCTATTTGGTTACAGCTTTTATTTTGTCATTTTCGTTGTTTGTGTTTGCACAGATTATAAAAATCAATCATCAGTGAGAACGGTTTAATTATTTGGTCGTTAATGTCAGTACTTATTTCATTTTTTCGGCGAAAAAGAAAAAGAGTTGCTAATGGGTGGAACGTGAACGTCGATTGCCGGTACGAGACACAACTGGTTTATGAATTCCGTGCGTTTATGATGTGTCAGTTCACACGTGACCAGTGGGCACATCTGCACGTGGTACGCGCAGCCACCTCCATTCTCACTTTCAAATTTGAATGGAGCCTCGGATACCAGACGGCCGTTGAAGAATTCCGCGCACGTTCTGCCTTCGCTTCGGACTTTCGATCCGACGTATAGATCTGAAAGTGAAAAGGAAGAGACGCAAGAATGCGATTCATACCTTCCGTCTGTCCGACGTGAAAATCCTTGCAGAACTCTTTTGTTGCATACAGAGCAGCTCTTTTATCTTACATATTAAGCTTCAATCTTATATCTTTCGCGATGACCCTCGCCCCGAAGCTATCCCATTCTAATATTTATAACTCGTAAACCAATTGATCAATTTCGATGGAATTTTCAACATACATATGTATAACTTCTACGAATCTGGAAAATACATTTTTTAAATTTTTGTCACCAGCCCAAAGAAAAAGGTTGCGAGGAGCAACTATTGCTATGTTTTTCGATGTTCAAGCTGAACGCAATTTTTCCAAAATTTTCATTACGTATCGTCTAGTTAAATCTAGTAAACTATCTATCTCTTATTTTGATTCCAAGTGTGTTCCATCAAATATGAGACTATATTTAACAAATTGGCTACGGTAATTGGCCCACGACAATTTGAAAAACGTTATGGAATTGAAAATATTTTTCACTCGAGCACAGACTCCTTCAACTTGCGTCTCTGAAACATTCCGGTACCTGAAGCCAACGGAATCTCTAACACCAGTCTTCTCATGGGGGTCTGGCTTTGGTAATAGATATACCGTGACTGGACACCAAGCTTGTCTCTAGAAGAACCCGTTGGAATTCTTCAGATTTAAATGTACTGGACTGTGCTAGTAAGTCTGTCCCTTAGCACGTACATTGCACGATTATAAGTTATGTAGGATCGACGAGCTAAAAAGTACTTTGATAAATTTTCAAATACACAAATTGCAATCTTGTTATGAAGTTCGAAATAATAGGAAAATTTTTGAAAATTAAAGATGTCAATATATGATTTCTCCTCTTTTGAAATCATTAAGGAAACAATTAATATCCAACTTGGTTTCCATTTCTTGCAATCGACGCAGACAATTTTTATTTTGCATAAAGATCTTCTAATAATTGGACTGCGGATTAATGCAGACATATTTTATTTTGCATAAAAATCCGCAGTTTAATTATGAACAAAATTATATAACATAAAATATAGAAATAAAAATTGTCTGTATTAATTACAAGACACAGGAGTTACATAGGTTCTTCGTTTGATAATCTTATAGAGTTGCAAACAATGCAAGACGACTTTTAAATTCTGCAAATATTTTTACAGTCTTGTATTTGATTTATCGACATTTGTAAACACATAAAATCCAGGATACTTCTGTATTGTTGAAATACAAGTGAACCTCGGGTGAACAAAGAAAAGACGTTTTGAAGCGATCGAACGCGGCCGTGCATCATCGGATCGCGCGCAGGACAATTAAAGGATGCAAGGGAGCATTTATTCACATAGTGTCACGGATTCCTCGGTGGCCACGTTTTTTCCAGGCAACGCGTCCCGCGTGCAGGAGACATTCCACCTGAACAAGGCACTCCCCATTTCGCTTCCTAACATTCCCTTGCAACCGTACGCGCTTCATAACGTATTCCCGACTTGTTCACGGCCGTGAACGTAAACATGTGTGCACCTGCAGAAAACCAATATGCTCGCGTCGAAGATTGCGTTGCTAGGCTTCGCCAATTAGACGGCCAATTACAGGGCGCGTCGCTCTCCGCGGCTCGTAAAAGTTCCCTTTCGCCGTAAAACAGCTGCAATGATGGAAACGCGCAACCCCCCTCGCGCCAATTTCGAGATATGTACCGAACTCCGTAAATCGAGAAAGCGGATTTGTGAACCGTCCCTTATCTCTTCCACGAAAATTTCGAGACACAGAAGATCGGAAAAGAAAATTTTCCCAACCCTCAGACTCCGCCGTCGGAGGGTTGATCTTATCACGATTTAATTTGACTCCAATCTGAAAGAAATTAATGATATTCGTATTGATCGGAGTCTGTTTGGAATCTTGTCATTGATTGCGACTGAATATCGTACGGTAGGGGTGGGTGTTAACCCCTTGCCGTATTTTGACGATCGAGACTCGTGATGAAGGTTTTTAACGAAGTCTATTAATATTGAAGCATTAAAATCAATGTAGCCATACAAAAAATAGAAATTTTCTTTACTCTTCTGCATTTTTCGGGACAAAGACGTTCTAATGACCGTAACTGTGGAATAAAAGGTATGGCGGGGATTGAAATGACAAATTTGCTAGGGTGGTGCGACAATCATCCCATAGTGTTCGCAAGATCATGCACAGTCTACAGATTAGTGTTTCTAATGTAACAAAATGGTAGAAACCTCGCAGAACGGTATTGGAAATATAACTGAAGTTTAGGGGTCGATTTGAGAAGGTGTATGTTTGCGTAAAAAATTCGGCAGTCGCTTAGAATACGTATGAGAGAACTGTAGCGATGCGAGGGCAACTCGCGATACCCGTTGTGCTTACAGAAGCATTTTTCACCCTCGCGATTGCCCTCCTTTCTCTCTGTGTCGTTCTCTCTCTTTCACCCCCAAAACAGCTGCGTGTACCGAGAGGAAGGTGGCCCTATGGCGTGTCTCGCAACGTGGTACAATGGGAGGTTATGAAACGATATAGTGTTTGTAGGATACCACTAGTACGTGAACACGAGACGGGCAAACATATGCGAGACGCAGATGGCTGGTTGAACCTTATCGGTCCTCCATTATTTCTTGCGCGACCCGTGTCAAGATACTCGCAATTGTTCTCCGTTTGACCCAGAGCCGCTCGAGATCGTTCACGATAAGCCCATTGCCCACACGATGAGTCAATTAACAGTGCTTTATTATGGATTCCAAGATAAATGGTAATCTCCTGCGTTAAATTCCTGTTTCCGTGCCGGCGATCTTCAAGATCCATTTTAGATTGCATTACATGGCGGGCTTAACCCCTTGGCGTAACATTTTCTTTACAGTTGCAACGATTAAAACGTCTTTATTCCCAAAAATGTTGTAGAATAAAATAAAAGAGTAATCTCAGCACGAAGTGGTGTCTCGTTTTGTACCTCCATCTCGAATAAAATTTGCGCTTGATAGCGATGTACAAGAATGGACCGATCTGTTTCGCGATAACGTTATCGCCGCTGATAGCCTGAACACATACGCGAAAAGCTAGTGTTGCCGGTAGACAGAGTCGCCAGATCAGGGGAATTGTCTCGATTCGAGGGGGAAAAATTACCCTCTCCCTACCGGATTTGTCACGTGACATTGTGACGTACGCGCGACAGAGACAAAACGCGTCACGTGACCGGGCAGTACTTGATACGTGGGATGTCGTTCGAACAACTGTTAAATACGTTAATGTAGGGGACGAATAGTTTGTTAAAAACATTCGATCTTTCTCTAGCCAGAAATCGACGAATTTACAATATTACTGATGAAGAGAGCATGACAAATATTGAAGTATCTTTCCATATTAAATTCTAGAAGCCTTGTTTACAAAATTCAGAAAGAAAATTGAAAAAATGTTGAAATAAAAAAGTTATGAAGAATTCAAACCAGAAACATCATTTTGCGCCACCTTGTACAAAAGGAAGACAAACCGCAGTTGGTCAGAAATCAAGGACCGCGCCGCGCGTTGTTGTGTACAACCGTTCGGAATTCCAAAGAAGCCGAGAAATTGCGCGGTTCGTTTCGCTACGCTGATGTAGGAGGTGTCTTTACGACGGCCGCTGGCGGAACAAAAGGGTTAAATAAGCGCCGTTCGCCGAACGCTCGCATGACACGGTCGTGTGCAACGGAAACGCGGTCGTAAGCTGCTGAAACAGTAAACATATTAAGCGCAGGACCGTTGCGTTCGATTCGCCTGTGTATGTGCCGCACAAGCGGTACGCGGCGGTTTCCCATACACGCCCGTTTCATCTTGGGTTAACCGGCTATCGCGGTGAATTACGTCATTCTGTGAACTTAGACGCTTCGGCGGCCATGTTGGAATGTAAATGTGTCGCTAGAATCTAGATCTGTCCTTCATTCATCGCTCCGTATCAAATTGGCATAATGCTGAAAAATCAACGCGATGGGACGATAAATGTAAATTAAAACCTTATAAGTGTTATTAATTCCTTTTAAACCGACATAAACTTCTATCTATATACTCACTATTAATGTATTGTAGAACATCTAATTATTAATTAGAAATTAGCAACTATAAAAAAAGTTCTCACCAAAATCATAAAATAAATCGATGGGGTTGAAATGGTTGAATACTCAAAAAATGTATGTCCTTCAAGACTGAAATTATTCGATGTGATCAGTTGCAAATCATTTCTAGCCTCCGTGAGATCATGTTATGCGAGATTCTGTATGTTACGGGGAGCCCGTTCTAAACAATGGAGTAATGAGGTCAGGGGTGGGAATGAACGGCGCGACGACTCGCGGAGGAAGTGGACAGGAAGTCCTTGAAAACGAAGACGACGCAAAACCGCCTGTAACCGCAAAAACTGACACTCGCCGGGTTGTGGTCAAGATTTTGCCTCTTGGCTCGCCTTCGTCCCAGCAAGGGTGGAGAACAAAGGGGTGGCGAGCGCGGCGGTGGTTCTCCGACAAAGAAGAGGAAGAAACGCGCAGGATGGATGGTCAACCATCCGTGATTTCCCGTCTTCGCTTTTGTACCGAAAAAAGTAGCTGTATCCGTTACGCATTCGCACGTATTCGATCTTCTGGCGAATTTCGGACCCCGGACGATAATGAGTTTTCGTGGGCGCGGGGGCGGGGGCGGGGTGGGGTAGAAGGAAGCGAAATTGAATGATAGGTTGCGCGTAAACATTGCTTTGTTTCCAGTTCATCATCTCCATCAGCCATTAAAAAATTATATTCAGATTTTCTTCATTATTATAATTCAATTATTCTGTAATAGGAGATTGAAGGTACTTGTGCAAGCTTTGAAAAACTTCGTTAAATTTGTAAATAAAACCGTTTGAAAATTTTTACAGATGGTAACAGTCTCTAAAAAAGTTTGCGTTAATCAACAAAGATACTTTACTTAGAAAATTCTGGTTAAATAAAACGTCTAATTAATCCTCCCTGGGAACACTTATTTCCCAGTTTGTCTATTTTTTATTCACTAAACATTTTATTCATAAAACAGCAATAGATTAGCAAAATTCAAGAATATTTCAATGTTCTTTTCAACGTAACAAAGTCATTAAAGGATAAAATCAATTTTTATTTTATTCCTGCTTCCCACAATCAATGCAGAATATTTTTATTTTGCATAAACAAACAGTCTAGTAATAACACAAATAGTAACACGACAAATGAATTTCATAAATAGCCTCGTTTTTAAAAAATTTGGGATAAAGAATAACAGAGGATAAAAAGTAAACAAACAGATTTAATTTTATTGAAATGTATTATAAAAATTCTCTTCAAAAAGCTAAAGCTGGGGTCTCCGAGACCCCACATTACCTCGCGAAGGTTAAATATTCTCTCTACATAACTAATGGGGGTTTTTCGAAGAAACATTGCAATAAACATTTTACGACAGGAAATTCCTAATGCGTTTATGGACGTCGGCACTGTCGGCAGTCGGCGAAGCTTCTTCAGTGAGCGGTACTGTATACTGTATATGTATAAACCTCGAAACGACTTCGACAGGTCCCAAAACCTGAAATTGACATTGGAGTGCGACGTTTATGATTTTCGCCTACCTTCGAGTATCATTAGACCGGAGGGAAACAATGTATTCTTTGTTTTGGTTCTAGATCGCGATCTGGGTACGATTCTAGTAGCGGTGGAGACTCTGACAACGAGTACAGTGGCAGCGTCTGTCGAGGTGCTGCCAATCAGTCACAGAATCCAGCCGCAACGAATGCAAGCCTACAGGGGCAAGGGAAGCACATAAACAAAGGAAGGTGGACCAAGTCGGAGGTAATTAAACAGAAACCGCTATTTCAATTTTACGAGTAATCTTCATCAGTGACCGGGTGCCAGACTTGGGCAAAAATTTAATCGACGATTAACGAATAAATTGCTACTTGAATCGTTAATCGCCATTAACAATGAAACTCGTACGATTGCATTCAGTAAACCAATGCTTCTAATTGAGTATAAAAAATCAGGTCGCTTGGTATAATTATAAAAAAGTTATTCTTTTTTTGGAGGGTGTACGGTGACTTATTTTACCGAGTGTAAGTACGAAAAAGATATTTCATTCATATGGCACTGTGACGTCATTGTTCATTGTTGACAATACCGCGGAAGCGATGTCACCAGTCTCTAACAGTTGATACCTGACGCTGCTGTGCCGTCATCGGTCGCTGCGATACCGAGAATCCATCCATTCAACAGAGACTCCAATTTAGTCAATGAAAAAGTTTATCTGTATAGCAGAACGACAGTGATATGAGTGGTCTGATTGTTTCTACGTAAAATTCATTAGTGTTATTATCATTTTATTGTCAAGCATAAAGTTCTTTAACATTATTACAAAATTATCATATGCAATGAAGACAAAAATAAATAAATCAAACAAGACAAAAAGGAAAATATTTTAGATCAAACGAAATGTTCATATTTTGAAGTTAACTCTTTGCACTCAATTGGTGACGCAGAGTCACCACTAAAAACTGCTTTACTATTATTCACAATATTGTTTACCTTATTAAACATGCTTGTATCTAATCAATTACTACACATTTAATATCCAAAAAAAGAAAAAATCATATGCAGTGTAGACAAAAATAAATAAATTAAACAAAGCCAAAAAGGGAAATATTCTAGATCAGACGAAATGTTCAAATTTTAGAGTTAACCCTTAGGCTCGTTCAAGCCACGAGATGCTACTCAATTTTCATGAAACTGATGCATCATTTGTGATGAAGCGCAGTGAACTACTTATAGACCGAAATTTCGCGAGGGTCGAAAACTTCTGATCACCGATACGGATGAAAAGAGCACGGCGGCGCGGCGTCCCATTGTTCTTCCCTTTATCTCGCCGCCATTAAAATTCCCTAACGCACCCGCGATCGCGTCATCGTGCCGTGACTTTGATCGGATGTAACACGAGGGGAGGGATACAATGAGCATGGGCTACGAAAAAAAGAGGTCCACCCTTCGTAGCTTCTACAACGAGTTACGTCCGCAGGCAGATGCCCTCGACCACCCCATAGTCATATGCTACCATAGAGCAGAGGCCGCGCCGTATGGTTTCCCGTGGGAAACATCATAGAAGCATATCGATCCCGTGCGCGCGTTTGTTACGCGGCCATTCTCGCCATTCTGACGCAATTGCGAATTCAGAGTCACAAGCGTGACCAATTTGTGATTTGCGCGGCCATTGTGCGCCATTTATCGATCTATCGAAGCGACCGAAATCGAATCTCGGAGAGCTTACTGTGAATTTGATGCTCCATCAGAAAATGCTACTTTGGCAGAATTTCTTATCGGTACGCGGTAATTTTTTTCAATATTTCATGGATGTACTGCACTTGATTGAAAATTCTATTAAGGTAAATATGGTAGGAGATATTCTCAGTAAATTGCACGTACAGGCATGTCAGAAATATTGACATATTAAAATATTCATTTTCTTCAGTTTAATGTACCAAATTAGGAAAAATAGATGATGTGCTATCTTTTTGTCCCGGAGTGTAGTCTCGAATACATACATTGTTTGAAATTTTATCGCGTTCCGCGGTACTAGATAGGGGCAAGCGCGTTTATCAAACTAAAAAGAAGTAAATTAACAAGTTAAATTTCATACATCGTTGTAGCCTCTTCTCAATTTATCGATCACATTTCGACAATCTTGATTCTGTTTGAGAACACCTGCTGCCGAACGAGGTCGGCTATCGGACTCTTTCTTCGTAAGGTATTAATTTCCGAAACGGCACACCGTGTATCTGCATACGTCTTTCATTTACTAAAACACATAAATTCAGAAAAAGCGTATAATCTGCTAACAACTTGTAAGTTTGAGTTAGCAAGATTACAGGAAAGAAACAGGTGCCATTTTCTTATGGTAATGTTGTCGCTATTGTAAAGTATAATTTTGCAACCCTGATAGCATCGATTTCTTTTTTATTTGAATTGCGTGCAGTTTTATTGGTTGTTTTAATGGTCCAACGATGGTTTATAATTGTTCCAGGATGGTTTGTTGAAGCAGTTAGTGAGCAGTGTGGAACAACGGGGCGCGGTGCTCCGATGGGACACCATAGCCGGTCATTTCACAGATCGAAGCGACGTCCAATGCCAGCAGAGATGGGCAAAGGTCGTGAATCCGGAACTGGTCAAGGGGCCCTGGACGAAGGAGGTACATATATATACCTGAATTTTGTTGCACCCTTCTCCCATCGAGCCTCTTTCCGGCCATTGTCTCTCGAACCCCACGAAAGCCGGCATTGAAAATCTCCACCACTTAAGGGGTAGTTCTGGTAACCATTCTTTTTTTTTTTTGTACCTAAAGCACACTCTACGCGCTACCAAAAAGGGAATCGAATACGATCCAAGAAATAATGCTTTTTATTGCACTACAGTAATATACATCTCAACAATTGTAACAGTGCAATTGTGAAGACAAAATTTATGAACACTAAACCTACCATCACCGGTCAGAATTACCGTCTCCAGATTTTTTATTTTACGATTATTGATGTAATAAAAATAATTGTATAGATATCTTTAGTGGAGCACATATTACAATAGGAGCTGCACAAAATCTAAATAAAATCAATCTTGTCATTTTTATAAGGGAACATGTTCCAGTTACTTTCAATAATCAACTAATATTTAAAAATGACTAAAAAACTGCAAAACTGCAAGACCCGAGCTTATCACTTGTGCACTTCGTCATTCGCTTCCTCATTAAAAAGTATGTTACTGCAACTCCGGTGCAAGATTCAGTTGTCAGACCGCGGAACCCGTTTCCACAAGTATTTAGACTCGATCAGGGGGGGGGGGGCGTTTCTCTTGTCGTCGGCAGAAAGTTCGCGATGTACCGTTACACCCCCTTTCTCGAAAAGTTTCTTCTACCATGCCAGCGTATCCGGGTTGAGTTCGCCCGGAGCCAGCACAGTTCACCGGCTATACACAGGGTGTTTTTTAAAGATGTCTCCGATGTGCCCGATTTGAAAATAAAATTAATGGTTAAACTTCAAAGAATACTGCTTTATTAATCAATTATATAGTCACCAATCTTTTCTACAATTAGAAAAATGCCGTGCAATACGAACTTGTGCAATCATCTAATAGCACAGCAGAGAAATATTAATATTGTTGCACACCACGAAATTGTGGCATCATAAATGAGCGTAGTAAAGCAGTAAAATAATTAACTATAGGTGCAAAAGTTAATGTCGAATCTGGGTCAACAGACAAGCGGAATTAGTTAACCCCTTGCGCTGTGAAGATTCTAAACGAAATCTCCACTAAATGTATATGCTATTAATTCCCTTGAGGCTTAAATAAAATTCTATTTTATTGTCGTTACAAAGCGTTGAAGAATAGGCATGAAGAACTATGAAGAGCATAGGCATTCGATAAATATAAACTCGTTTCTTCTGAGAAACGACGAACGTGAAAACAAGTGGTAAGGCAAGGGGTTGTAAAATAGTTGCAGGATGATGAACAATAAAAAGAACTCCTGTAAAAGCGGTAAAGCTACGAATGAAAAAAACACCGCTGGGTAGAAGGGAACTGTTGACTCGCCGGAGTCGGAGTTGTTTTGAAGTTGGAACTTTGCGGCCCTTCGCGGCGTGATCCTGTGTATGGCCGGTACTGTACGCCTACACGTTGCACCGGGCAGAAAAGAAACGAGCGAAAACGCTCTCCACGGTCGCCTCGGTGGGGTATGCAATAAGAAGAAGAAGAGAGGTCTGGAGCCGCGGAGATGCTGCGTCGTCGTCGTCGTCGTCGTCGTCGTCGTGCCAATGCACTTGGCAACAGCCAAGGGCAAGTAAGCCGCTGCCCGTGTACCGAACGCGTGTACACGCGGTCACGGGTCCTCGTCGGTGTGCACCTGATTCGTGGTATGGGAGCGCAAACCCATCGCGTCCTCGTTGCCCAACTCCTACGTCTCTCTCTCTCTCTCTCTCTCTCTCTCTCTCTCTCTCTCTCTCTCTCTCTCTCTCTCTTCCTCTCTCCTCCAATACCCCTCTCCAAAGTCTCCCTGGAGGTTCGTGCGCGACGATCATCTCTCTTCTCTCCTCTCCTCTACTCTACTCCTTTCTTCGACCTACCGCCAAGTTCTCCGCCTCTCCGTGACTCCACGAGGACCGGAGAAATTACTTACGAGACTCGAGCCGATGCGATGGAATCACTCGGGCAACCTTCCGGTGCTCGTCGCCGGTTCCACGTTTTTCTACGACACGTTCGACGGAATGTTCCCCTTTTCAAGCTTTCCGAGAGCCCGTGCCACTCCATCAACAGCTCTGCCCTTGGATAATCGAATGCCCACGGGGGGTGTTCGAGAGTTACTGATCCAATGACACACCGAGTCCCAGCTTCTATTAGACGCTCACGGAAAATGACTTTCGGAATGTCGAGTATTGACTGGAGATGAAAGAGCTTGTGAACCTGCCGAGGGCTCTTGAAAGGGCACAAAGGCGACCAAGAATCCATTAAGACGTTCAGTTTGTTGTCACGCTCTCTGCTTAAATGTTCATCCTTGTTCTAGTATGAATGGAAAGCTATCAGAATTAAGGGGGTAGACTCGTCTCTGGGATCGCAAGGGATACGCCTGATTATTTCTCGATGATACAAAGATGCGAGTTTTCAGTAGTCAAAAGCGCTAGTCGAAATCGGATAGTCGGAAAATCGGATTCCCGATATTTCGAGTTCTCGCACACCCCTAATGATTGTATAAGTTTGTGGCCGATTTGAACATAAGATTCAATGGTACAATTTTAAATAATAGAGCGTATTAATAAATTATATATATATATATATTTATTAATTTTACAATTGTAAAAAGGAATGGTGACGATATAATATTGTTTTTACACTCCTATAACTATCCTGACATCTATAAAAATCGAGCACGAAGTTATGCAATTATCTGATATTTCCATCTTCGCGTTAGGAGAGTAGTCCGGACATTCCTCATTTTTTTCCGTGTCCTCGAGTGTGTAGAGTGACACAGGTATTTAGTAGAGTGGTATGAAGGGCCGCCGCGCGCGGGTTTCGTAGGGAACATTGGTCGTGGAATGTACAAAACCGGTAAATCAGGAGGTTTCCGTTCCGAGGACTGATGATTGCTGATGTTTGCAGGAGGATGAAAAAGTAGTGGAATTGGTGGAGCGATACGGGCCGAAGAAGTGGACGTTAATTGCACGGCATCTGAAGGGTCGTATCGGTAAGCAGTGCCGGGAACGATGGCACAACCACCTGAACCCGGGGATCAAGAAAACAGCGTGGACGGAGGCGGAGGACAGGATTATCGTCGAGGCTCACCGCAGGGTGGGCAATCAGTGGGCGAAAATCGCAAAATTGCTGCCAGGAAGGACGGACAATGCGATCAAGAACCACTGGAACAGCACGATGAGGAGGAAATACGAGACGGAGGAAGGGAGATCCGCCACCGGGACCAGAGGTTCATACAACTCATTAGTTACATGAAAAGTTTGTCGTACCTTCTGTGCGAAAAGTACCACTTAACTCTTACGACAATAACCAAAAATTTCGACGATATTGTATCGCGTTGCACTTTATTATTCCAACGTGAATAATAGGGTTTAATTCCAAATGTGAATTGAGAGATTAGACTGAGGATTTTATGACATTTATGACGAAAATGAGTAAGTGCAATTTAAAGCAGTGGACAGATCAAACGAATTTTAAATTAGCAATGTATTCATATTCGATTAAAATCAGTAGAGAAATATATAATGACAATTCTATTTGGCTTCTATATTGAACAATATATGCAGATGTTCTCATGTCACCGATGTTCACAACAGGACGAAGTCGAAGAAAAGCCACGGAGCCACCAACCGCTGCGAAAGACTCCCTCTGCACGAAAGAAGACTTGTCCGGTCACGCTCGCCTGAAAACATCGTCCACGAGCAACGACAACGCGACGACGATTTCGACGACTATGCAAACATCGCATACTCTGGACATCGACCAGCTGGACTGGACCAGAGCCTGGGAGAATCATCAAAACATTCAGACGTTCCAGGGTCTTCTGAATCTGAACGAGCGCACTCACAGCACTGATGATTCCCGGTTGGATTCTCCGTCGAAAAGGGCTAGCTCGTCCGTGAAAGTCAAGACTGAACCAATATCACCGTTTACAAAGTACGTTTTAAGGAGGTAGACTCTCGTTCCCCCAAAGATGGGCTTTTCCAGTAGTGAAATCGCCCTGAAAAGTCCTATTTTTCACGCTTACGAGACGTAATTTGCATTATTCGGTAGCATGTAGCCGTCGCAGCTTTATGAAAATAGCTGCGCGGCTGTATGCTTGCGAATAAATGTATGCTTCCTTAAAGAACATACATTTTTAACCCGGGGTTGGTAAGGTGGGAAAATGTATCGTAAGTGGTAAGGTGGGGTCTCACAGACCTACCGAAATAATATATTGTATTATAGAAGTAAATACCTTTTTCATAATTATAAGATTAGGTATTGCTTAAGAGGCTTGCAATTTATCAGAGTAAAAACGCAGATATCTACGAAATTAGATTTTTATTATTAAAAAATACTTGACTAATAAAACATCTTTACAATGTTACAATCAATCTAAAATCTCTGGGATCTGTGAGACCCCACCTAACTAACGCCGGATTAAGTTTTCTAACAAGAAAGAGAAATCACATGACTATCTTTTCGTAGGTATTTCGATTTGCAAATCCAAGGTGAGGCGACCAACTCGAGAAACTCGGAGATCAGACTGATGCCCATGCCGGACCTTGAAGACATGTCGGGCAGTATAACGGAGAAGGAACGAAGCAGTCCACCTCCCATTCTGCGCAGACGCAGAAATACTCATACACTCCAGCAGAGAACCGACACCCCCGATAGCGGGAACCAGTCTGATTATTTGATAATAACCCAGCATCAGCCGCAACAACAGCATCAGACCGGCGACGCGACCCCAACCACTCCTATTAAACAACTACCGTTCAGCCCGTCACAGTTCTTGAACAGTCTCAGCCCGGAAACATCCTCCTGGCCGCGGGCCAGCACGCCTAAGGCGAGCAGCCCTGGTCCACTCACCACACCACAACCCACCGGTCTTCGGCGAAGTCAGAATGGTAAATTACCGACGAAGCATGCTCAGTTTTATGGGCTATCCTCTCTGTTACCAAACACGAAATAATTAACCAGTTGATTCCATGCAGGAATCGAAGACTGCGGATCTTTATGCATTTATGGGTTCTAAAAATTGCCGAACAGCGCTAGAATATCAGATTCCGCAGAATTTAGTACGATTTTGATTTATTCCAGGATTACAAAAACCACTGAAAATAAGATTGTACATTATTCCGCGTTCCTGAAAGGCGGGATTTTAATCGAGCTTGGACCATTCGAGAGCCTACCCAAAAAGACACCTCTCAGAGGGGTCTTTTTGGGTAGGCTATCGGATGGTCCAAGCTCAATTGACCCCTTAACCTACAACTACGGACATAGCCCGTAGTACGATGATTGGGCCAAACGTGAATATTGCAGGCATTTCGGCGAAAATTTTTGGTAAGTAAATCGTAGGTTAAGGGGTTAAAATCCCCCCCGGTGGCGAATTTCACCACCAAACCCGGGTATAGTCTTTGCCTACAAAAATTGAAAGTTGCATAAACATCCGCAGTCGACTGATGTATCAATATTTTTCAGTTTAACTCTAAAAACCTGTATTTACAGATGGCAATACGCCGAGGACGCCGACGCCGTTCAAGAACGCATTGGCAGAGCTGGAACGGCGCAGCGGCGCGACTACTCAGTTACCTGCTACCCCAAGTCGTCTCGATGCTTTAACCGAGATCATCAAACAGGAAACCGATCGTGAAAGCTTAGCAGGGACCAGTACTATCCTTCAAGACTCCGGTTATAGCACGATAAGACGACGGGGTAAAGAGAACAGCGCTCCTGGCGGAAAGAGAGCGCGGAAAGCTCTCTGCCAAGCCTGGGCGAATGCTTCTCAGGATAATTCGGAAATGAGTTTCGTTGTAGAAACACCAGTAAGTCGAATGATACGTTTACAATTCTTATATTAGGATTCTTCCTTGAGGAATTATAAATATCGGCAATCTGAATTCAAACACCTCTCACCTAACTGATGTACCTTCGATATCTCACATATTATTGATACTGGAAAAATATCTCGGAGTCACGTTTCCATTTATTTTTATTACTCAACGTCACATGAATGTTATAATTAGACTGCGAATCTTTATGCAAAATAAAAAATGTTTGTATCGATTGCGAGACACAGGAGCTAAATAAAAATTTCATTCTTCTTTTGATTATCTTGTTACGGTGAAACTAATACATGGGGGCTATAAATCTTTCTAATACCTCGACTGTTTTAAACTGTACGTACCCATTTTTGTCATAAATGCATAAAATCCGCAGTCTAGTTATAATAATACAGTCTAATTATGTTTCCTCCGAGGTCTTTTTTCATTATCAGTAATAAGCGAGATACTTGAGGCGTATAAAAATTGCGGGAAAACATTTAATGCAACGAGATTTCATTGTTCTTTCCAGAGTAAAAGTTTGGACACATCTGTATTATTCTCCCCGGCATCAATGGCACTGGAGGATAGTTTCTTAACAGCAGGGACTAGTCCCATAAAGGTAGAGAACCATATCCATCATAATCAAAATTATATTCAAACTCAACCAGCCCTATCCTGGTATTATTCCCGTACCAATCGCCTTTAGACACGCTAGCCGGCCTAATTCTCTTTTGTTTAACACTCTCTTGTCTCTGTCATTCTCCTCACGTTTATATTATTTTTAATTCTGCCTGCCTCTTAACAATGTAATGCCTTGTCGCTTCTGTCTCTCTCCATCCAACTTATTTCTATTTTCCTATCATTTTTTTTTGTTTTTTTTTTTTTAAATCATTAATTTATGAATACATGTTAAACACCAAGGCGCGCGGAAAAGAAACATAACCTCAGTTAGCTAACCTTCGTGACCCTTAATCGACCTGCTTTCGTCGCCCTGGTATCGTCCAATCCAAAGATTATTAGCATTCTTTTTTTTTGTCTCGTAAATTCTAAGTGTAACATGACTAACATTAACGGGGCGTAAATATCGTCTGATTTATTTATATATATATTAACTTATTCCAACTACGAGTATGCTTATTCTGTTAAATTATTTATATGTGGCTGATACGGTCTGAATATTTTGTAAGTGTAATTTACGATCATGTGAGTAGAGAACGCGTTATTTAAATAATTGTGTCAAAGTTTAAACGGCCTCTCGATCGAGTACTTAAGATATATTAATCGCGTGTATACAATTTTTTTTTAATCTTTAATTACGTTATTAAGCATTGGAAACATTCGTACTTATTCGCATAGTCGACACACGATAGAACATTGTTTCGTTTATTTTCGGTTTAATCACTGGCTTCTCCTTTGATCTAGTTTTGCTAAGCATTGAATTATGTTTACGAGTATCCATGCTCGTTTTGATTTTTTCCTTCCTTTTTTGTTTTTGAAAACTTTTTTGTTGATAATTTAATTCGTGTAAATTGTTCGCGTACGTTAAAACACTATCGAGACGATGTGAACTGTAATTATCCATCCTAGTGATGTCGCCATGTTACTATAACATTTGACGCTGAAAGTTCGTCGAACGACCGAGTCTGTTTCTTTTTTTTTTTTTCTAAAAAAAATTCGCAAAACGATTGGAGAAAAGGTATTTGTACATACGGATAAAATAGCGATCCGGTTCGATGACCCGAAAGAAACGATAGCACAGGATATACGTAAACGCGAGAGGTTATCGACCTCTTTGTTTGCAAACGTGATGTACGAACACGTAGAGTTGTTTGCACAGTCTCGCTTTCGTCCTCCGAATTCTCGACTATCGAACGAAAGAATGTAAAAAGAAGATTGTATTGCTTTTGGTATACGGGCCACTGGTGACCCACGCGGCATCGAACGTGTTCACGTGCATCAAAACACAGAGCGAGAGAAAAAAGTATACACTTACACCATGATTCTATCAATCCGTCGACGATATTGTTTTCCATCGACCAGGCTGAGAACTATTTTTAAATTAAGCAAATCACTAGACTGCGGATCTTTATGCGTTTATGAAGAAATTGGTTGGGCAAAATATAAGAATAAACGGACGGAACTTTCCGAAATGTAAAAAAAAAAATCTTTTGTTTCTTGCAATTGCTCGAAGCAGTTTTTATTTTGCATAAAATCCACAGTCTATTCATCACTTTGGATAGAATGCTAACAAACGGAGACATCAAAAGTGTACGAATACTTCTTTCTCTTCGAACAGTACATTCGTAAATGTATCCCCGTGACTCTCCTTCGTTCTTAGAGCGATCCCTAGATTCTGCACGACGGTGTATGTACATATATACATATCTATATATATATCTATATATATAGGTATATAACACAAAAGTATATATATAAATAATATCTTTAAATATTTATTATCATATTAATATATTCATATATTTATATATTTTTACTTCTTTCGTAAATAACGTTCAGTTGCCGCATGTCTACAAACTAACTCGAACGTAAAACACCCCTTGTATAGGCCTGGCCTAGCGTACCAAAGTACTCCTCCCCCTGCTCCCAGTCCCACCCCTGCTCCATAAAGTACCCGTCTCAAGAAACGACGAGTCCAAAGACGATTTTGAGCGACGTTCTCGAAACGACGCTTATTCCAAAAGGTACATGCAACCGCGCAAAGAGAAACGAAAATAAAAATGAAAATAAGGGCTAGTCATGTCGCGGCAGTTGTTCGCTAGCGATGGCGCGAAATCTGCTTCGGTGAGAGAACACGTGTGAGGACGAGTCAACGCAGTCCCCTAATTTTCTTCGAAGTGAGTCCCTCGATGAGTCCCCTCTGTTTCTATTCCCTCTCTCTTTGTCTCTCTTTCTCTCTCTCTCTTTCTGTCGGCGCGCTACGTTTTGTAGCCGCCGTCTCTGTCGACTCTGTCGAGTGACTTTCGAAGCGTGAAATCGATCGGCGCTCTCTCGTCGATCATTAAACGTACTTTTTTCCACCCCTGAGACATTCTTGGACAGGAATGTTTCGAAGCGGACATACTTTTTTAATTGCCGGCTGTAGCTAGTGTGTCTATCCTTTCCAGACTTCCCACGACTTTGCGTCCGTACAGCGGAAGCCTAACGCCAAGAGAGCGATCACGTTCGACATGCTCGACAGTCCCTGCTGTATCATCAGCCCTCTGCCGCTCAGACCGGCCAAACGCGCCAAGGTGAGTCCCTGTTCTCTTTTCTTCTCTTCTCGCCGTTTCTCTACTCCTTTGTTAAATGGTTAGCTCTTTCGTCGGTACAGTGGTGTCTCGGTATACGATCTTTTAATCCGTTCCTGATGTTTCGACTTCTCAACCAACTTACCAAGCCAACCTTTCTCATAAGAAGTAATGTAAAAATGATTAATCTGTTCTCATGTAAAAAAAACTCCTATTGACATTAATGGGGTTATAAAATAATTTAAACACTGTACAAACACATTTTAAACACAGTTCTACAGAATCTTTTGCTGCAAAGAACAATTCAATATCTTTTATAATAACATCACAATATTTGTTTAAAATTGAAAAATATGGTTTTTTCAAAGCCTTGTTCCTCAAAAACTGTGCGCATAGGAGAAAAATTAAGGACAGATTCGGAATCAGCGCGAAAAACTCTATAAGAAGGAGCCAACAGTAATTAGGGAACATAAAAAAAGTTGAAATTTGTTGGACAGTGTTATTACCTTTAAGTTCTAATTTAGAAACGCTACGAACTGTCGTTCGAACCCAATATTTGGTACGATTTCAGATTGAAACATAGATTAGTTGACACCTGTTGTAGTCCTAAGGTTAATGTTATTTATTCTGTTAAAGCTACAGTTGGAGGCGCAATGGACGACAGTGGCTTGTGGACGCACACGCGATCAACTGGAGATGACCCGAGCTGCTCGGCGATTTCTCAGCAGCCACGGGTACCTGCCGCTGCGTCCTCGTTTCTTGAATTTCTGAGAGCGTTTCTACAGCCGTAGGGGCCTCGGTCGCACTTCGTGGTACAAAGAAAAAACGCGACGTTGAACTAGTCGTAGTTTAAAAAAACTATGCGGCGCTTCCGTTTAAGGAATATGGCCTTCTGTGTTTTCTTTCCATCGGATATGTGAATCGATCGGACGAGTTTAAGGAAGAAGCAAAAATCGGAATAGAATTCTATTAGAAAATTTTACACGGACTATGCACGACACGTTACGTGTTGCACCCGCGCTACGAGGGTGCGATGACGGGTCGACGTTGCAGTTGATCGAAATCAACTGGTCGCTCGAAGTCACAGAAAACTTTTGCTCGCGTCTTTTAAACCGAATAAATGATTCGTGATAATAGCGATTTGGATAAGCCTACTCGTTAGGCGAAGGACGATTGTACAGAAAAATAGATCCATTTGATTTCGATCAGACTGCACAAATGCTAAAGGAACCACGGTGCAACCGACATTGCATCCAAAAGGAGAGGGAATGACACGAGAGCTTTCCGAACTCTTCCGTTCGCAGTTTGCTGTTCACGTCGGGATGCGTGGGACACGAATGAACCGCGAAAATGAAAGCAAAGCAAAAGACACTTTCTTTTTTTTTCTTTGTGGGTGACAAAGATGTTGCTACAAGATGCGAGCGTTTCTCGATGAGAAAACGTTCGACTTTGTAAAGGGTCGTTAATATTATGCTGCGCCATTTCCACTCGTCGTTTCTGACAACGAACAGATACAAATATTTTTACTAAAATAATGTTAATCGATAAGATGCAAGGATCGAGGGAATTCAATTTCCTCGGAAATCGTGAATGAATTTTATTTGCGATATTCTTACCGACGATTGGGACGGGCAGCGATTATTACTGAGATTATAATGCAGATCATCGTTGAAAGATTTCGAACCTGGTAGAGCAAAGCAGATAGTCAACAGAGGTAAAAGAAAGGGATTGCGAATGGAGACAATAATGATACTGTTCTATTGATTCCTGTTTAAAGATCATCTACCTTGTTTTGCCAAGCGGTGCCGGGAGAAGTGTCCTCGTTGCACGCAGATTGTAGCGACTTCTTGTCACACGTGTACGAAAACATAAGATGAGCGAATGAAATAGTAGCCGGTTTGTTTGATACACAATAGTATATATTATATATAATATAAAACAAAAGCATTATTGCGGCCGTTATGTACAAAGAGCCTTTGTAACTGGTATTTAATTTACAACTGAATAATAAAGACGTGATGAGAATCACACCAAAAAAGAAACGTCGCAATTGCTCCTTGAATCAGTGGCCGCACCGCGTCACGGTCCTCTCCTGCAAGATGGACACGGTGGCTTAGTCCGTGCGGCCATTAATAATATGCTAACAATGTGCTAAGACGTTACGCATAGCAGACCTGGACGTAAGTTACTTCAAAAATATGACAACAGACATCCCGAGATTGCTCGAAACAGTTCCTTCGTGTCTTCGTTAAAAATAACTTAAAATTAACGTTTCTTTTAGTACGAATACAAATGAACTGAATATAATTTGTCTAATATTAAAAATCTCCCATGTAATGAAAAATTATTCGTAGAGGGTTATTCTAGCGAATGTTCGTTCGATTAAAAAATTAATAAAAAAAGAAGTCTTTCAACCTTTGTGCACACTGTCGAGGGAACTATCAATTTCACGAAACATTTATCATGTTTTCTAGTGTTCAAGTTGAAACCCGATGTTGAGACCTGATATATCGGTGCGCAAGGTTCAAAAGCTAATCGATAAAAATAATTCCGAGACAACGATTCTGTTGTCGCGTCGAATAAATTATCGCGGAGTTACATAAACATTGTTTCCGTTCGATTAACATGATTCGCTAAGCAATAATTGAGCAATCACTCCGTGATCAATTAATTGAAATAATGTCCAAGTCTGGCGTATAAGTAAACAACGACAATTCGGTTTTCGGCGTACGTCAGCGTGCTGCTCATTCACGAAACTTGGAATGCCATGGAATGAATAAGAGGTATAAGCGCTTGTGTGATCACCAACTTGACAGCTCAACGAACAAGTGGAAAATCCCAACGAGCGAAACAGTCCCTGATCGACTTGAACCGTTTTGAGCTTTACAAGCAAACACCATCGTTCGAGAACCTCTTCCTCCGACTCCGAGTCGAATTACAGGATTCAATCGTACACACAGAATCATCAAACGGTACAAACTGGACACGATTAGCGATATACATACAACATGAGCGATCCGATGAGCGTGAAACATAGTCCTGGGGTTCTGTTTGTTGTACACGTGTTCATAACCACGCGCCACGTGGAAATCAGGATTCTCCACAGTAGTGCTCAATAAAATATTTAGTACAGTGCCACTGATTACACTGCAGCCTTTAGTAGTCTGACCTTCGTTACCAATTAATATACTACATTCTTCACGGTCCGACCTCATTTCTCGATTATTCTATCGTAACATCGAAACAGTAGAATACAACTAGTTCCTCGATTTCTTCACTATGTAATCTTTCTCCGAGGACTGTACGACAATGGATACTCTCCTCGCTTCAAGACTAATCGAATTCTCTACGCTTTTGATCCGTAACGGACGCCTAATCTTTTTGCTCGTTTTTTTTATTAAAAAGTTAACAATCCGAAATTGAACTATTCATTCACTAATATTTATTGTACAAAACAAGCTATATCGGCCTTACATAACTAACAAGGGGACTCGTCGCCAACCACTATGGATATTGATGAAATTTCAAGGTACGTTAAGCGAAATATCTCTTACAAGTACGTATTTTAAAAAAATAATTTGTATCTGCATTGTAAAAGATTGAAAGTGGTTTATCTTTTCAAAGTCGACTCGTAGACTGAAGGTCTTGGAATTCTCATTGTTTACAATGTATCGTCAAGAGGTGTTCTACAAGACATGTTTGTTCCAGATTTACAGCTGAAATTTCATCAATCTCGATAGGTAAGTTGTGCAACTTCGATATAAGTTAGCTTCTCCTAATAAAGAAATGAATAATTTCGTTCGCAACGCGAGAACACGCATTAGAAGTGTGCGATTAATGCCTCCTCATCGAGAAACCAACTGTTTCGTTATAACAGATGCCGCCACAGCTGCTTAGAGTAAGTAGAATTCCTACTTAATTAAAAAAGATCTCTTACGAAAAGCGAGATTGAGAAAATGAGGGGGAGTGATCGAGTACAAAGCGAGTTCATGACGAATAAAGATACAAACATGTTAGGACAGAAACACATTGTCACATTGCAGAGGCTCACATCGCTTCGCAAACTTCGAATACAAATTTTCATTGTTTATCACTGGACTGCAGTTATTTAGACAAATTCAGAGATGTCATGGACCGATTGTAGCTTCATCAAAAATTTTTATTTCATTGTGTTTTCGCTCATTTGTATACGATACAGATGCTCGACATTCGCAATCTGTTCGTGATCTTGGCTATTTTCATATGTGAGATCACGCGACACAAACTTATTCCCATTAACTAGACTGTGGAGCTACATTGCTAGCGTATAAAATGATTTTTCATAAAATATACTGTTTCGTTTGATTTCTCATTCGATGGAACTGTTTCTAAACATGATTAAGCTTCAATTTTAGTTGCACAGACTTCCACAGTCTTTAAAGACTTGAATCTTTAGTCTACAGTGGGTGTACAAAGTATTCGTACACTTTCTAAAAACTAATAACTTTTTTATAATTATACCAAACAACCTGATTTTTTATAATCAATTAGAAGCACTGGTTTGCGAAATGATATACAAAACAGATTTTCCAAAAATTATAATAATTTACAAGGTTGCATGCAAAAATAAAAAAGGCATTTTTAAAACTTATTTGGGTCCTTAATGAAAATTTTAAATATATGTTTTGTAGATTTATGTTAGTCATACACGGAAAAAATTTCATTGAAACCGATTAACATACACACGAGCTACAAGCGGTTAAAAATGGTGAAAATGGTAGTTTTCCACGACTTTTGATCAGTTTTTGCTTAAAATCCACAGAATCGTACAACTTTCGATGCCTGTTGTTTTTTCCTGCGTCAATCGATTTCGATGAAATTTCCAACATGTGTATAAAGAACATAGGATCTAGAAAACATGTTTTAAATTTTCATTAAGGGCCCAAATGAAGAACCTTGTGAATTGTAATTTTTGGAAAATCTTTTTGCATATCAGTTCATAAACTTCTAATTGATTATAAAAAAATCAGGTCGTTTGGTAGAATTATAAAAAAGTTATTAGTTTTTAAAAGGTGTACGAATACTTTGTACACCCACTGTATATCTTGAAATCTGAGTCGCGTGTAAGGGACAATGTGTTTATGCGAACCCTGATTATACACACATCATTTAAAAAAAAAGACCACATAGATTTCGAATTACCGATAAATTTTCAAAGAATCGTCACACGTCAGGTATCAGGTTTATTACACGTCACCCAATTGTCATAAATTCTCCCGCGCGTTTTGTTACGGAGAGAAAGTATGCTGACACATCGAGAAGACCCGAGTGATCCTTGACTAGATGGCGATCTTTTCGAAAATTGCGCGTTATAATGTAATCCCATTAACGAATAGAAGGCATTCTTATCAATTAATAATCTCATTGTCATTCTACTTCTACGTGTATCTGCGTAATATAAAATCGGGGAACTATATGCGTAGTAGATAATCATAGAGGAACTCTTAGCTGATTACAACAATAGCTAAAAGGGGATTCGTTTCGATCTTCTTCTTTCCTTTTTTTTTTTGCTCTGACTAGTACTACCGGTACATGTTGGTTGGTTAATTAGCATTTGCGAAAAGATTGCATCGAAAGAAAATGGTCACGCATCACGAAGTGTAAGAATCTCCATTCGGAACAAAAATGAAAATATAAACAGCGCAAGAAGAATTTTGAAGAAGGGGGACACCGTGTGTCGAGTCACCGATTAATGATAATAACAAAAAAAAAGAATACCGAGACCGCGTCGTACTGTTCACTTCGATTTACAGTAATCAATCAAACAATATCCTCGCGAACAGAAAATCGTACGTTCTTCATAATTCGAGCTTCATATTCATTTCCACCGGGATTAATATATCCGCGTTACGCCTGACATCGTAACGCGAGTATTAAATCGTATTTAACACGGCCTTTAAATGAGCAACAGATTTGAATTAGCTGCTGCATCTTAGCCTCCTAATAATCTAACTTCTGTAAAAACTCTGAAAACAATCAACAAAGACGTGTAAATTCGCTAAAAACAAGTAAAGAGGTAAACGCAATTCTCCTACTGTCTTTTTGAAAACGTCTGGGAGCGACACTTTCTCGGGAATGATTCTGTATCATGGTCCCATTAATACTCGGAGTTCTGATGTTGCGATTTCTCTTCGTCGCCCGTGTTCGTGCTGCCGCCGGCTGTATCGTCCAACGTTTCGGGATCTGCTGAAAGTTTCGAGAGAAAACACGTTCAAAACTCTGTGTTCATAGAATATGTAAAGTGTAACACTGCATTTTGTCTGCATCGATTGCAAGAAATAGAAACTAGATTGAATTTTACTTCTTCCCTTAATGATTTTAATACAGAGAGAGAAGAAATCATATATTGACATCTTCAATTTACGAAATTGTTCAACAATGTTGAATTTTATCTACTCAAGTTTGCTATAAATGCATAAAGGTCCGCAGTCTACTAACATCTAGTCTGCGGATCTTTATGCATTTATAGCAAAATTGTTGTTTCCTCCTCTATTAAAATCATTATGGAAAGAAGTAAGATTCAATTTAGTTTCTACTTCTTGCAATAGATGCAGAAAATGTTTATTTTGCATAAAGATCCGCAGTCTACTAACAACATAAGCTTCAATATAGAAAATGCAGAGAGCGTTAGCATTTACCTGGAGAAGGAGATCCTTTGACTCTGCAGGTATTGTAACTTCCACAATTTAAACATTTCAAACCTACAACGTGAAACTTCACTGTCGACTCCTGCAACATTAACATAATTGAATGAATAAATTTGTTACTGTTCTACAATCGAAGAAGATACGTCTAACAGTTAATACGCTGTACCTCGTGGCAGTCTTTACAGAGAATATCGACTTTATAATCTCTATATTCTTCTGGCATTGGTGTTAGTGACACTTCCATGTCTAAAAATCTCCATAAGTCAGTCATATCTAGAAGAGACACTTGGCAAATGGGGCATGCGTAATGTCCTGAATGTAACAGCTCTTCGAAACAAGGGCGATGCAGTAAATGACCACATTCTGGAATGTGACAGGGTATACGACTCGTGTGAATGTCCTCCAGACAGACGGGGCAATTTGCATGTGAAACATTTTCCACGCACTGAAAATATCAAATCAGCGTTAGTACCACTATTCTTAAGGGGATGGACTTTCGTTTCCAGGATTGCAAGGGCGCGGGATACGCCTTCTCACTCCTCGATAATGCAAAGATGGGGTTTTTCAGTCAAGTGCACTAGATAACAGCCCTCAGATGTCCTATTTGTATGTTTACGAGGTGCAATTGCATTATTCGGCAGCGTAATTTGCATTATTCCGAAGCATAAAGCTTCGTAATAAAAATAGGAATTTTGGTAACGATTGCGGCCTAGATTGATCTTTCATCTAGCGCTTTTTACTGAAAAACCTCATCTTTGCATTATCGAGAAATGAGAAGACGCATCCCGCACCCTTGAAATCCTAGAAACGAGTCTACCCTCTTAATACCCTCTCTTATTAATATAATTTTGAAAAATCTATGGTACACGACTAAATACTTTTTAATGGAACCTTCAATAGCGACAACAATTTTCATTGTGAACTAACGAGTCACCCTCAATAACGTCATCTAATAGTTACATTTAAGATTGCAATGTGAAAGAAAATGTCTATGCTTTCTTTTGGTACAGCACAATTATTGAAAATCCTATTAACAGGCTTCCGGTAGATAAAGTGTTAAATGCACGCGCTCGTAGAAGTGTCTGGTCATTTGAGGCATTCGCTATATCTCATCCAAGTGAAGTTTTCATCAACATTCTTGCTGGGACGAGTAAATTGGCAATAAAATATGCAACCGGTAATACCAGTTACACTTCAATAGACACTGCATATTTGCGCGAAGAGTAACAATTGCAGTCGACTAATCGAACTGTTAACACTTTCAATTCGTGAAAATAATTACGAGTGTAATCCGTATGCGAGCTATTATTGATCGAAGTGGAAAAAAAATCGTAAACCGTGTTTCTCCATCGAACGAGCAGACACTCCCATAACTGTGCACATTGTTTACCGTGTGTCCATTTTGCAACTGAACCGGCAAGCACATGTTGCACTTGGCACAGTGGAAAAATCGGGCTCGACCGCCGACCCGGCATATCCCGCAGCCATCGCAGTGGTACTGATTCCTGTCTTCGTCGTCAAAGAGATTGCATACGAGACACGTGTATTTGCCGAACCGGCAATGACAGTTCTGGCAAGTGGCTTGCACCGGCTGACGGGTGTCGCACAGGACGCATATCAGCTCCGTCACTTCCTTTCTGTTCACCGTGTGAGTCTCCCGTTCGTCGTGGCAGAATCGACACGTGTATACCTTGTTGCAGCAGGGCGTCTGGAAACAAATAATTCAATCGTTGATCAAAAGCAAATAGTAGTAATTATACCGTGGATTTTATACATTTATAACAAAAATGGGAACGTCCGTCGCGGTCGCAGTTTCTCTTTCTCTTTCTCTTTCACTCGCTATCCTCTTCTATGTCCTAAAGTTACCCCATACTCTTTTTTTAATTAAACCACTGAATACAGTTGAAATTATATCGTGTTTAATGTCATTTTAGTCAGAAAAATGCCACAAATAAGTTTTGGATCTTTATGCAAAATAAAAATTTTCCTCCTGAACTGCAACAAACCGGAGCGACATAGAAATTTATTTTCTCTCTTAATATATGTTCAATAGATTGAATATAATATAAACGTATTTTTAAATTCGTCTAATGTGTGTCTTTAATGTTTTAAATGACACCTACTCATTTTTGTCATAAATGTATAAAATCCGCTGTCTATTTATGAATATGACGGTTATTGACATTGTTAATCTTAGATTCTCGAAAGAGCATTAGCTAAGTGTATGGACATTGCTCCAATGACCCAAATAACGACATGATACAAAGGAAGTAAAGCTAGCGGAGCAATAAGAAGTTCGCTCGCAACCAATTAAGCTCTCGAGGCTTTTGGGACACGAAAAACTTTTTGGTACTCGTTTGAAGGAGAAAGTATTGCATATATGTAGAATGTTGATGGGGTGATTGGTAGAGGGAGCTGTTTCAAAGTGATCAGTAGAAAAAAGTTCCCTCAGCGATCCTGGTTCAGAAAACGAAGGCCTTTGATAATAATCCTATTAGCCCCCGTATGGATCCGTCCTTGATCCTTAACCGCTCCGTCGTAGCAAGCGGTTATAAGCAATCGGCAGCAAATCCATTCGGCGGGAGCGGTAAACTGACCGTCCACGTGCGCCGGAGAGACACTGTCAGTTGCGGTCACAAACTGGCCGTCTCACAGTCGTCGGGTCGGAAATCGCCAAAACGTGGTCAAAATAGGAAGAAGTACTCCAATTTAGTTCAAAATTGATACCCATTGGTTTTTCGGGTCGCTGATTATAAATCTGACAATGAGGTGAAAATTACAAAAAACAAAATGGCGGATCCGTAACGCAAAAAATTATTGGACTCTCTTAAAAATTAATATTTCCATGTTTTTCGTGACGTTGAATGTGAATCTGATACCAAAATTACAAAAAACAGTACATATTAAATATTGGCTGTAACAAAAAAAGTGCTCCGGAAGCTTATAAATAAAGTACTATTGCACAGATTTTTAAACAACGGAAAAAAATTGTTGACTTTTAACCATGATTTGGCGATTTCCGACCACTGTGCGTCTGGCGCACGTGGTTGCATTGCGCGTTATTACGAAATTCGGAACAGAAATTGTTGGCCACCCAAAAAACAATTTGAGTTCATTCGGGATAGTTGAAAACTCTCGCTACTCGAATACAGTCAGCGTCTGCGTCACGTTGAGTAATCTCGGGTTTTCTGGCCGCGAACAAGTTTTCTCTTGGACCGATTTTTGCGAAACGAATGTTGAGAGAGTCATTAGCGAGGCTGACAGTCCAAAAATACATCGATGCAGCAATATCACTCTTGTTCCTTGTTAGTATACAATAATTGTTAACACGTTCACCGCGCGGACTCTATTTCGAATGACTTTCCGTTCACGCCAATTGTATAAGTTAACAGAGCGCACCGCGGTGTACGTCCACGTCGTTTTTCAATATTTGACTAAAATTACCGCAACGTGCGCTTTCCGTGTACGATGTACCTACGTAATCGCAAGTGCTTCTTCAAATCGCAAGCCTATCTAGATTATTCACGGCACGGTGTTTCTCTGGGCAATATTTGTGGAACAAAGATTTCCAGAGTCTTATCTCTCAACTCCCAGGTAAACAATGTGAACCGGCGCGGCGTAAGCAAGTGAGAAGTCGGAATCATGCGGGCAGCGCATGCTCCGTGCAGCAGAGAACAACTCCGTTTGGGTTACAGGGTGAATGAAAAAAATCGTAATTCTTGGAATATGTAGACAGTTTTTAGCTGCTAAAAAGGCTCCGTATACGCTTTAAAACGAAAGAACTTTTTTAACCCTCATTTTACGAATTGAATCTGTACCTCGGTGTCAAATTGACACATTGCTAAAAGATTGATGAAATACATAACAAGGTAAACAGTTATTATTCGATGTTTTACATTTTTTATTTACATCGTAGGTGTTTTGCATTGAAAAAAAATAAAAGTCGCAAAGTTTCTGACAAAGCCTACAAATAACAGAACAGTATGTATAACTTATTTCAAGAAGACTGTGTCAAATTTGTTGAAAATTGTTGAAATATTTAAAAAGAAGATGTCAATATATGATTTCCCCTTTATAAAAATCGTTATGGGAAGAAATACCATTCAATTTACTTTCTATTTCTTGCAATCGATGCAGACCATTTTTATTTTGCATAAAGATCCGCAGTTCTATTTATCACAGTTCGATGGTAGACAGTCTGCCATTATTAAAAATGAATCGCTATTTGACACAACAAAAAATAGTAAAATTTTCTTCAACCGTCATTCAGTAAACAAATTCTAAATTCTCGAAAAAAGTCCACTTTTAAAAAAAGTTACATAATTTCAAGGGTGTACGGAGAATTTTCGGCTGATTGTATCTTCTTTCTCGATTAACGATCTCTGTTTTTCTCGTGTTGTCTCCCCCTTAAAATCATCCACAATACTTTTACTCAGGGTGTGCTTTTTCTCCCCGCAGATGACGCTGAAGCACTGATCGCTACGAACAGTACACGACATTTGATTTATCGCGGCAATTGGTAAGCAACACTTTGTAAGAGGGCGTCCCGTTACACAACACGACGAAACATCATCGATTTGTTTGCTATGTACACATGCAGCACACATACACGCGAGCCCTGGTACACTGTATTCTCACTTGATACGTTTCGCCCTAGACGAAACGTGTGACGGAGAAAATTCCCTTTCCTAGATGCGCAAGAAAAATGCGCATGACATCGTGCTGACATCAGTCATCGGAGAACATAGTCAGATGCGGCTTCTACGGCTGACTGATATACCGGTAATTGACAACTGACATAACGAACGTCTATTCGGTTTACGTTGCCCTCTTTTTCTGTACGGAAACAATGTTTTTGGATTGTACGTTCATAATCGATAATCACACGTGCCGTCTGAAAGGCAGTTACGATGCGGTAACTGAACTGCGGATGTCCACGCGGACTCAGAATTTTGAAAAGAAATTTTATAAAACATCGGAAAGTTTTTTCATATTTGCGCAAGAAAGGGCTTTTGCAGCGTAATCCTTCTACAAGTGGTTGATACAGTCAAGAAAAATGTTCGATTGTTTTATTTCACGATTGCTGGAACATATTTACTCATTCAGATATACATAGCACGATAAATATATCTTTCCTAAGGGAACCTTGCAGCATGCATTTCGTATAGGGCGGAACGAATCGTCTCTCGCTGCATGGTCATAAACATGCGACACGTTTCTGTGTTTACACGCGATGGGGGAAAAGGAACTGAAAAGGCTCGTCCACGGGCGATTTCGGAATCACTAATTGCGAAACCGCTACGTCATTTATTGTATCGATTACCCAGCAAGTTCAAGGATAACCGCGGAAATATCGGACTCCGTATGTATCGACTACAATAAACAAATTTATTTAATTCTCTGACTAATTGAAAATCTTAAGTCGAGACTTTACGTAAGTCAGTATGAATTTGTTCTAAAGAAAATTTACGAATTTTTATCATTTCACTAAATAAATAATTCCAGAGAGTACATATTCACACTGTATCATTGACAATCGTCCGAACGGTGAACTCGTTTTCTCAAGGAATTCACGAAAATTCTTGTCCTTATCAATCCAGAAGCGGCGCAACGCGAATTAATGATATAATTAACCCTCAATTGGAGACGTGCGTCACTTACGCAGCAATTTAGCAAGCAAATTAATCGTTTTACATAAAGAGCATCGATTAACTCTCGTTACGTCCTATCTGCCGGAATCACTGACAAAAATTATTGTAAATTTCGGAATAATAAATATGTACGAGTTAATTATTTCACGAGAAGCTTGACCAGATCGAATCCACCGTGTCTTCCCGAACACGTACTTACGAAAAATGGTAGGTACATCCTTGCGTGAAGAATTGAACAGCCCTACCAATACAGAATGTTATCCTAAATACATAGTAAACACTCTATTTCGTCTCAAATCGTGTAGACACCTTTGTAACTGAAGTATCTTATTTGCAATAATTTTTGAAAAATAATATTCTATTTGGAGTCCATGTTTTGAGATTCAGAAAACATTTTAAATTGATATAGTAAATTAATTTTATTTTATCTTCCGCTTCAGATGATTAGAAACAAAAGTTTGATTTGTGTTATCGAAGATATTCGAACCGTACAGCGTCGGTCGGTTTGAGCAATATTGGAAAGGCTGCTGTTCGAAATTCTGCTCGGCTCCGAGGAAGAACTGGCCGAGAATGTGGCGGGTGAAACCACGGCGAGCGATCATCGGGGAACCGCGTGATCGAGATGTCGAATGCGGAGCGCGGCTGATTACATACAGACCGTTAACGTTATTTAGAAAGGCGGCGAAGCAGCGGGAAGAAGACTCACCACGAATTTGGACTTTCGCTTGTAGTGCTTGCAGCCGTAATCGTGGCCGGCAGTCCCGTCGGAGGACGGTTCTTCCTCTTTGGACGTGGACGCGCGTTCGCCGATGGTCTGCGCTTCGTCGTTACTCTCCATCGTGTCTTGTTGATCCCGAAATTCCTGCCTCTTTCTCCTCCGCCGTCTCCTTTTTCCCATCGACTCACCCGTCCTTTCCAGATTTTCTCGCCGCGTGTCCGATTAACACCGCCCGGTACACAATTTGTTTGTTTAATTAACACGCTGGCGACGATTCGAACGGGATGGCGGACAAAATAGAAGGAGGCAGAAAACACGCTCGGAACACGCGGCCGTTCGCGTATCCCAACCGCGCGGGTTTACCCGGGGCGTCCACAGAACGTATCCGTCAACCCGAGCCGACGGAAAATGTCGGCAACCTGCTGTGATTGCTCGCGGCCGTAACATTTTCTCGAGCCATCGCCGCTGCTTCGCGTATGTATGCGATTCTTTACGTCGCGAAGGATTAGCGAATGGATCTCGCTACGGTCAGGTTTCAATCGCGGGCACACACACAAGCACTCTTTCTCTCCCTCTCTCTCTCTCTCTCCTTCTTACTCCTCTTGTTCCCCTCTCCCGTGAACGTTGCATACACGAAAGTAAAACGACGATGGCTACTCTTGTTCGCGTTCGCACAAGAAAATCAAAGCGTCGTCACAACAGAAGCTTTACACGGTCATTTCGGGGAAAACCGATCGACACTCGACACTTCTGACACCACTTGGCTTCACCGTACTGTCACCATGGTGTAATGATTACGACGGCAGACGACGTCCCGAAAAAAAGATGCAAAACCACCGCCGGAAGTCGGAATGGCCGCTGGAGGTACTACTGTCGCTGCACGCGTGTCCGACCCGCGAATATTTGAATTTACTAGTTTATTCGTTATTTTCTTTCGATGTAATCAAATATCGTGATTTGGAATTGGAAAAGTTTTCGAATGAGAAAACGTAGTTGTCGGACTTGATGCAACGAGTTTACTGTACAGATACAACTGAACGTTGAAAACATTTGTATTATGTGTCAATATTATAGCTCTTAGAAACGAATCTATTCATTCAAAATTTACGAATATATAAGAATATTTAACATATTCAACAGAACCAAATGTGAATGTAATTTTGTTAAAAAAATTTGTTGAAAAATAAATAATATTAGTTACAACAATTAATACGTTCTTTTATAAATTAGATTAACATCTTCGAAAATTTTGGATTGAGAATGAGTGTTGGTATTAGGAGAACATGATAGCGAAGGAGGTGGCACGAAATTCAGTAGAGCAACTCAACGACAAACTAGTTGGCTGAAAATTTTCGAAAACCTCGAAAATTGAATTTTGTATTACGAGAACATGATAACGAAGGAGGTGGCACGAAATTCAGTAATGCAACTCAACAACGAGCCAGAAAGCCGAAAATTTACGAAAATTGTCAGAAACCTCGAAGATAAAGTTTTGTATATTAGGAGAATATGATAGCGAAAGAGGTGCACGAAAATTCAGTAGTACAACTCAACGACAAGCTCGTTTTTCAAAGTTTCGCTATTTTTGCAATACCAAATCAGTGCAGTAACTCAATGATAAGTTATACGGGGGTACATTTTTGTGGAAACCAGTAGTATTACTCTACGACAAGTCGGACGTTCGGGAAAATTGGTGGTTCAATAAATATAGAAGTAGATATATGCTTTTTTATTAAACAGGGTGTCTCACCTGATTTTGACATCTTGATTTTCTCGCTATTGTTACTCGTAGCAAAAAAATTTTCAGCATAGGCTTGAATGGTATCGAGTGGAGCATATTTTGATGTTATTAGTTTTTTCGTGACTGGACGCGTAAAGGTCATATAAAGGTTAACTTTTTTTTAAATGGAATGAGGTATTTTTGAATACATCAATCGATGCAGCTGGACATTCGTTATAAAATAGTACTAACCTATGTATGTCGAAAAGTTAGTAGTTCAGGAGATATTTCAGTTTAAAAAACCCTGTCGCGTACTAGACGTTAGTGTTTATTGGTGTTTACTGGTGTTTACTTACTTAAGTAACGTCTTAGTACGACAGTAATGGTATTTTAGGGTTTTTTAAATTGAAATATCTCCTGAACTACTAACTTTTCGACATACATAGGTTAGTACTTTTTCACTCTTGTTACACGTACTCTATGCTCTTTCTATTGACAGTACTGCAGGAATCGCAGTGCAATTGCAGCTAACTTCTCGCGACAGTACAGGAACATGCTCGAGTCCAAACAAGTCCAAATAAGAATGTACTTACTAGCCGACTCTACTGCGCATATGACTCGAACGGAACTCGTTCATTGGCTAATCCTCCTACTCGTACTCCGCCGACCACACGATCATTGGCTGACGCCATGAATTTTATGGCTCACGCGTAACAACATGCGCAGAACAAGTGGTTCTTATTTGGACTCACGTATACTCTTCATACTCTTTGGTAAATAGCACCAGGTAGCACTGCGGTAGGGAACAAGGTGTGATAGTGATAGTAAATGACATGATGTGTGTCAAGCCCTGAGACGAAGTCGGTGTGGTTTGATTGCACCGATTGTTAATCGGGACGTCGCGTCCAAGCATCGTATTGGGTGACATTGAAAGTGTTTCACATACAGTGCGAAATATACGTTCATCAATGTTGAAATGAAACAGAACTGCGTCATGTCTGGCGACCCAGGGAAGTTATGCGATAGGCACACGCAGTTCGCCCCGCACGGGCTCTGCAATCCGTCGGATTAATGATCAATGGCTTTATTCGAGAAACGATATACGAATAAAGTGTTGCTAGATGATACAGAGAAGCTGTCGAGCACCATTGAAAATGCAAGAGCGATCGACGGTCACACGGTACGGCGCACGCTTAACGCATATATGCATACATATGTCTGACATTTGCTCGATAATAGGCGACGTTTACGCACATCGGGCTTAGCCGCGATTTCGTATCATTGAATCAGGTGACGAGTCCCCATTATACGTCGACGTTCTCGATCTTTCTGCTACCTCCTCACCGATTACTGTTGTATTCTTTCCTGAAATGTAATCGGCTTGTGTTCTTTCCAGTGTTTTACACCATTACGCAAGTATTGGTGCACTTACGGGGGGAACTTTGTTTTTAATGTTTTCAGAAAGTTACGACGCAGGATCATTTCTACATAAAATTTGTCCGACGTCGATTTTCGTCGATTTTATTTATCGGTCGTAATTAACGTACATATTCTCGCAGGTGTTATTGTGAATGGAGTAAATGAAAATAAAAAGCGAATTATGACTCGATTTCACTAATATGAATTTGTATTTTATTGTGCAAGAGGCTCCCGGTTTAAGTAAATTAATTTTTGTTTTGTCAGCAAAGTAACATTTTTCGAAAGTCTGCAGAAATAACATATTATTAGACAGATAAAAGATATTGCATAGTAGAGATATATTGAAATGATGATATGGAATATAAATGTTTGTTTCACAATTTAGGAGTATGTGATCAGAACACAAAGAGGTCCATTACCAGACAAATTTTGGCGAGTCAGCAGACGCTACAATGACTTCTTACAGCTCAATGCAGCTTTATCAATATCAGGCATTGACCTGTTCCTTCCTCCAAAGAAAATCATTGGTAATATGGAACCAGATTTCGTAACTCAGCGTCAAGTAGCACTACAGGTCAGTTAAAAAAGATATGGTAATAAATCAGCAAACGTTAAGCAACAGCCAGTTACAAATCCATATTTTCTAATGTTTTCAGAATTTTCTAAACACAATACTAATGAATCCTATATTGGCATCATCCCTTCCCATGAAAAAATTTCTAGATCCGGAAAATTACACAGCACCGTTACATGGTATGATATCAGTTTAATAATCGAAAAATAAGATGTGCATATCTGTAGTAGTATATCTCGGTAGATATACCGAGCTGTGTACTCGATGATCTGAACGGGACAATTCTCGAGAATTTTCGGGATTTCAGATCGAGAATCCCGACATATTCGAGAACCCTAATACGCTCGTGATTCTCAAAATTTTTGAAAATCGATTCCGACTAAAATTCTCGCCCGTCCCGGCCCGACATTTTCGGGTTCTCTGGATAAATCTAATCCTACTAATTGACTAACTTTGCCTTTCAGAAATAGCTCTGCAACAGGTGTCCTTAGCTTTACGCAGTGAGGCAAATTATGAAGTCTGTAAGGCGATTCCTGATATGGGATGGCGGTTAAGAAAGCACTATTACACGGTGAAAAATCGTCAGAATCCCAAGCAAGAACTGCTGCTTGCATGGGTAGAATTTGGCCCAGACAAACACTTGCAGGACAAAGATATGCAAGGCGTTTTCAAAAGTTTAGGCACCCTAAAACATAACTATATAGAACCAATTGTTTACCAACATGTGACGGAGAACGGAGCTCTTATGATAAGAAACTTTTATCAAACGGGTACACTGCGTGACACTTTATGCGTAACGAAACCGAAACAACCGTTCATAAAGAAATATGGAAATCCGAAACAAACCAAATCTTTAACAGTGCCTGAAATTGCAATGTATGGTTACCAGGTTCGTTCAAGTATCTCTACATTAAAATAATAATTAAGGCGGTAGTATACCTTTGGATTGTAAGTAAAAAGGGACTAGAATCTTACTAGATTTTGGTCGTAACATGGGTTTGCGATTTTTCGCTTAATGTCCTTGTACGAGCAAATTTTGGGCTGGATGAGGGCTCATTCGAAAGAGGAAGATTCACCGCATGGTCTCACCCAGCCCAAAATTTGCTCGTACAAGGACATTAAGCCGAATTTCGCAAACCCATGTTTCGACCCAAAATCTAGTAAGATTCTAGCTATTTTCTAGTTACAATCCGAGGGTATACTAGCTCCTTAAACAATGTAGTCTAGCGCTAAATGGTGTTTTAATGTTCCAGATTTTGGAAGCTCTAGGATTTCTTCATGAGAAAGGTCTACCCTATGGGCACTTGCATACGGGCAATATTCTTCTAACTGAAAGATGTGCCAAATTATTAGATGTAGAAAATGGTTTGCTAGGTTTGCCTGCATTTTATCGGCCGTACGTTGTACAGAGGCGTAAACTTCACGCTACGGTACAGTACAAGTTATTATTTATGTACGTTGAAAACGTAATGTCGATTAAACGAAGTAATTGTTCCCAACAGACGCAAGTGGACGTCTACTCGTTTGGGCACGTGCTATATGAAATGGCATTTGGAAGGCCTCTCTTAGAAGCCACGTGCTCCGAATTACCATACTGCGAAGCAAATCTAAAGAATCTGCTGGAAGTGATCTTGTCGCCAGAAGATGTAAAACAAGATCTACCAACGATATCATACTTGCTGGACCACCCGTTTTTCGAATCAGCCAGACGCGGTGCGATGGCAATTGGATCTGTGGAGAAACCACACTTTAAGTTAAGTAGTCATTTAAAGCAAGCTCTTCAGGATGCGGTGAATAAAGCAGAGCAAAGACTGAAAGACGAACAAAAAGTGGCTAGACATCAAAAGAGGCTTGTTAAAGTCCAGGAGATGATGAGTTCGGATGAGGAGATGAAAAAACGGAAACAGAAACTAGTAAGTGTATCTTATAAGTGACGTACGTCACTCATACGGTCATGAATACAATCAATCTTTCGGTTTTCACAGAAAAAGGAACAAAAATTGGCACAAGAACAACGCGCTGGAAATCAGTTAAGTACAAACGGATTGAAGCAAGTGAATGGCAAGAGTCCAGAACGGTCGGATAGTCCCACAAGCACTTCCACGGCCACCAGTGTTGGTACCTTGACTCCACCTTCTCTGCGTGAGTATCATACTATCTGCGAACAGACTTCACTAATAACTAACATTAATCTTACGAAATTTTTACATTAGCTGGACACAAAAGTTGATGGCGCATACTACGCTTATTTCTGTCACGTAGGTCATATCATCATTCATTAATCATCCATTGATAAGCATTCACGCATCTTCTCATTTGACCATTGCTTGGATACATCTTCAGTGAAGTATATTCGCTCTGATTCTGAATTCTGTACGTCTTGTAGATTTCTCTTTTTATCCTTTTCTTCGAGTATGCGCACCCCTCTTCCCATAGTCGCTAGCAGTAGATACAAACGAATCGACCAAAATATAGAACGTTAACGTAGCGGGTGTCCAAGCGATGTCGCACGAGTATGGTGAACGATGTTGCTCTCAATTTAACTGAAGGTTTTGTTAATGTGCCGCAAGGTGATGCAGCCTCTAGTAAGGGTACTATCCCTCCGCCTCCGATGCCGCCATCAAACGACGTAGCCAACAACGTCCCGAAGGTGACCAACGAGCGAGCTGCTTTGCTCGGGAGTATTAGTAACTTCAACAAAACTAGTCTTCGCAGAGTTGCGAATGGGCCCCGTTGAGCCGGTAGGTTAGACAACACATGGGAAATTGATAAACAATCTTATTGTAACGGGAACCGTAATCCATACCACAGGAGTGCTATTTTCCTTCGTCGAACAGTTTAGACGCGACAGAAACTATACATTTTTATTTTGATCGCGATACTTGCGAGAATCGTGGCATCCGAATTTTTTTTAGAGATTTTTGAAGGTGTTCGCTGCAATGGCAAACAATCATTAATCATATTCGAAAATTCCTCTATTTACATGTATATAGCACGACAAGAACAATTACTGTCTCGATATCTTCAGAATTGTAAAGTCATAAAAATTGCCTCTTTCAAGGTCGTATTCATTGAAGCAATCTCTTGGAATTTCGAAGATATTATTGTGCTATTAGTTATTGTGTTTTGTCTCTTATAATGAAAGCGCGATGCATTTATAGAGTCGGCTGTTTAGGCCTATTTCGCTGATGATTTTATTTTCGGAGTACCGTCCATAATCGGATTTGTGATTGTAGACAAATGAGCTAAAGTATAGACATTTTTTTAAAAAAAGGTGATCTTTTATAAACCGTGATCATATATGTGTAACCGGATATAGTAGTTGGGCAATTAATGTATTTAAGTCGAAAATCATTTTTCTCTTAATTCCGTTATATATATATATATATATATATATATATATATATATATATATATATATATATATTTAAAGATTAAAGAAAATTTATTGATAACTAATAAATTTTATTCGTGTAACAATTATCGCACACACTATCACAGGTGGATGCATAATAGAGGAAAAAAAACAATAACAATTGTATAACATTAGTTGTTGTAGAAATTATATTCTTTCGATCCAAGTCTCGCGATCATCGTTTTTAACGGCTTCGTTTTATCGTTCTTAACGAGTCCTTAAAGAATAATTGAAAAATTTGAAATAACGATATATGACCAATGGGATAGCAACCATGTTCGTCGCGTAAAATTCGTCTCGTTAATGTGTACCGTTCCGTCTATTTCAAAGTTTATGTGTGACGTATTAATGTACAGATCGATTGACAGTTTTCTGTGAGTCTCGTTCGTACCGTGAACGTGAATATATTGTATGTTGCTTTCGTTGTGTCGGTCGTAGACTCGGAACCGTTCGTTTCTACGAGAAGAAAATGTGCCAATGGAAATGTATGCGATTTTTTCGTCGAACAGGTATGTTATGGTGACGAATAACTGTAACCTATCTCTAAATGTCACAAAAAAAGAACAGTACATTTATATAGATATATGTAAAATATATATATATATACACACACACATGTATATGTGTATATTTAATTATAATTATAAGATTTATCTGTGAATAACTGTCACGGAAGCTGTGTAATATAGACGCGATTTTCATACGTGACGTTAATTTTAAATGTAATTTGTTGATTTTATCCGCATAAATGCTATACTTCATAGAGTAATATAAGTATTTGTTTTATTGCGAATTGTGAAATCAGAATAAAACAAAATCTATATTTATCAAGTAACAGAGCAAGATATAACTCGTGCGTAACTCTGAGATGTTCTGAGAAACACTTGGTAGCAATGAAAAATCGTCATTAAATCGCGACATGTTTCGTCTGCTGAAGAAAAATAAACTCGCTCGATCGTTGCGTTTATACACCGTGTAATGATGTGCATCCCCAAATATGAAAAACCATTTATTAGAATGAAAATAATTGCGCCGTCAGAAGTATCACATTATACTTAAAAAGAAAAAAACATCTTACTCCGTAACAAAAATTTCAACACAGAAAAATAGCTTTCATGTAGGAGATATTTTACTACTCGCTAAGAAAGTTTAATAAACACAAAGTATATGTATATCTTTGCAGTATTTTTATCATTCGAAGGATCTTTAATACTATATTGTAAATTCTCAATATATAAAAAATATATATATGTGTGAATACCGCTGTCTAAATGTATGATTATAACCGCAAGCAAGCAGTACAGTTGGTTTCATTTGTGCGGGTGCAATATCTGCACGATTCCTTTTTAAAAGTCGTCGAATAATTCTGCTTTCGAAAGAACTTTCCCTCGCATGTATCTTCCACGTCGGAGTGATATTTATTTTTTCCGTACAATTGTACTTCGTCTGTGCGCAGCGAGACCAAATCGCTCGTCTTCCTTCATTTCCGTTTTTTGTCCGGCATATATAGAAAAGCAACTCGGTGAACATATGAAAATTGTGTTGCGCCTGCCGCGTCATCACAAATTATAGTTTTGCAGTTGTTGAAGCAAGCGTTCGTATACCGGCCATCAACACACAACAATGGCAAGGTTCACCGCATTACGTGCAAGAAGCATTTGTAATTTATGAATCTGTTTTAAAATATGTTCTATACACAATCTGCGCGAGTCTTTATGTAACATGGTTAGTCCTATGTACACATATGTAATGTATATACAATGCTATCCACGCAATTGTGTCACCGTGAGAATGTATATGGCATTCTTGATTAAGTCGGGAGGACTTGTATTTAACACGTTGACTGTCGAACCAGCAAGCAAAGCCAAAGCAATTCGTTTAGTAAAACAAAAATTCAACGCGAAGATTTATTCGATTATTCTTTTTACACTCTTACATTTCGCAGATCTTAACTAAATTTGTCACACGAACTTTGCCGCAACAACATTAAGGTTTTTACATATCCGAATGAACAATTGCGTTACTCATATACGAGGAACGCGGCAGTCAACGTGTCAAATTAACAGCTAAAACCAACTGTCATGAGTGTAGCTTGTTTCCATTTTCTGAAGAGTTTAACACTACTGTCCCAGTCTCTGTGTATTACATTGCACAACTACACCAGTATTATTATCGTTCACAGGTGATCCCGCTCATTAAAAATCCCAGCACGAATACCACCTACAGTCATATTATAATTCGATTGTTATCGTTATCTTCTCTTTTGATAAATTAGAACTAACTGGGGTCGCAATCTGATGGCCCCAGCCGAGTATCATAATTTCTGATGAAGTTTTTCGGTTACCGTCTTCAATCTGTAAAAAGAGAGATTATTTTTATCTTATAAATGACATTTTCGCGGGCTTGTTTTGGACCGGGCACAGTGGGTCCAAATGACAATTTGGCTGATAAAAAATCATAGTGATCAGACGCAGCTTCCTATTGCAACTTGTATAGAGTCGTTGTAACCGGGAGAGATTTCAATCTTTAAAATGGTAATTTGGATCACAGAAAAATATTCGCATTTAATATTAACGTTTGCCAGTAGCAGAAGCACTGACCGTTCTGGGGTGCTCTTAAAGGCCGCGGCGACTATAGACTTTTGCGTAAATATATTACCCTATATAAAAAATCTTCAGAGCAAAACAGAATATAATTTAAAGATCTACAGGGATTTAAGAATGGAAACAAATAAAAAAGTAAGTAATAGTGTGTAATTGAAAATACGACTTTTTATCAGTTAGATTGGCGTTTGGGCCCACTGTGCGCGCGGGGATGTAAATTACCTTTGAAGCTCCTCTTGAATTCGATCTGTGATCGCTTTCCTAGTTTCTAACTCGCTTGCTTTCGATGCTCGCAATTTATCTACCAGATCGCTGAAATCTATGGGCTCGCCATAGTTTACAGTGACCCTATTCCCAAACCTTAACCAGTATGGCGGCTCGTTTGGAAGAACTTGGTCCATGCCAAGGTGACAGATTGGAATCACTAGGGGTGTAACAGGTGATTCCATTATTAACCTTCCCACGCCCCATTTTAATCTACAAAATGGATCGGGATGAAATAACGAAAAATCTAACCATGATTATCGCATTGCTATTAAATTGACGGGAAACAAATGGCCGATCAGCTTCCACAATTTTTTTTCATAATAATAGAACTTTCCAGAATTTGTTCTGGATGATTTTCTCTGAAATGTGTAACTTAATTAAGATCCTGAAAAACTTGACGGAACGTTCCCGGAAAAGACATCGATGAATTCGAGAAAAAATTTGTTGCTTCTGATTCGATTGTGTTTTTCAAGTATTTTCGTATATCGGTCATTTATTTAGATCAATTCAATAGAATCGAAGAATATCGAACCTCATGTTCTCTTTGAGCATGTTGACTTTTCCCTCGGGGAAAATGTGCAGCCAATCTCCGGCGGCCAGCTTCTCCATGCAGAAGTCCATCGCTTCCTGATATATTCCGCCGCCTCTGATTACGGGGATACACCTTCCCAGCATAAAGAAGTAGGAATGCCAGGTTTTCGTGAAACAAATGTCGTGCGCGGCGAGTGACCATCTCATCTTACGTCGACTCAGGAGATGCCTCAGGTCCAGGGACGCTAAATGAGTTCAGAGATTTTTCTGTCTTAAATTCTTTCATTCGATCGCGTATCGACGTCTGTCTGAGAAAGAAAAGATTACATATGTCTCAGGAAAGGGGAACGTGACAGCGTGTCAACTTAATTCGATATTTAAACGAGACTCGTGTCGCTTTTTAAATTCGCCGGTTCGCACGGTGCCTTGGAATGCGTATCGTATATTTCCCCGTTTTTCACTTCCGCTTTTCCGATCGATCCACATCGTGTCGAACCTTGTTTGGCAAATTTCAATGCTACAATGTGGGATAGCACATTGCATGAATATCCACCAAGGCTTTACGCATGGGAGACCTATTAATACGATTCTCGATGACTCTGCTATACCAGGAAGAAGGTTAAAAATCAAACGGAATAATTACAATTGTGATCTGAAATGCAAATATTTGACAAACACGCGATATAGAATATTTTTAAACCGCAAGATACGAAGAAATCGATCTTCTCGAGTTACAAGAAACGCGTGTCGTTCTTATTAACACCCGGGAAAATATAGTAGTAGTATTCAAAGATCCTTTTACACAATTACTTGTTTATGATATTGTAAGATTGAGATCAGGCCGGATCGTTGGAACAGTATCGTGTGCTAAACGAAGAATAGACAATAATGTAGACACGCAGTGGAATTCCATTTACTATGGCCGAGCTTTTACCTATACGAGTATGTACAACGCCACGCCCTTACTGTAGGCATCAAACCGGATGTAAAAGTTCAAGGTCGCTTCAAGGTCAATGTGTCGTACACAATGGAATATCCTATTCGTGATCTTCAATTCTTAGACAAGTCAAAGTTCAATAGCCTGGCCACACTGACTTTTTATCAATTTTGCATCCAGTTTGCATACGGACAAAAAATATATTTCTGATGGCCAGAATAATTGGATGATCGACTGCGTATATGATGCGTTTAATGCACAAGTGGTGTGAGACAATCTAGATGCTTCTAAGTGGCGGCTCGAATTAAGAGGAGGCCCCAAGCGGTAAAAATTTTGGGGCCCTCAAACTCAAGTTAGAAATAGAAGTTGCAAGAAAACTCTCATAAACTTGTTAACACTTTACCTACCGGAAGCCTATTAATAGGATTTTTAATAATTGCGCTGCATCAAAGGAAAGCATAGAAATTTTCTTTTACATTGCAATCTTAAATGAAACTATTAGATGACGTTATTGACGGTGACTTGTTAGTTCACAATGAAAATTGCTTTTGCTATTGAAGGTTCCATTAAAAAGTGTTTAGCCATGAACCATAGATTCTTCAAAATTATGCAATAATCACCGGTCGGTAATGTGTTAACAAAAAAGAAAACTAATGAAAAATTTTGTAAAAAAGAATTAACGTTGCGAAATTCGGGGCCCTATGGTATCCCGGGGCTACACGCGGCCGCTTAGTCCGTTTATCGTTAATGCTATTAATTTAGAAAATTGCCCATGAATAAAACATTAAGAGTTAAGTAAGTAAGATACACCACCGTCACAAACAACATCACTTTTGCATTAAACAGGCTGTTATATAATATTTACGGAGTATTCACATATCCGTGGTCTAGCGACGAGTAGCTGGGATAAATAAAAGTTCCACTGTAATCGTCGAAACGGTTAAGAGAACTTACCCCAGATGCCTGGATCGTCGAAGCAGCTGTAATGATTCGAGACGGTGATGAGAGGAACATTTTTTGGCCGGCAATCTAGCACTCGTGTCATAATATGCTTGTTGTACACCACGGTTTTGTTTAGCCATTCTTAAACATCAAGGAATAGAAAGAAACGGTTCGGTAAATCAACTCGCATTTCTGGGAAAGAGAGGGCGGCTGTGGCCACTCTTTCGATGCTCGGAATGCGTTTAACTATTACCGTGGAACGGGCTTTGTCCTGACTCTACATAGAACCGACGTTTTTCAACGCGTGCTTGGCAAACCGCGGAACTTACGTTCACCTTTTAAATATTGCAGATACATTTCTACCCGTATCTAAATATTTTTGAAACGTTTACGTATAGAGAAACGCATTTCCGCAGAACAATTAGAACATTCTTTTACAGCAATAGTCAATAGTCAGTGATAGTAGAGCGGATTAGTTTGATAAGATTCGATAGCAGAACAATATACTTTTAAGCTGGTGTAATGATTCTCAGATGAGGATTGTGTTAAGACACATGGTAACAAATGTGGTTGCCGGTGTTGATAACGTATATTGCACATGTTAGTGAACTCTTTCACGCAGCCATTGCGACGTTAATTTATTTATCAAGTCATTTCTTAAAATCTTGGACTCTTATTATACCTTTTATTCTTCATAAAAAAAATTATAGTTCTCTGACACTGTACCAATAAGATTTAAATACTACAACGCTATAGTACTGTAAATACAATTTTATCAATGGACACTGGTACCAGTGATGTATCAGATTATCTTTTATCACAAATATATTGCCGTTCATAATTTCCTAGAAGAAAAGTTTGTATCTATTGCATGCATATATTTTTTCTAATGTGCTTCTAACAAATAATTGTACGGGAGATCCTAAGATTCAATTAATAAATTATCAACCATCTAAAGGCAGGCAATGAACGAGTTTGCACCGTAAAAAACGTGTATGGGTTAACAAAAATTAATATCACACATATTTAGCTAATTCTGTTAAAAATGTTCATCCCAGGTTTGATTGGACACGATAAGGCAAACAATTAGAAATCAAGTGAATTAATTGTCTCGAGCCTCTGAGTAACAACGTGCAAAAGAAAGGACTTCTGCGAAATAAGATCCCATTGGCCGAAATCGAGTAGAAAAATCATGCAGTTGAACGATACTCGGTGAAGTGACATTGAACGATTGAACACAGGAGAAACGGGTGTCGAGAGAGCATTGATACTCATTTGCTATTATTACAACATAGAGAAATTGACAGCGGTGTCCAAAAAGGGAGCAATGGATAAAGATATACGACAGGGGGCGGGGAGAGGAGAGGAGAGTTGCGCATGTCACATCTATGCGCCCGACCAATTGAGTAATACGCTTAATTTCCGAAGTTTATTGTATCGTCACTAAGTAAGCGGGGAGCCGTCCTCGTAAATCAGCGCTGTCCACGGTAGGGGCCCCTCATGTTCTATCTTCCCCCTCCAACCGCTGTTTCGCCTAACGTACCTTCGAGGTGGGGGGTACGGTGTGTAATTACGAAATCGAGCGTTTAGCCATAGCGTCATAGCACTCCACGCGACGTATACATGCGTTATACTTACATACGGTGAAGCGTGACTAATAGCAATGACTGTCACTTGCGAGGACTGTCTTCTTATATAACATATCACTTACTTCATTTTAAGCCCTTGCCGTACCATTTTATTTGATTTGACACCATGTTATATTATATATACATTTTTTTCTTGAAATAACCCCAAGAACACAAGTATAACCTCAAAACGAGGGGCCACGGAAATCGTACTCGTACCGTTAGGCTTTGTTAAAGTCTTCATGACGATTCTGACTCGTTGAAATACGGTAAGGGGTTAAATTGCTCCTCGGAAGTGACAATTCAAAATATATAGATTCAATTTATACACGAATTTTCAGAACAACGTGCCAACACAAAAGCTTAATTTCAAATGAATAACACTCAAAAATTAAGCTAAAATAAGAAAACGGTACGCCGTACCTTAACTACTTACATAGGAGTTAAGCAAGCATAAGAGTATAAAGCGTAATCGCGTATATGTATATAAAAAAACTTGATAGAGCAAAGAAATTTGTGACGCATAGCCGGACCTGACAGCATTAAAAAATTAATGAAAAACCCAACGGAAAATATTTCCTTTTTGGTAAGGAAACGCCTTCGGTGTTTCTACGGTATAAGAATTTGTGGAAGAAAGGGTTAAAAGTGCTGTTCTGAAATTCTACGGTTTGAATCACGCGCGCAGTTCCCGCGCTTCTGCTGCGTTCGCTGCGCACCACCACCGTCGCGGTGATGGGGATAAGGTTTGCCCCTTGAGAGACAATTTTGGACAGCACTTGTCGTAAATCAGTGATACTCACTGAGAGGCCAGCAAGGGCCAACGACTGATTTCCTGTGCCCTTCGTTGGGCGGTAACAGAATTCTACCTGAAACGAAAAATAACCAACACTTTGCAGAGTGCTAAATCGGGTCCCAACGTTGATGAGGAACGTGGACGAGTTCGTTTACGAAGGTTACAGGAGTTTGTAAGACCAGTGAGAGACTGGTCTACGAAAATGGACTAGCAAACAGGACCGTCGTATACAGTTGGCACCTTAGGCAATGTGTCTAGGAACAACGAAAAATTCGGATCCTACAAACACTGTTTAGGATTAATAGAACTCATTAAAATAATAAAAGGTCGCCATGATGGTTCAGTATGGGTGGGGTGGAGGTGGTGATCGATGATCGAGCACAAATATGATGATAGAACATTAGTAAACATTAGCGAGGTTGATTTGACATTTACTTTCTGTATTAAGTATTCGTGATGGAGTGGTTTAAATTATTCTTGTATACGAGTTTGTAATAGGATTATTATTATTAGGTAGTTGCAATAAGGTTGTTTACTTTGTTACTACTGCAGCGAAGATAAAGTCATTTGTCATGTTACGCACGTGTTTACTTGCTTATTCAAGATGACTCGCACGGGTCATTTTCGAACACGCGACAGTCATGAAACAGTCATTGACCAATCACTGGAATCCACCACACTAATCAACATATTTCATAATTAGTATTCCAATGTTATTTATTATATGGGTCTTTGGCTATCGCGTGGTTGAAAAGTGTCCCGTGTATTTAGTAAGTTAGCGCGCGATCGTTTTATCTAACCTACTTTCAGTTTCATTTGGAAACATTCGGATGGGCGCGCGAGATTCAAAATATGGCCACACCAAAATATGATAATGAATTTAAACGTATTAACTTAACGACTATTGTCAAACATAAATATGGATAATATGACCTTTGGAAGGAAACGGCGTGAGACACATAAATAGTTGCAACAGGTGACGTCTTTCATCCTGTAGCTTTAACGTATTATGAATTGTGGCATTACAAATCACTTTTCCAACGTAGTCGATAAGTTCGATGAGACACACACGATACGGCCGATAAAATCATGCGATACGCTCGACGTCGTGTTTGCTTTAATATCAAGTTTGGCAAAAGCGAACCGTAAACCATTTATATGTAAATAAATAATTTTCAGCCGAGTTATTTATTTCATCGAGCCGTAGAGAAGCACCAAGCAAAAAGGTATAGAAATTTGGGTACAACGTCTAAATACGTGTTATCTTACACAAACAGAAATCCCGTAAAAAAAATTATTGTGACGATTAAACCGGATGATTCCGTGTAATATGATTACATAAATCGGAAATGTTATCCTGCACGCGAATCCGCCGTATGTACACACGCCCGGCCGCGAAATAATATGCAATTCCTTCGGCGATTCAACGCCTGGTTATCCCTGCCATTCAAACACGGGTAATAGGGAATAACTATAGAACGCGCAGTTACAAGTTACAACACGAGTCAAATGCGTTCTGCTGTGAAATTAACGGATTTGTCAGACACGAAGGACAATTTCCAGGTGAGAGTCGAAAGAATCGTTGACAGAATTATGCGACGACGACGACGAACAAACCCGAGGATTTTTAACGAAAAAACCGGCTCGTGTAGCCGCTTACCTATAATGATTTTCGAGAAAATCCCTACTGCAACGAAGGTTATACTGCTCGCGATGTTCCAGAGGTGGCCCGTGTTTCGAAGCTTCGGTAGGATCCATTTGATGTCGTATAACATTGCACTACCTTCCGCTGGCTGGATCCGACAGGGAAAACGTCAGTGCGGCACTTTTCCGAACGATTGGGAAGTGACTTCCCCGCGAGAAATCGTCTACTCTTTCGTAACTCGCGACAACCATCTTCGTGCCAACTTCACGCCATATTTTCCGTATCTGTCACGTGGTCGGCCGACCGTAGCCGAGCCCGGCCGAGTCGGGTACGGTATGCACGACTTTAGCAATCCCGCTTTACTTTAATAACGGCTTTGTTTTCGAGAATATATCAACCTCACGGAATTTTATTTTCAATTTAGGCTGCGAGAGACTTTCATTTATATCAGGCTCACATGAGCGTCTAATGGTATTTCGCTCGCAATGTGCATGTAAACTCTTATGAAAGTACATTTCAATTTTTAATTCGCATACTTTGAATGGATGGTACTTGAGTATAATCGTATATTTACTAGGTTAAAATAAGCCTTTATTAAGAATAGTGTATTTTGTTGCAGTATAATGTAAAAACAAATTGCAGATAGATTTTCAGCTGTGGTTTTAATTTATTAGAAGCATCGGCGTTTTAGATTTAAATTTTTTATTGCGGAATGAAGTGAAGCTAGATTATAATCGATTACGATGCGCAGACATATTGAATCGTTTGAGTTGAAATTGATCGCGTTGCGAATATGTGTTCTTGTCTTGATTAACGAAATGCTAATGTATCTCTCGAATACACTAATTACAATTCCGTCCCTTGCGTAATCACACGGCTAATATACCAATATATGTCGTTAATTAATCGACAATAGTCCCCTAACAGGACTAGAAGGCTTCTTGTGAATGCATTAGTACAAATAGATAAAGTTCTGACGTGTACGCGTGACTTTTCAGCAAAATTTCATTATCTATTGCTGCGGACTTAACCTATGCCCCTAATTTGAGATAATCTGGAAATAGCGACGTAACTATCGATAAGTTCGTACTCGAAAAATTAACCACAATCGTCCTATTAAATTGTAGAGGAGGAATGTCTGATTTTGCCCGCGTTGAGATAAGATTATACATAATTATCTTCATAGAATAATACATACCTTATCACCTCGATTAGTTTCAACTATACCATTTAGAAGTAATTTTTTTAAATGGAAGGATAATTGTAAAATTGAAAGAATGCAATTCGATACTACGGACATGTTGATAAATTATGCTTAAATAGAACGTGTATTTCGTCGCCTATTAAAGGAAATTAAAGTCGCCTTATTATGTTTTACAATGTCCACTACAAGGTGTCACTTGTCGAGTTTCAAGTATACATAGTTGGTACACTATGCTTTCGCTGTCAGACCATCTTATAAAAATGATGATTTTGTAAGTGTCATTCAACGTCACTTTAATGGCTAGAAAATCTACTACGTCATGGTCCGGTCTTGATGGCTTACGCTACAAAATCGTAAGACTAAAAACACGAGAAAGTAGCCTTGTCTGGGACCCAGTTCGACAACTTAAATTAGAAACCAGAAATGTCCATCTCCCAGTGTTTGTCCCCGAGAAACAAAATGTGATGTGTACTATTAAAAAATGCGATTTACTGTATAAATATTCTACACGAGGAAAGCCAAATTAATTTCACGGGCGTTGTTGTTTGAAATGACAATGGAAGTTGGTAACATTTCCTCGTCCCCTTTATAAATATTTTATGCGCAAGATAAAACGCTGCGTTTAGCGAATTAATAATTCGGAATTATGCATTTGAAGGTCCCAAAGTGAAATAAAAGGCTGGTTTGGAGACTCGAATGATTTTTCATTACCATTCTAATTTTGTTGATTATAAACTGCACCATAGTTGAATATAAGTGGAATACTACTTGATTCATCGATGAAATGCAATGGCGTGGCTAATGGGAAGTTAAGAAAAGCCAGGGGTCTTTTTCTCGTGGTGGTACGACGTTTCCCAGTGTACCGAAACGGTTCCGACGAACACAAAAACCCGATATATAAAAAGAAACAGGGAAAAAGTATCAGGAGCGCAGAGAATGCAGCAGCAGAACGTTTCGAGGATCAACGATCGCGATGAGAACCTCCGCCTCGTATATTCTTCACGGTTGGAAAGAAGATACTTGGAAGGTATGCGAGTCTGATTGGTTATTAGACACATGTCATTTCGTTACTGGTCGAAGTACAATGTCAACAAATCAGATTATGAACGGGCGTGTCTTCTTTCTAGTAAGGGGCAATAGTCACTTGACCAATGGAGTCGGATGAGTCGGTGTTCAAAGGAAACCATCGCCTGTTAACATTCTATGGAACATTTATCCCACCTTCCCGACAGCGGCGAATAAATTTATACGCAGATTATGCAGAACGGTGGTAGCTAGAGGTTTTGTTGATCTTGTTAACGCGACTCGAAAATTGCGCAGGGCGCCTTATAATAATCATAACACGCCGGTGGCCGTGGTAATAGTAAAATGCCCGGCAGATCGGAGATAACCATTCACGGGTCGAACGGGTACACAATAAGACACAGATGTCTATGAAGTTGTGCCTCCGGCGGTGACTCTGCACTTGCTATGTCAGCCGAATCCAACCCAGCAGAAGCTACAGAGGAAGAACAGGGAGAAGGGTCGATGGGAATCGTGCCAGGGAAAATCGTACTCGAAGTTCATGCGAATATGCTTGGGTTCGCCTATGAATTCCTGCGGATTTTTATATGAAAATAAAGTACATTTTTAAAAATATTTTGTATATGTTTTTAACCTTCATACCTTCCTCAGATTGAAAATTCACCACCCATTTTTTGTTTTCTGTTATCTAAATTGTTTTATTTCTTCAGTTTTTCTCATATAAAAAAACGAACCTTAGAGTTGGAGTGGAAGTAAAAGACCGTGATGCAATAAATAATTATTCGTCATTTTCCAGTCAAATGGCTGCAATTATTCGAACACTGTTGCGATCTTATAAAAAAATATTCGCCTAAGACAGCAATTAAAGGTTTCGAATTCTACCACTCGCGGAATTTTTCGAACTTATTTATAGACAAAACCAACACATCCGTTTGGAAATGTTAATGATCGTGCTGTAAAAGAAACTGGAAATCTTCATTTGTAAGTGCTAAAAGAGAGATGAATGTCTTATAGTGACGTAATAAAGCAGGATTCACAGAGTTTTATTTCAATCTGAGGGTGTGACAATCAATTTCGATAACCCTATACTATTCTTCGGCGATGGATTAGCCCAAAGGCCAATGATTTATGTAACTTTAATGCGTGAATTCAAACCGGTTCTCTGTCTATTCTTACCGTTAATGAAGGTTTCTTTTCGGTTACACTGCTATCCTGACGGACAGAATGATACTTGAACAGAAGGCAAGGATGATACTTGAACAGAAATATGTGGTCCGCAGGACTAATAGTTCGAGGACTTCGTTCGGCGACTTTTCGTTCGAATTGGTTCGATCGGGCACGTACGAACTTTTCCGGCGTCGCGGCAGCGTCGCGTCGGTAGGTACATGCATTAGCGGGGTCTGTTCGGCAAAGTTCATGCACTCGCGAATGGAAGGGCGCAACACATCGGACGTACACCGAAAGAGGTGAAAAAGAACGGAAAAGATACAATGATGCGAGAGCAAAGTCGTAGACCGCGGCGGGGGAGGGACGAGAGGAGAATGTCCGGTGGCATGTGGGAAGGTGGGGTGGGGGGCCTGACGCGAGAAGAGAAGCAACCAGTTGAAGGGGCCTGGGGTAGGTTGGTGGGGGAAAAAGGGCCTCATCTCGGCAGCCAGTCCGATTCCGAGTCTCTCGACTGCGTGTTGCCGTGGCATCGTACGATACAAGACACCCTTCTGGGTTTACAATAGTGCGGAGGATACCAACGACGAACTACCGAACCCGAAGACCGTTCTTCGCCGGGCACGTCGGTGTTCGAGGGGGCCCCCGGAATATCTCTCCTCCTCTTTCGCGACATCGGTTACTAAGAACGGGGGGCGGCGGGAGAGCGACGGACAACATCGAACCGGTCGTGATTAAGAAGACGCGAACTAGTTCGACGATTTACGAGCTCGCGTGGACACATCGTTGGCCGGCTGCTCTTTCTCTCTGGTCCCCGACACGAAGAGATGACAGATCCCGCGGCGATGCTCGCTGCTGCTCCCGGGTCTGCAATGCGCGCGGGTCTTACGGTAACCTCGGCGTACGATCGTTGAACCGCGAACAGTTACCGAATACGATCGCGGAGCGGCTTCGCTTGTCCGTCCGTTGTGAAACACGAGATTCGAGTCGCGTCGAGATAGAACGAGATAGAGGGGAGGGTAGGGTAAAAAGACGGATCAAAGGGAAAAGGACGAAAAGGAGAGAGAGAAAGAGAGAAGGGGGAATCGGTGGGGCAGAGACGGGACAGAGAGGGACCGTAGCCATAGGGAGGAGAGAGCGAGAAAGTATCGAAGAGAGGAAGAGAAAGAGAAAGAGAAAGAGAAAGAGAGGAGAGCGAGCCGAGTCGTTCGGCTTGACTCGAGTCGAGTGCAGTGTACGGTGATGCCGCGAGGATGCCACCGTCGTCGGTCTTCTCGACACGATATAGGACGGCGCGACGGTACCCCGTGATCTGCCGGGGCCCCACGACTCTGTGCCACGGCGTTCCGCTGATAGTCGCGCGGTGCGGTGCAAGTGCAAGTGCAGGTGCAGCTGTGAAGTGGTGTCAGTTCGTCGGCGTCCAGGAGATCCGCCGAGGGGGATATTGCGGGGTGTTCGGTGGCCGGCGATGCTGGCTCCGGGGTCCCGTGTGTCCGTTGACTCGCGAGGGACCGCTTCATCGTTGCCACCATCATTGTTGCTACCGTCGTCGCGTATGAGAATTTCGTCGAAAGACACGCGTCGCGTTACACTCCCATCGATACACGAGAAGCTCGGTGGTGCCTGGGGTGCGCGTCGATCTGTGGATTTACGCGCAACGATTTCGGGATCGAGACTCTCGAGCGGTACCGAGACCGTGCGGCTTGGCTTCAGCATCTCGGCTGCAGAGAGAAAGCAACAGGTACGTGTAGTACGCGTTCCCGTATTCTCCGCGGTTGCACGTTGTGTGTAAGCGTTGCCTGTTCGTTCGTTCGTTCGTTCGTTCGCTCGCGCGCATGCTCTCGATCGCAGATCTCGCCGTGCTCAAGGCAATATACGGTGGTGCCCGCTTAGTGGTCCGGGACCTTATCGCGACCACTATCCGGGCAGATGGAGCAGAATCGCATGGTTTGCTCGCTCCAGGTCTGAATGGGCTGCGAGATGGAGCGAGGAACGTGGACAGCTTATTTGGTTAGCTAAGTCCTAGACAGAGACCGACTACAATGCTGACTCGCTCGGTGCACGAAAACGGGATCGGAATTCCGAGAACCCAGCTCTTCGCAAGGAACGAGAGGTAGCTAATCGGTCGCACAACATTTCCCACCTATGACTCACCCGCTAGTGGATTGAAGCAGTCGCTGTAGGGCTCGCAGCACCTCCACCAAATTACCATTTCCATTAAGCTGCGTTCCGCATCTTGCCTGAATAAAATGCAACCAAGTTCGCGAGAAACTACTGTCAGGTTGGCAAACTAGATTCGCGATCTTCTGTTTTGTTATGCTGACCATTTTGGCGGATTCGGGGTGTCATTCACTGGGGGGTCGAAAATCCACTGAACCCAACTTGATCGTGTTCAGAAAGAAACTTATAAATTCTTTTTGTCAGTTCTTGCGAACAGGGATTATTTTGAAGTAGGACATACATATATTGCATCTTCGACGACAAACTTCTACCGCCGGGGAATTGAAAAATTGCCCGGTTCCTTGTACAAACTTGACTTCCATCGCCGAAGATCCTCGGCTCGGCTCTCCACAGCCGATCTGCACCTCCTCCTACGAGTCTCGTTACTTTTCTGCAGCTTACTCCGACAATGAGATGACCGTGCAAAATACTCGCGGGATTACGCGCTGAATGCCCGAGCTTTTTCGCGGACTCAAGGTTGTAGAACGATCAGCCCTTGAAATAGAGTTGTTACGGGTTTCGATGCTCGCTCCGAAGGGTGCGGAAAGGATAATCGGGTCTGGGCGACTTCGGGTCGAACTTGTATTCCAATTAAGCCTTTAGAGAAAATTTATGGCAGATAGTTCAGAACATTAATGGAAAACCAATTTCGATGGTAAGTTCCTGGGTCTGCAGCTTTCACGGAGAAAATTTGTGTTCCTTTAGTTTTGGTCACATTAACTTGGAATTCCTCGATAAATTTCCTTTTTTGTATATTGAAAAACTTGAGTTTATTATTATGAAAATTATTAGCGGCCAGTGATGTATAACAATTTGTTAGTATAAGATTATGGCAAATGTTACTTACAATTAATAGTGCTTAACTTCAAAGGTAGAACAATATAATATAAAACCGGTTACTTACTCGCTAAGACCAACAGTGTTCCGACTGTTCCCAGGCGAACATTGTTTGGAATTTCCTTAATCCATTAGATTTACAAATGGTTACTTTATATTTCCTTCATTATTCCGAGTTGGTCTAGATAGGAGATTACATTACTATTTTTCATTATTCAAATATTCTTTGATTAATGCTAGTCATATTTCCTGTATATTTCAGACACTAATCAAGGTCGAACGATTACGTCGATTACGAAGTATTTTATGCTCCTCTACATCGATAAGCTTTACCCAGTTCCGCATAATTTCAAAGTTCTTCTTGTGAAATTGCCATTTTCAAGAACAGTCACGATTGGAGATAACGGACAGATAGCATCGTCGTTATACCGATATTCGATTGAAAGTGTTGTTTTTATAACATTATAATAACTCGAGGAACGATGCGCGCCACGTAAGGGGGCTAAGCCCCGTGGACCGGACTTTATGAAACGACGAGGATCACTTTTGATCGTCCCGCGACTTTCAACTGGTGGCCATTAACGAGGATTTACGTCCTCGTTTACCTGCCTCCTTCTTGCGTCCGTACTTCGGGAGTCAATCGAATTCGGTCGGATGTTTGTCCGGAGTTAATAACACTGTAAACCGATCTGCTGGGCATCATCGCGTTTCGTAACGACGCAAAGTGCGTTGAAAAGCCCGTTTTCTAGACACAATTCCATTATTTGAAAATTATAGGCGGTACGAAAAAATATTTCAGATGAAAGTCGTTGAATATAGGAGAGACTACGCGATGATTGGATATTTAGGAACACTCCTTCTTTCGATTTTCGTATGGACGAAAATTGTGAAAGCACCGTGGGACGCGCGACGTTACGATTAAAGTTGACGATGCTTGCGACGTTGCGACGACGCAACGGACAGGTTTTGCTTTGTTGGCGGATTAAGATTACGGATATTGTTATGCGCGCGGAACGCGGTAACTCGGCGGGTTCCAAGAGTCGGAACGGGACCACCTACTCTTTTTGGGGAATGTTAATTGGCCGTTTCACGAATTATAAAGCAACCGCGGGCCCGGGGAAGAGTCTCACCGGCCACTTGCTATCGCGTCCATTAACATACCTCCGGGTTCCCCTGGGCTGTCGTCGGCCCGTCGCTCTAGCGACGCGCAACACTAACGACGCAAAAAAGGATACTAATTACACCGCGAGCTGGTTCTTGCGCGTAGCCCACTTTCCTTATTTCCCCGTGTTTCGTTTCGGTCGGCCGTCGACCAGCAATTATGGCAACTTAGACTAATTATTGTCGTTTATTTGGCCCCGGCGCGGCGATCCCGCCGATGGAAATTGCCGGTGTGTTTCGTTTCGCCGGTGCTTACCAGCCATGGTAAGGGAGAGGCATTCCCCACGAACGAGGCCGTGTAATATTATATACGGGATGATCGTAATCGTACGGACAGAATAAGTGAGTAAATTGGATTTGGCGAGCGCGGCTCCGAACACCGGGGACTTCTTCCGGCTGAAATACTCCACGCGGACTTACGCGATATGCCCGTTTATGTTTGTTAACAGCGATCGTCCCGGACTCGTTACATTTTATCGCGGGGAATGCACTTCGCTTCAAACACGTTGCGAAATTATATACCGCGAGTATGATTCCTATTACTTTACCGAGCCGTCCTCGGGTCCACCGCCTGGAAAAGAAGTCGTTTACAATTTGTTTTTCCTTGGTAGCAATGCGAACTTACTCCGAACGATACCATAACGAACGGCTTTCATCGATGGAATCAGACGGTAACTCGTTGGCTGGTAGTCGTCCATGTATGAGTGACCGAATTATTTCTACAGACGTAAAAATCATTATTGTACCAACGGAGTTGGTTATCAACATGTTACAAACTGGTTTTATGTGGTAGTAACGATTTTTTTCCTGTGTGTGCCACCTTTACTCGATTATCAGACAATTTACTTCAGGAATGAAATTTCTGTCTTTATGGGATTGTTTGTTAAAAAAAGTGCCCAACTATTTTAACACTAAACCTACCGAACCTTAAAAGTAACTGGTACATGTTCCCTTATAAAAATTACAAGATCGATGTTATTTAGACTTTGTGTGTGCGGCTTCTATTGTAATACTTGCTCTATTAAAGATATCTACTTATACAATCATTTCTTATTAAATCATTTTTATTATTTCAATAAATGTAAAATACAAAATCTGGAACGGCGCACAGTGGGAACTTTCGACCAAACTCGATTCAAAATCAAAGAACTTTCGATAGAAATGAGGTAGAGCGAAGAAATTTTCTTAAAATTAAAGCTGAAACTTGGCAGAATATGGGAAAAATAGGGAGACTATGGTACGAATGTTTTTTAACCTTGAAAAAATTCGTTAAAGTTTCACAATTTCAAGAAAATGTTGTTTTTCCGTTTTCGGTTCATCGCTTCATCGAAAGTTCTTTGATTTCGAATCGAGTTTGTTCGAAAGTTCCCACTGTGCGGCAGTGGTAGGTTTAGTGTTAAAGTTGCGGCAGATAGAGTGTTAAAAAGTTGCACCAAGGGTTGATTCGCGACGATGCCGAGTGCAGTGCGGAAGAAAATCGCCTCGCTGAAAGAGCGACACAGGTAACCTCGCGGTTAGTCAGACCAGGGGAGCATGCTCGCTGTTGTCCGGTTCCCGGGCATCGAAATTCGGCGTGCATGCGAATTTCTCCGGTCCGAGGAGGTGGATCGTGTGAGCTACCGTCGCTCAAGAAGGAATCTGTGCTAAAAGCCGCATTCCAGGCTGCGAGATAAGGTTGCAAGGGTGCCGAGATAATTTCTGCCGCAAGATCCGTTCGTTTCGCACGATAACAGAGCACAGTGTGTGCTGGAATCTGAAGAAGCGGGACGAAATTAATGTCTACAAATAGAATGGAGGTCTTGTATTATTTAATTGCTAGAATGAGAAATTGTCTTTACAAAACTACTCTTATAGGAGATACTTTAATCTACGAAATCAAAACTGCTAATTAATCTCAACAATTAATGTCTTATGGACGTACCCTCGGAAGTAAACACTTGGAGAGTTTACGTTACCGTCAGTCACAAAATTTATGGATTGCGAGTTTGGCGAATTTTGAAATGAATAGTACAATTACAAGAAGATGTACATAATTTGAAGAAAACTTGGCACTGAAATTGTTGCTACCGGAATACCGAACATTATTTTATGGGAATAGTGTTTTAGTAGGAACATATCAATGCCGATGGGATGATTTGAATAGTGGGTAAAACTATAAAAATTCATTCTTAACTGGCACGAAAATATTCGCTTAGATAAAGACCTAGTTTGAACAAATTTTACAAAAGCGGCCTACTGTGCGAGAATCGCGCGAGATGACTCGCAGGGAGGAACAACAGAGACCTGGGAATGTCGATTCACGGTGGTATATCGGTCATCGTGGTAACAAGGTTATTGTGCACGATACACCGCGGTAATTAGAAACTCTTGGAACGCTGAAGGCGCGCACAGCGTTAAAGGGTGCCACCGATAAGGTGTCAGATATACGAGACTCGTAAAGAAAATCACTCGCGAGATCTTACACGCCGATAAAACAGGAGAAATTTCTGGATACACAGCTGCACGCGTTAGAGGAGGCTGAACGTTCGGATGAACGGTCTAATTCGACGCGTACCATAGAACGAGGATCGGCTCGCGTAGTCTCGCCCTAACTGTACCTCCATCTCGCTGCTTGCATTATAATAAGTCGCTTGGATGTTCTGGAATACGTCGTTATGTTAGCTCCGATGGCAATGATCGTAGGCTACGACGTTTTATAGGCGAGGAGTTTTTGTATTTATTGTTACGGAACACTCTGTGTTTGCACGAACATGTTAGCTTTTCTCACGAGTATATGCGAATTTCGTATTTTTGAGAGATGCAGTGCAAAAATGTAATCTCCCTCTCTCCCATTGACATAAATTGTCTGGAGAAATTACAGAAACCAAGCTTTACTTCACCTAATATAAATGTTATTAAATTGAAGAGAACGTTGTCGTCGGCTTCCGGTTCCGACTAATCGAAAGTGTGAGGAAAGGTTGAGTGCTGCTGTACAACGTGAAATCCGTGTGTATGAAAGATGTGTTTATGGTGTGTGTGTGTGTGTGTGTGTGTGTGATGGTAATATTATTAATTTATGTATATACATATATTACTTCTCTAGACATTATACGTGTTATTTGGCGTCCCAAATATATTCCCAAGAACTAAGAGTTTCTTTGATCGTTACACCTTATATTAGCGCAACAATCTTTGATGAAGACAAGCACAGCTTGTCTTTAATCATTTACCGAAGAACCAATAGAATTACAGCAAGGTCATCCTTGTGTCTAGAGCCATCGCCAATCAGTTAAATGGTTTTAATCTGGAAAGAGTTTATATTGCCGATTATTTTCGAGGGAAAGTAGGAGGGGGCGAAGTGTTTTTACGTCCTTGAATATGTCGCAGAGCGCTGGCGCGTGACGGTCGCAAGACCATGAACGGCCTTGTAGTTCCTGTCACGGTCTTTCATAAAAGATCCTAGGCTACGGGATCTACGTAACAACGTCGCGGTCAAACGCTCGTTCACCTCTCGATCCTCCATTCTTTTCCATCTTGTGCCTTCTTATTCTTGTACGCCCACGGCGCGGCGCGTGACTATGATCGAGTTCGGTGATCGCTCATCGAACTTCCAACTTTCTCCGCGGCGCTGTGGCGGCCCGCCGATTCTAGTTCGAATCTCGCTTTCGATTAATTCCGCAATCGTTGGGCAATTTTCAATTTCGCTTTTATGGACCGTGACCGGTCGGGTGGGTCCCGCAGAGAAAAAACAAAGAGCCGATCGACGCGTTTCGTTAAACGGCCGGATAACTTATCGACCTGGTTCCACGACGCATTTTGTTGCTCGATTTTCGCGGGCACAGCTGCGCCATTATTTTTGATCGCATCTCTCGAAGGAGAAATATTTATAATGCCGTCGCCGGTGCCGCGCCTCGACCCCCTCGAAAACGAGCAAAACGAGTCCCGTGAGGTTTTTCAATGGGCAAGGATACGCGCGAGAGACGTATGACGGACCGTTTTCACGTTGGTTCACTTCTTCTTTCTCGCTTCGTCCACTCTCCGTCGGCCTTTCGAATATTTTCATTGTGATAAAATTTCACGGAAGCTGTAATTACCTGGTGTCGGTTAATCGACGCTGATCGAGATCTCGCGGGACACCGCTTACCCGTTAATTACCGGCTTCCCATTATTGATTCGAGAAGGGTGTAATTGCTCGTGTTCCAACCTATTAGATGGCGCCTTTAATTAATTATTTTCGCGGCGCACCTTGTTGTTGCCCGGTAACGGGAAGAGGCGGATGGGAAAACGTGCGGGACAGGTGCGAGACGAGGAGGATCGGTTCCTGAATTTGACCAAGATTGATGACTACGGGATCGCGTAACATTTTTCTCCCGTGATGCTTCGCGAAACGGGAGAACGCCGCGGGAGCAACACGCGCCCTTCTCTATCTCTCTCTCTCTCTCTCTCTCTCTCTTCCTCTCTATACACGTTAATTTCAACCGCCACCGTAATAAACGAATCATTTGTGTGATTTAATAACGCCCCGGTGGGCCCGACCACGCGGGAATGTTAATTTACGATAATTATTGTAGTTTATGGTAATCGCCGGTATTATCTTGGCCCTATACTCGTTAAATTGAAGATTTCGAGAGCGACGCCATTTACATAAACCCGGGTAAACCCGAAGCGACAACTGCTCATTACGAATCATTTTCGGTGATCGAACTTGGACTACACGTGGAAAATGATCGAGAGTTTCCGGCTGGAACAGCTGGCCAATGCAGTGATTTTTTGTATATGGCGTCGCTGGGATTATTCAATGAAGTTCTTGTTGTTGATCGAGTTGTTGATGCAGATTTATTGCGCTTTGACCCAGGAATCTCTATTTTATATATTGGGTATGGGAATAAGTTTCCGCCCCTTTTTGTTGAAAAGAAGCGTATAAACAATTCCCATAACGTGAAAACGTTTTCCAACAGTAGATCGATCGACGTTTAATTCAACTGTTTGACGTGGATTTCCATCGAGCAATGCTGGGAAATCTGTATCTTCGAATTTTTTGGCACACCATCACAATCTTTGCCCTAATTACGTCGAAATCATGGTTCTAATGGAGCATCGTCCCCGTAAATATATAATAAATATAATATTGAAATATATATATATATATATATATATATATATATAACACCTTTCTTTAAAACAAAATAATGCAACATGACTTCCCGCAATTGCTGCTACTTTCTTGGCTCCATTAACCTTTTCTAGTTTATTTTTCAATGCCTCGGTTATCCTCGATTCAGTTTCCTTCGATCGGCTGACGATTTGCCTTCACCTTATCAATGACAGTAATGATACTGACGAGTGAATAGACTAGAATGATTCATTGTAGCCGCCAGCGTCATCATCGGTAATGTCATACCGGACGAGAAAGATGCTAATGCGATTATAATGAGGGAATACTGATATTCTCTTCCACAGAGGCTCGATTCACGGCGAAATCGATATTTTTAACAGAAACCCGATTAATTACACCGGCGCTGATTTATGTCCCCGCACAGCAGCGTTTTTGATGCTACGTACATACATTGTGCAAAAATGAACCGGATTTACGAGTTCGACATGTTTCCAGTTCCCGCGGTAATTCAAAGATCCGATATCTCGAGAGGTTCGTAATTAATTGAACAAGATGTTCTCGGTATCGATATTCTCCGGGTCTGTTTCTTTCGAAGCAACATTGTGTAGTATGTTGCCTGTAAACCGGGTACATTGCTGCTCGTGTCTGCTCGACACTTTAGCGACCGTCGTCTACATTTCGATCTACCTGTTGTTACAGAATGCTGTCACCCGGTCAAGACGGCCAGCCTAACAGTTACTCGCATGGTAATGTTGTCCTTCAAGGTGCACCCTGCGGCCAGTGTCGAGATTTATGTCCGGCCGGATACGTGCCCCACTTTTGGAGGTGAGTAGTCAGATTGTACTTTGCATGCGTCGAGCACGTTAACCTTTTCGCTTCGAAGGGCACATACAGGGTGCTCCGAAACTCATCAAACATACCGCATACCGTTTGAAATTTATCAGTGTACGAATACTTTCGACACTCAATGTAATGATCTATCCGTGAATGTCATTCAAGGTTATTCAAGGTCATTTAGCCAACCAAAATTTATGGATTATTTAAAACCTTTCAGTATTTAACATGTTTGCACAAATTCTCCCATTATAAGACTATAAATAACTATATTAGCGAGTAAAGAATGGACATTTAGAGAAGTTTTGTAATATTTTTTAGAGGAGCATTAACAAATTGTTGACTACGCAAGGGTTAAAGGCTTTACATTCTCGTATATTGACAAACTGGAATTTTACATACGTTTGATATTGTTGACGTACATTGAGTTTCCTGTTAGCGTTGAACGATCCGGTTCAATGAAGCGGATGACAGGGTTCGAGCGTGCATCGGATATAATTAGTTGTTGTAATGGCCGAGTCCGTGAGTGTATACAAGGTGTCTCATTTTGTTGAGTGATCAGCGTTATCCCTCGGGCGACGTAATATGCGATGAAAGCGAAGTCAACGTTGCTGATTCCGAAATGGCACTCGGGCGTCTTGCCACGGCGCGCCGCGAACCGGAGAGTTATCATTAGGCGGCGAATGCGATGCCGGTCTCGGGACGATCACTAGGGAAATTACTGACGGATCGCCGCGCCGGCGTAAATACTTGGGTAATACCGGCTAAACGAACCCGGTCACGATGCACGCGATCCTTCTTTGATTCCCTCCGACCGGCCGGGATAGCTGATGCGCTCTCGCCGGAAAGGAAAAGTAAATGGCACGAACCGGCGCGGCAGTGGCCGAGTGAAATCCGGCGAGTACGTGCCGCGAACGGAGAAAAAGGGAGCGCAAAAACGCACGGTGCTCGAAACGGAAAATTATCTCAGGACAGCATCCAGAGAAGTATCAGGGATTCAAGATCTACCGGGGTTGGTCACGATCGAGCGATCGATAAAACGAGGACGACGCGGCGCCACGATGGGCGAGAAACCGATCTTTTTTTTGGACAGAAATCTGCCGACAGCTCAGATTTTCATCGATTCAATTGGAATTTTTTAAAAAATGTTCGTAAAGGACTATACTTTGATGACGTGCTGCGCGAAAATCGTTAACTGTCACAAGAAATCAAGAATCCTTATCTACAAAACCCAATAACTCCGATACTTCATCCGCCCATACCATAAAGTCCCAGCTGAGTTGCCGACACTTCTTAACTTTAAACCCCAAAGCGCAAATTTTTAAACCGTAAATCTGGCCCTGAGAATTACCAATTGAATAGAATTACATTCGGCACTTATGAGACTCACTAAAAATTATACTGTTTTATTCAACATGAACTAGTAAAATGTAATAAATGTTCATTGTAATATCTCCCGGTTTTACCCGGAAAAAATCCAATTATTTATACATTTAGAAACGGTATTTGAAACGACACGGTTCAGAACTTTTCTGGGGAATGATAGTCGCAGTAAAAACGAATGGAAAGAGAACGATAAAACTCGCTCGAGGATGGATGAGAGTGAGTTGCAGCTCGTGTCGAGGAAAAGTTTGTTTGTTTGCGAAATGCAATGTACATAAACGTGTTGCTCATGTATATGGACTCGAGCGGAGCTGTGACTATTTCGAATGGAACGCCGTATAACTAACCTCGTCTTTGCTGGAGACCGATTTACGACGTCGATGCACGCGCGGTATCCATAGAGACGGAGCACGACTAACTGGTTTCCATGATCGATTATTTATCAATTACTTATGACTCCGCTTTTTCCTCGGTTCGTCCACTGCCTGTGACATCGATGCTATTCTTGCGCTTCTTTTTTCCTCGCTGACAGCACTTCAGCTGTGAAATGTTCCGTCTTCGCTTTCACCGTAATTCCCTCTTGCACCGTTACCGTCAATTACAGGGCCGAGTAATTCTCTTACTTTGGGTAACTGTACACCACTTTTTCGAGTATAACGGCGTGGCGCTCTCCTTCGGCCTCTGTGTCACTTTGATCAATTTTTTGGTAGTTCTTCGTGATCTCAGAATGTAATAAATTAAAACAGCTTTTTAGCGTGTTTATTCCAATATTAATTAGCACTCAATCAACTAATTTCACACTGAATTAACGGTTTCTGACGCTTAAGTGGACTTTATGAAATATACTTTGAAAATGCAATAATTCAATATTGCATTCCACATAAGGATACTTATCGCAGTGCTTAAAAAACTAAAAAGTCGAATTTCATAAATGGGGAGGCAAGTACTGATAGGTACAACTTCAAGTTCGGAAAATGGCGGCGATACAGGACCAGCAGTAAATTCTGCCGAACATCTAAATATACTTGGCAATAGCCGGAGACCGTGAAAGCTACCAGGTGCCGGTCGAACGCACGAAACATCGATAAATTGAATAATAAAACGTGGCGAACCGAGGACGATTGGAACCGCAGCCGCAGGAATACGGCGCGGAGGCTGCGGAACCGCCATTATTTTCCCATCAGCATAATAATCTCGTCCCTGGCGAAAATTTCCTCGGTCTCCTCTGGCGAGAGTCCTTCGAGCGATGCCGTGGCCACGGCCGTAGCCGTAGCCGGAGCCGGAGCCAGAGGAAGAGCTAAGTAAATACTTCACGGAGCATCAACGATTATCCCCGTTGCTCCCTAGCGAATTCCGTGGTAGACCTTGAGACGGGCTCCCTTCGATCCCGGGTTGGATCTCCGGGGAAGCGCGAAACGCTTTCGAATCGGAGGAACGTCTCGGGGTCCGGTGGTATAGTAATTGCCGGCCGATTTCCCGTGGGCAGCCCCCTCGACGCGAGAAATCGGTCGGGCCGGCCGGGCCAGGGGAATCCGAGGAGGAAGCAGAGGCGGACGAAGAAGGAGGGAGAGAGGAAGAGAGGAGAGGCGATGAAGAAGGCGAAACCGGAGGAAGACGGAGAAACGCGGAGAAGCGTGGCCGTGGTTCCGAGCCAGTCGGCCAGCTCGCAGAAGATCGAAAGAGGGCAAAACGAAGGTTTCTCGGCTTCGGGTCGTAGGGTCGACTCGTCGGTCTCACGCGAGCCCTGCGTGCAACGAGACCGGCGATGGGCCGTTCCAAGACGAATCGGCTAGCAACCGAGCTAACCCGATGGGAAAGAACGAGATGGGCAACAGTACTTCCCCGGCCCCAAAGATGAGAGAAGGGGCAGACGTATGTTGGCCTGTAATTAACATACCGAACCCCCTTCCCTCCTCGCGCAAAGTTGGTCCGCACCGCACCGCACCGCACCGCACCGCACCGGTTTCGGTTCGGCTTTGGTTCGCAGGTTCACCGGAGGAGATGCAGTTCGTTATTCCCGCGAAACCCGCGCCGCTTTGTTCTCTGTCAGTGTCAGCGTGTCCCAGTGCCACCTACTTCTGCAGGGAGTCCATTTTGTTTGGGGGTTCGAGTCGAGGGGGTGTCAGGAGACCAGATCCCCGTGGGAGTTCGCCGCGCGTGCCGAGACACTCCACTGAACCGACTGTCAGCGCTATCCTCGTCCGCTGCTCCTGATACGTTCCGAACCGAGTAAGTAGATTAACCTGGCGACGGTGCTCGAGTCAGACAACAGGCCACGATGATTGTCACGACGAATCGGCCGGATCGAAACATTTGGTCAGGTTTTGCCCAAAAACGAACGTTCTCGTATCGATATCTACGAACTTTCACAGGCCTCTGAAATTGAGGAATTAATTAATTGAGGTTTGGACATTTTCAGAGCAGCATTTCTCACAGAAAGATTGCTTTTCTTTAATACGAGGTCTTCACGATCTTACTTAATATTTTTGTTTTGTTCAATAACGACTAATTAATGGACTAATGAAAATTTTTAATATCCTCCACTGATTGCCCTTCGAGTTTATTAACAACGACCTAACTCAAACCTAATACAAGTACCATCATGAGATTATTAAAGTCAGCTAGAACCGTTCAGCATACAACAAATAACGTAAAAGTACCGGTATAAATATAGTTCAAATACGTTTTACCGTTTCCCGCGCGTTTCTCTTCCTGGCAATTTTCGAGTTTTCCATTTTCTCGAGCATGGGAAGCTCATATCTTTAACACGTTCGCCCCCACGAGGCTTCGTATCGTTGTTTTAATGCTCGCGATCGATAAACACACAGCAATCAGTGTTCGTGTACCTTGAAAGTATAAGTTCTAATTTGAAGAGCGTGTACCGAATAAAATATCGCGCGTCCGATGGAAGGAACGAACGCAGGAAACGAACGATACGACCGAACGGCGAGGAGGCTCGTGTTAGTAGACTCACGAATTAAATTCATCGGGGATCGATCCTACGATCCGATACGTTCAGGTTCATAATTACGGGAAAAGAGCGATTGCCTCGTACCCCGTATGGCTTCATCTACTTTTTTCTCCGGGCGTATACTTTAATGTCGGGGATTATTACCGCTAATAGATTGCGGTGGATTCATATTTTTCACGTCGGCAACGATCGGAAACGATCTCTTCGGATTCCAGAGCCTGATTGGTCCGAACTCGAGCCCTTCTAGTTTTTACGTCTGCAACGGAAATAACCATAAGCGCGCAACGAGGAGACTTAACAAGGCGTGCGCGCCCTTATGATTTAGCGGTGTGCGCGCGGTACGAGATCGTTGAACGTTAATTAAATCGATGGTCTAATAAATTAGAAACGCCGTGGGTACACACCGTCGCTCGTATCGATTAGATCCTCGAAACGGGAATAGAAAGTTCAGCTGGTGTATCTGGGCTGCGGATCTTCATTGTGGGCTTCGTGCGCGCCTTCTCCGCTCGGATCTACGTTGAATCGGGCTCGCGGTTAAATTGGCTGCGTGTTTCCCGATCGCGAAATCATTTCTGACGACTTCGCCTTCGCAGAAACACCTGCTCGCGCCCCGGTAAGAACGGAGACTTGTTTTTTCAACTTTCGCGCAAGTTGCCGGCCAGCGTGCCGTAAGAAGATATATATATATATATATTCCTGTCGTCGCTTAATGAAGAGGAAACTGCTTCTTTGGAAAGCCGGGAATCCGCCGGACTCGAAGCCCGAAGCTCATACTGGCCGGTTGTAAATCGATTGCGAGCACGCCGAAGACTTTAAACGGCAAATAAACCGAGATCGAGATGGGGGTTCGGTATTCAATTTCATATCTTGGATAATATTATAACTCATTCGTATCTTCAACGATAGATTCAGAGATATTCGAAGCTACAGAAATGGGTTGCGCCGTCTGCAGAACTGTGGCAAGACCATCATGGCCGTCGTTAACGACCCTCAAATATGGTCGCGACGGGGTTCCAATTGATTTCCTCTGGCACGCAAGAACGCGCCGGAAAACAATGACCAAAATCGATCATCACGTCCCGGGTTCACTTGAGCAATTTTCCCTAACGCGGAGAAAACTGAATGGGAAAAAGAGTAATTTCCTGGCTTATCACTTCGAGCTCCTATTCAAGACGCCAGCAGATCTTCCCAATTTGTCTAGGAGATCTCATCGAGAGAACCGGTCTTTGGAGGTGTACTCGCTGCGGGTTGTTCGTTTATTAACGCTATCTGCAGCTTTGTCGATCTTCGAAGAGAACCGCCTTATCGTATTGATTACGTTCACTGTGAATGACCATCGATACTCACAGGCTACTACGCGCCATAATTAACCGCAGCGTGCGGTGAATTAGCGGATGAATTTGATAAGGGATTAATTTAACAGGAGAATAATTAACTCGTCGCTAACTGTCCGACTCTGCCATTCACCCGGTGGGTTCAATGGAAAAACATCCGTTCGAATATTCGCGAGAACTATATATGTAAATTTTCTATTTTATCTTTGCAATTTGCGTCCTTATCCGAGGTGAAGAGTAAGAGTCTCATCCGAACGAGATGAGATTTGCCAGCTCGGTGAGCTAAGGACTGGTCGAGTCTGCCAGTCGACTGTCACGGGAATAAATGGAGCGAGAGAAAAACTTGTATCGCCGTGAAAACCACGAGAGGAGAGCTGAAAAGTCGCCAGCGGTCGTCTCGCGCAGGACGAAGGCTCCGAGGAAAGCCTGAAAGCGTTTTAATCCTTTGATCCCGATCGACTTTGATTGATGCTCGCCTGCTGGAACCTGGCTGGCCTTGATCGAGTCTTTCACACCGCCGATACGCATTTTTCAAACTTGGATCATTGATTGTACCCGGGGATGGAAACGCTAAAACTCTTGTGCTTCTTTGATCAGATTAAGCTTTGGAGGGCCGGCCCGTTTACGTTGGAAGCTCGAATGTGCTTTATTAAAAATATAATCAGCACATTTTCAACAGTTCAACGTATAATTATTGGTTAATTATTGGCATCCTGGGTTGCCAAGCTCTTGAACTGTTCTTTCGGTTGGTCTTTGTCGAGGTCAAAGGGAATCGTTCCGCATAAAAGTTGGAGTTTTATCGGCAAAGTCACGCGGAAGGGACACGTACTTAGGTAGACTCGGCTCCGAGGAAGGTAATCGGAGTCCGTGTCAGCAAGACGCAATTAACGCTGTCCCCGGTCTCCACCGGCTACCTCACCTGACCCCGAATACTATCCGTGACCCGAAATAGTCTCGCGTGAGCCAACGGGCGCCCCGTTAACGCCATCGGGAACGGTACACCGAGTGTAGCCGTTGCGAAATCACCGGGTCCCATTGTTTCCGGTGAAGACGTTTCAGCACTTCATACGCGGACGTGACCGTGATTAACATCATTTGCACCGACCCTCTCCAGTAGGGGAACTCGTTAGAGAATCGTTAAGGTAGTTACAGTGTCGGAACACTGGGGATGGACAGGTGGTTCCTAGGCGGGGAGGCGATTCTTTAGTGTAACATATTACCTGTTCGTGTTAACGCATCGACGCCATGTCGTTCATACAAGGGTGACGTAATTCTTCAGCCATATTTCGCACTGGACCGGAACCGCCAGAATGGCGGATTTTTTCTTTTACAATTCGTGAAGTGATAGAAATATTTTCTTTAGTTTTAGTATACTTTTTTATTCAAGCATTTGCATAGTCCTTTATTCAAATCTGAATAAGTCCAATCCTTTTATTATTACTAGTTATTATTACTTACTTATGAAATGAAACTTGGTTATTGAAATTGACTCGGATTCGTGAGTACATATTGAACTTGATCCCATCCCTAATTATAATGGAATATTTGGGCCTACCAAAGTAGATGATAGGGCGTCCTCTCGAGGATCTATTGAAAAGGAAAAGTGACATCTCACTATTCACGGACCATTTTCATCGTCTCGTAAAATAGACACGGACCCGCAGGATCCCCCATATAATCCAGCACACAGTCGAAGTAGTATAATAGATGAACAGGTAAAGGGGACTGAAACGTCTAATCCTCGAGAACCAGTTCCGCTTATCGCGCGGTGTACAGTTACTATGATATGGCCGTACTCGCACAAGTTATCGCAGCATGTACTCGATTCCTCTATCAATTCCGGCGAAATGGTGGCGATTAAACCAGAAGGATATTTTGCATAACAGCTTGGAGTCCACAATAACTTACCTATCCCAAGTAAAATGCTTGGATACAGCCTATAACGTGAAATAGTTTCAAGCTGACACGGGCACTACCATTTCTGCAGAATGTTAATAACGAAATGCTGTGCTCTGTTAACGAGTACCTTTATTTGCAAGGTACATACAACTTCGCAAATAGCTCTGATTGGCCCGTATTTTTTGTTAATAACTAGACTGCGGATTTTATGCGGATTTATGATAAAAATGGGCTCGTGCAATTTAAAGCAGTGGACGAATTACGAAGATTTAAGGACATCAGTGTATTAATCTCAGCTTAATAAGACAATTAAAAGAAAAAAGAATTTTCTATTTGTCTCCCGTGTCTTGCAATCAATGCAAACATTTTTTATTTTGCATAAAGAACCTCAGTCTATTAATAACTCTTGAAAGAAGCCGCGGAGAACATTTTCGCAAAGGAAAATGTGATTTCAAATGACCTTGGGAATCACTCCCTTCAAGGAAATACACTTTTTTTGGACAGCCTGTAATATGGTTCGTTAGTAAAGACATCGGAACGAGTTTACGTCAAGTTTAAAAAGATTTCGCTAAAATCGATAAACTCGTGTTTCCCTGGCCAGTGAATTTCGCACTTAACTCACGTATCGCCGAGGGGAAGGTTACACGTCTGGGCCCGAGGTCCGATGAGATACGATTCATACCTAATGAAAGGGAAAAACGAGGAGTCCGTGGGCCCGAATCGTCGAGCTCGATCGCGCCAGCTTTATCTGCCATTCTCGGTTTTAATTTCACCGGCTATCGTCGCGGTTCTCGGAACCCGCAAATTACCTTTGACGGAGAAACTCTCGCGGCGGACGAAGCCAGGGAAGAAAAAGAAGAAGGAACGGGGACACTGTCGTCGTTCCGAGTTCGTCAAAATGAAGGCCTTTCTATCTCCGCTCGTGTGTTCTTGTTGCGACGTTTTTCGTGTCCCCTTCCTAGCGGGTACCCTCGCCGCGTTATCGTCGGCGAATCTGCACAGCATTTTTATCGGGCTCTCGAACGTTTTACTTTAGGAGATTATAGTGGTTCTTCGTGTTATGTTTATTGGAGAGCTGATTACCATGGGGATCGAGAAAAAAGGGTGTATCGACCGGGCAAGATTAAAAGTTCGTGAAAACAGATGGCGTTCGAGAAACGAGGAGACCGGGAAGAGGCTTTAATGAATCCGAAGGCATTCGCGGACTCTTCGCGGAGGTAATGATGCGTTTGCTTCGGTAATGGATGGTTGAGCGGCCGACAAATAATTGCGGACTGTTGACACGATTTTTTCAAACGGCTTACGACATTTGGATCAACTGTTATCCTTAATACGCTTCTCAACAGTAATTGCACTAGACATTCTTGGCTGATATCCATCCTGTTTCGTTTCTCGCTTTAATTCGACCGATTCAGCTTCATTCGTAGTCTTATATTTTAAATATTATATTGTTCCTGCAGAGTGTTGCTGAAATTATGCAAATGTTTCCACAGGAAATTGTTTTACAAACTTCGTTATTCAAACGTAGAATAAAGTAAAATTGTACGATGTTTGGATAAAACGATTCAAGCACATACTATTAGGTAACGAAATTATCAATTCGATCAATCGTTAATTCGCGAGATAAAAACAGACGGGAGAAAGTTGGAATAATTGTTGGAGCCGGTGACTGGCAGGCTCGTAAACGTCCTGACCGAAGATAAACGCTTTTATCCGTGGCCGTGCCGAAAAAGTATGCCCCTAAAAGTTCAGTCTCCGCACGCCAATTTCTTCACGTCCATCGAACCGCGAACAGAAAGGGTTAGAAGAGAAGAAGAATGTCGCTCCGCGTCGCAGGTTTCGTACGCGGTACGCTCGCAAAAACTTGAAGACCTTTCGGTTCCTCTTGTCCCGGCTCTCGGGCCCGCAACCCGTTCCCTCGTTTCGCCTTGCTTCGCTTCGCGCCGCGCCGGCTCGTCCTTCTTTCATCGACGCAACCACGATCACTCGCGCGAGTTTCGCTTGTCCTCGTCGTTGATATTCGCGCTGTTCTCGGCTCCATTCTGTGACCATGCGATCCTCCAACACACCGTCTCCATTCTCTCCACAGATTTTTCGACGTTGCGCATTTTTGCCGTTTACGTGCACTCCATTTTGCGATGCAAAAAATTTTATTCTGACCTGAGAAAATTGGAAATGTTTGCTTTATTCTAAGGTAAATAATGTTCTGTTCCATCATGAAATAAAATATAAAGTATTGAAAATTTGGAGACCGTCTCTCGATAAAATAGCTACTACAATGTCCAACTATTAGGTTCGCAAATAAATGCCCGACCTCTTGGTTCGTAATTTCTTTTATCGTGTCATTATAACCTCATTCAGTGACCATTCCTTTTGAACTGTATATCATTGGAAGGCTCTGAGTTTTGCGATTTTTTGACATAAAATACTCGTGCTTAACAGATATTGTTTGAGAAAATATGGAAGTTGCGAACTTAGTTGCCAACCTAATTGTAGGTTGAGATATGCAGCTTAAATTTTCTGGAAATACCACTTAAATAGCATATATTATAATAAATGCACGCATTCATTCCTTAGTAAAAAAGAATGTTTCTTACAAAATCAATTTTTCAATGTTCCTAGACGGTGTTACGGTAAAACGCCATTATTCGAATAGCGTTGCACTGCAAACGCTTAGAAGTAGAATCACACAGGATTACTCCTGGAATAGACTTCAATGAGATTTTCCTCAGAAACAGCGTGACATGTATGAATAGGTGCCATCGCTACGGAGCCGGTGGCGTGACGTTCGGCGGTCCCCGAAATGATAAAGATCAGTAGCATAATTTTCACGGAATCCGAGGCGCGGAGATACACCGCTGTCGTCGGTACGGTCGCGGCGGGGGAATGATTTTTACGGCGAAGAATCCGGCCACTTTTTCTGATTCCTCGGGGCCCACCTTTTCTATACACGCGTCCAGGGGCCGCGGTCGTGTCCTGCCTTTTACGGTGCACGTTGGCCGCCTCGAAAGCCGCTAATTAGCTTCGCCCGCGTTCATCTTCGAACGTTTAATCGTCCCCGGCCGGCTATATTCAGACTCGCGCGGCCGTTGTTCTGGTTTACTTTCAGCGGAGTCGCCTCGTTCCGGTAATCCGGAACAATTATTGAATCCTCTGTTTCCGAGCGAAACGCTCCGTATCAATATGCTCGGGCGTTCTTTATCATTTTAATGGTACGTTCCCGTACGCTCCGTATTTTATAGAATCGACTCCGCGGTTTTACGAGGATGTTATGAACCCCGTGAAAATCATCTTTAAATATCTTTTTACCGTTTTTGGATATTTACTCGGGTATGACCAGATTAAAACCAGTGTTCCCACTCTACCTTCCCCTTCTACGAGACGCGTTTCCACGTGACGCGTTTCGTCTCTATCGCGCATGTGTCACAATGTCACGTGACTAATTCGGTACTGGCGGAGAGGGTGTACCCTGTTCCCTTCAATTCCACTGATTAGGCCGAAGCTTCCCCTGATCCGAAGGTTAAACAGGTTGTAACAACTTCTCGTACGTTCTTTCAACTACACAGAATTAATTAACGGCGTGAACACGTGTTACGGTGCCATAAAATCTGGATCGCGAACGATATATCGCTTGGTGCGCGGCTACCCAAATATCGAGTCATCCCATTGACCCAAGGATGGTCTCGACGGTGCTGTCCTCTCAACGGAGAATGATATATTTCCGAGATACTTCGGCAGCTTTAACTCGTCATCCTTTTTACGAGGGGCAGATTTAAGGTGACGATAAAGTTTGGCATTTTCGAATGTCAGGCATCGTAGGCACGCAATAAACACAGTCGTAAAGTCGAGTGCGCCGGTTATGAAATGATCTCGCTCATTCCGGTGGCTTTCGTCATCGAGAAAGTTGCGTGCACTTTCCCAATCGACTCTAAAATTTATTAAAATGTGAGGAGAAATGCTCGCGATTAAGCGATAAACCGAGACGGATACGTTCACTGTTGAAATTGGACGCCATGTTTTCCGTATGAAGTCAGAGTTCTTTAGATTCGTAGTAGATTCGGCTACTTTGTGATATTATTTCGTAAATATAAATTCATTTCAGCCCTCGAATCTTCGTTTTGACAGAGAATTATAAACGACTCGTCTACGAATTTATTTATTTATTTATTGTTTGCGGAAATAAAGACTCTATGTGAATGAGTATGATTTCATGAAGCAAAGTAAAGCATATCGAGTTCAACAAGAGGATTAACATCGATCTGAAAGCAGTGGATTTAAGAAGATGTGCAAAAGAAAATTGGTACACATGGATTTAAATGGCTCCAGCCATGAAATCTTTAAAAGGGTCGCCGTCAAAGGGTTAAATGCATATGCAGCAACTTTAATGTACGCAAAATTGAGCATAACCGATCCGAAGACCGGTTATCGGAGATCGACGGCGAGTAGAAGGGAAAACTTAATGTAAAGTTCGTCATCAGCAGCGTAGAGTTATGCTTGTAAGTCCGCCTATCTACGGAATGATTCGAAACGGGGGTAAGAAGCATTAGCAGCGGCAAAATTACGTTCCCCGTTCGAAGGAATACTCCACTCCCATCAGAACAGCAGTTTTTGTCAGCGAGTTGGCTAGCAAGTTTATTCCCAGTGGCTAACTGGAAACGGAGTGGCCATTCCGCCACGTCTACGCCAAACCTGATGACTCTTTCCACTCATATGTCCCCCCTGTCCGTTACCTCGGATACCTATTACACCTGTATGTTTACACTCGGCCATCAATCTTGAGCACCTAATCCACTTGTACGACTACTTTCAGCCACTAAGCTGGCCATCCGTTTCACCTGTACCTACCTTTGCTGCCTTAGCGGTCGTGAGAACTGAACTCGCGTTTCGTTCGTGCGACAACCACTGTCCGTGAATAGCCCTTCGACATACGTGCGCATGTACACATGATCTCTTGATCCACCGAACAGCTCTAAAGAAAATTAATTATTCGACATCCACATCCCTCCACATCCGAGTGGACATCCATAATTGGTGGTTCTTTCAGAAAAGAAACTCTTGTTATTCTGAGCGAGCTGCTAGGATTAGATTCTATTTTTCGAAATATTTTTCAACCTTTCATTTTGATATTTGCGTCTATTCTGATGTACAGGGTGTACAGAAATGAATTTATAAAGACTTGTAAATAAGGTTGCCGTAAAGTGGTCTGTATTCTACGCATCCTGCAATAAATATAAATTTGACCTTGATATTCAAGCTCCTGTTTCTTGCAATTGATGCAGAAAAGTTTTATCTTGCATAAGAATCCGCAGTCTAATTATTATCTATATCATATTGAACTCACTACATTTATGTGAAAGGAAGAAATACATTTCCACTTATCTTCAGCCTCCTACAATCAACACGGAAACTGTTCATCTTGCTCGAATATCCCACGAACGAATGATTTTTAATTTAGCCTGAAACTTTTACCAAGAGAATTCAAATTACATCTGAGGGAAGAATACACATACGTCGCGGAAATTTGAATCAACCAGCATATTTGCATAAAATGAGTACGCAATGTCTATAACGTCCCCGACTGGACCGAGCACACCCGTGTAGGGATTCAGGCACCCTCATCGTTTCCCGTCGGAGCAATCATTCCACGGAGACGGTCGGTCCCGGGACGGGGACACCAGGTGTGATTAAAAGTAACGCGATAGCAAATATTTAATAAAGCACGCGTCTAATCAAGCGGGCTCTATCAGGGTCGCAGGGGATGGGCAAACATTGCGGAATCGCTCGTACGTGACCGACCGCCGCCGAGCCCGCAATTCCTGTGAAATCGGCTTCCTCGATTATCAGTCGTGTAACCACGCGAAAAACCTCACGAAATCGGGTTCTGTTGCATTCCGCGCGTTCCCCACCGTGGTCGGGGAATTTTTCTCCGGTGCCCACGCGTTTTCTTCGCATTGCTCCCGTGCTCGGCGTACCACTAATGAACAAATGAAAAACCATGCTTCTGCTTAACTCCTCCCGTAGTTAAGGCCTGCCTAGTATTGTCTCGTCTAATGATTCGTCGACCGCGCTATCGTTCCTTGAATCTGCGTTTCCCTCGTCCTCCTTTCTCCTTTTCTCTTCGAACCCGCCCCACCCTCTCTCTCTCTCTCTCTCATACTCAACTTCTTTCTCTCTTTTCCTTTTGTCTTGCCCTTGGTACACGTTCTACGAAACGATTCTTCTCTCTTGCTCGTCACTTTGCCTTTCTGGAGTCGTTGACGGACGGTAATAAGGTCTCTGGAGAGTTTCCATGTCACTGTCGAATTTCATGATACCTATGTACGTCCTCCAGCCGTTCTTGAATACTTCAACGATTCGCGGAAAATCAAAGCTATTTGACAAGCCTCTCCTATATCAGGCTCCGCAGCGATTTTACTGTACCCCCTGTACGTCTAATCAACCTCGCTGACAGACCTTCGATCTTCGTCACGTAGAATATGATAGTAACGATGGGGACCACGTCGTCAATTCTTTCAGACAGATTAGCGGGAGTTTGATGGGCTAGCAATTTCTGCGATACCGGCAAATCAACTTTGTACATCGCTAATTCGTTTCCGTATAGATCGTACTAAATGTTGATTGCTCTGAAATCGTTATTTCGATACCTGAGCACGCGAGCACTTATTTTTCGTCTTCAAACTTTCGTTACAAATCTCTATTATCTTGGATATTTACCAAAAAGTTTAACGACATCAATTTTATAGAACGTCGTAGAAAATTTTATACGACCGCATAAAGAATCGCGTAAATAAATGAATAAACGTACGACAACCGGAATTCGAATAGCAAACAAGATGGCGGAGCCGACGAGCGATAAGCGCCTCCTAGTGCGAGCCATTCGTGGTTTTCATCACGCCAGATTAACCGAGCCATTCAAGTACGATGCTCATTGTCCTGCGGTGGGTTCATTGTAGTAAAATTTCCGGTGCACATCCGTTCCGCAAATATTCGGGAAAAATTGAAGAAGCAGGATGGGAGAGGGACTCGATCCTCTTGCAATCATTGGGATGTTCCTCGCGCGGCTCCTCGGAACCGTTAATCGCGTTTAATAGGCAGATTTACGAGGTTTTTTCTGCGCGAAAGTCGTCGGCCGTCTGTTCCGCACTCGACACGTTGTTTACGCGACCGCGTACCTCGCCGGTCGTTTGTCAACCGTTAAACACTGGTCACCCTCGCTTGTCCTCTCCCATTTTCCAACGGATAGGGCCGCGAGCGATACCGAGGTTCCCTTGATTAACGAGACACCGCATATATCCGGCCTGAGTCTCCCCCTTTTCCCGTGATGGGGGATCGCGGAGCATTGTTGCACTCGTGCTTTACTGCATATTGCCAGCCGATCGCGTAGCGACCTTTCGCTGCTCCAAGGGAAACCACATCTTGGCGCGGTCCCGTTGCGACCGGAAATTGAACCGTCCGATATCGCCGAATCCTTCGAAATTAAAATGTGAAATATCGTAGACCAAACTGATTTATCAAAACTGAATTCCGAAAATGACGGTGAAGTTTTGTCGTTGTCAAAATGATCTTGTTTATGTATATTACTAGATAGCGGGTTTTATGAATTCGTGATAAAAATGAACAGGTGTAATTCGAAATAGTAAAAAGGTTAAATGACTTGTACAGTTCCCTAAACAGTTTTTTCATTGACCAATTCCCGGTAATTTTTTTGACAGACTGTACTTTCCACCCTTGTGACGAGTAGAACACGATGCCATAAAAAGAAATGGTTGACCTCCTGACCTAGAGATTCAAGGTTACTTTTAATTCGCTTATTAGTCAGTAGTAATGTCCTTCACGAAACCCAGGAACGTCCTATAATAATATACTTACGGTCGCATACAGAAAATCGTAATCCGACCGCTCGCGAACGAATGTAAAGCGCTCCATGGAATACCGCGTAAATGTAATTTATGTAATAGGTGGAGTACAGAGTGTACGAGCGGTCGCTTTAAATCCAGATAATCCCCTCGAATTACGAGCCATCGAACGTAGCCCCTGTTTCGCCCCGTTTCATAACAAAAAACGAACACAAATAACGAACATCAATTTCTCTGATTCGAGGAGCCCGGTTAAATTATCGTCGAATAAAAACCGGGCAAACAAGAATCGAAATTTCTCGGTTTCGAGTGAACGCGCGCTTGCACGGAGAGGACTGGTCGAATCGTTCGATTCTTTTCCGTCACGGGAAATAACAGACCGTTCCGTCTAATCCGCCGTCAACGGCGCGCATTTGTACAAATCCGACTGGTTACGGGCTGCACTTTTTATTTCGTGGTTTTCATAGAGGAGGGCAAAAACCCCGGAAAAATTATGGCAGAGATAACTCGTGTGCTCCCCGCAACTGTGCTCTTGGTGAACACGCGTGTCTCTCTGTTACTCGCCGCGCGGCGCGTTTCTCCGGCTGACAAATTACATCGAGATCGCCGACGTCCTCGTTCTCTGTCGTTCGCCGCGCGATGATGTTCGCGGGGAATAGTTGACATTACTTGAAAACAAGTGGAACGACGTCGTCGGCTTTCTTCGTCGTGGCTCTCCGGGCGACTCCGGCGTCGCGTCGCGTCGTGTCGACGGGACCCCGGATTACACGTGTGCATTCGCATAAAATTATACACGGCCCGGTCGATGAGACGTCATCCCGAGGTTGTAATTTATGTTATTTTTACGGAGAATCTCCACTGGATTTAATCCTTTCGATGCGGCGAACTGTCTTCGACTGCCCGGAGAAAATACGCGAGGGAGATGTTAATTGGATAACAGATTTTTGCGATGATTCGTGCTTTTACATGATTCTCTTCCAGGTGATTCGAAGGTACATATTACCTCGAATCTGGGTTATTAATTTCGAAATTGTTCAGCTGGGTGCAATAAGAAGACGAAAGACTCTGTAAAACAAGAATTGATTGAGGAGTTCCGAGATGATTTAAGAACAATTAAAACAGTAAAAATTGGATACATGACGCAGACGCAATCCGTGCACGAAAGGGTTGAAAGAATGTGTAAATGCCGAAACGAATAAAATACTGCCATCACTTCAATCGTCCAAAGCGTCTTAAAGGCAAAAATCGACTAAACGAAGTCTAATTAAGGACGAGTCCTCCGGAAAAAATCCTGTGATTACTATGTACATACACTTTGCAATGTATACACTTCTCAACAGGAGCATTTCAAACTGGTCCAGTGGGTCCGAGAAAATCGAAAGACATATCATTATCACGCACACTTTCCAGTTTCTGTATCCTTCGGGACATTTTTTAAATGCGATATAAATATAAATTAGTACTTGAAGCATTAAACGTGGCTTTCGAATAGCGCGACATTTTTCCGGCGCGTTACTGCAGCTTACGCGTCAGCCATTACACTGGCCTTAAACGGCAAAAGGGTTGAACTATATAACCGAGGAAATATTGGATTACTCATTGCCGTGGTGCACCTTGATTCCCCATATATGTAAGCCAGAACAGGAATCGCAAAAATAGGCACGGTCTCGTTGTGGACGCTGCCTTAAAACCTTGCTAACCTTCTGCGACCCTTTGAGTAATGCGTCTGGTTCGGTTTTAACTTGGATCGTGTGCACGCATGTCCTGGTCACGGATACGTCCCCGCAGACTCATCGTTTTAATGCAGCGTTAACCATCGATCGCTGATCGAGTTGATACACCGCGATAACCACGTTAAACGCCGCCCGGAGACAATTTCAAAATCTCGCTATCTGTCAGCTTCTCGTGGGAGCGACGATCATGGCTGCGCCATTGTCGCGTGAATTCGCCCGATTTGTCAAATCAGTTGTGCTATACCGTGCGCGCCTTAGGGCGCGTACGCTGTTTCACTCTCGTGCGAACTCTGTGTGTATTAATTTTAAATTGCTTTTTAACCTTTAATTGGACGGAACTGTACAACCCCTCCCTCTTAGTATATGTATACAATTCTATTCGTTTAGACGTATTTATGTGTTATATATTTTTAATAATAAAAATTTTGCATCTGAATTGCGACAAACTGGAGTGAAACAAAATATCATTTACTATTTTAATATGTTTAATAGGCTGAACATAATGCAATATGTTTAATAAGCTGAACAGTAATATCGATTTCACATTATTTTCATCAAAATCAGCGAGGCGTACCCTCTTCTCTATAATTACCAAAAAATAATAATACAGTTTCAATTCCGGGACGGTTGGCAACGCTAACCATGACTGATGCCTGTGAAATCTGTTTCCGTCGAAATCTGTGTCGGCGATTTCCACGAGACCCGTCCCAAAAACTTGACAAATAAAGCAGCGAATGTTTCTGGGCCTGCCCCAGTCGAATTTCTCCTTAAACGAGCGGCAGAGGACGTTCCGGAGGGTTAGAAACCGAGAGAAGCCGGGAGTCAAGAGCGGAACAGGCGACCGAAGGCCAAGAATGTAGCGTTTTTATTTACGAGCCGGGGAAGATCCAGGTCTCGACCGCGCGGAGCCGGTCGACTCCCGTTAATTAAATAATATTTCTCGAGGAGCCCACGGGAGCAGGGGCGTAAAGCCACGGTAAGAGCCGCGGGGGAAACGTCGCGTCGCCTCGGCCCACGGAGGGAAAAAGAAAACATGGCCCCGCTAAGAGCACTTATCGCAGTATTGAGATCGTAATTCAGAGGAGGCCTCGTCATAAACGTTCCCTCGGCCGGACCTCTGGCCGGCTCGGACCTTTTCTTCCCTTTTCTCGTCCTTCCGCCGACCGGCTGACTATTCTTCTCGCATCCCCACCAACGTATCTTTCATCGTACGCCCCCGCGCGCACCACGATTTCTGGGAGTCATCGTTTACCGCTGCTCGACGGTCATCCTGACTGATCACGCGAAAATTGGACACGCCTGTACAGGCTGGATCAATTCTCGGTGACTCAGACACCGCTCTGTTCATTGTCGACGACCGGTGTTCGTTAATGGTGTTCGATGGTTCCTCGTTTCGGGTGTTTGCGGGTCAGACGCTCGCTTATACGGTGCGGTGGTCGATGGGTTTCCTCTTCTTTTCGATCTCGCCTTATGGCGCTGCCGCGCTCTTTCTATTGAAAGTGATTGGGTTTGCGGACAACGTGCTTTCCGAATTACCTTTATGTTATTTTATGACGAGAAACATGTTTACATGTTTGTACATTAATGTGTGTACATTCATCACGAGACACTTTTCCATTGCATGTATTCCGTTGCTTTCCACGGTAGAATATGTTAAGTCATTTCAACAAGTTACGTAAAGAACGACGCGTGTACCAGAGGTGTAAGTATACAGAAAAATCAGAACACGCACTTTTCCGAGTAAATCCTCCGAGCACAGTATCTCGCGCAAGGGGTCGAGCGCGATAAAACAAATAGCAATTCATCGTCAAGTCCCATCAGCCCCGAGAAGCGTTTCTAGAATTTTCGGGGTAAAAGATCCGCGCGTTAAACGAGTTAGGCCGCGAGCGTTTTCGGCGTTGCGGTGCGTAAGGGACGAAAATCCGGCGAGTAGGGTACCTAGGGGTCGAATCGCATGCCGGAGCGTTGCGAGAAAATCGCGTGGCGGATTTCAGAGGACCTCGCAAGAGACACGAAGAGGAGGAAGAAGAAGAAGAAGAAGCGGTGGCGGGACGTTTTACGAGACACAAAGCGGCGCCGCGCGCCCATCCCGATCCTCTCCGGAATGAATCTCTTGCTGGGTAATTAGGCAGATTACTTTCCGGAGTCGTTCAAGTCCCGGTTTCTTACCCGACTCCTAGGTGCGGTATATATTTCGTGCGCGTGCTGGGGTAGAGAACAATTAAACGAAGAAATTCTTCGGGTTTCGGGATCGAGGGACGACGATGGGGATGGGCCTTTAGGTTTGCGAGGACGAGAGCAACGTCGGCCGACTCGTGTGCGGCCGATTCGAGCGGAGCTTAAATTCACCGCAGGGCTAATCGACCAAAAGGCGCGTTTCTAGCGGAAGTAATGTCGCGCTTAAAGACCCTCCTCCAGAAACGGTGCCATGATTGCCGAAAATATCGCGCCGCTGCGGAACCATCGGCACCGGGGGAAACGAACGATGATGATCACCAGGGGAAGGTACGCGGAACGGGTCGGTGCGGGCGAACGCCGATAAACGGCCGGGTAAGAAGAACGATGATTGTTGCGCGCAAAATGGACGCCGAAGATATTATTTCGGTTCACTGCATTTCGGTGAAATTTTCCTAAAACAAGCAATCGTAAGCTGTTGAATGTTTCTCTGAATTCATTCGGGAACAGTAGACCCATTTGTTACTTGGAGCCGCCATTGAAAATTGCTGTAGCATTATTTAAAATATTGTGTACATTATTAAATAAATTGGTATCTAATCAATTACTAAACGTTTAAGCATCGTATGAGGTATTATGTCGATTTCATATCCGTAAATTGAGAGACACGATGAGACTGACACATTTTACTAAATGCAATTTTTAAATTTCCAATACAGGCCCAGATAAAAATGTTGTAAAATTAACCTTTAACATTTTCTCCACGATTCAGAACAATTGCAAACTAATAGTTCTAACTTCTCGAAAAAAATCGATTGGTCCAATCTTAAAAAAGCAATGGTCTTTTTAAGAATGCCCAAATATTACCAAAGTAAGAGTAAATGAAGAGGAATATTGAATATGAGCCGGAGAATATGTGCAATTTCCATATGACAAGGGGTTGAAATATCTGACACAGGTGGTCGACCAATCGGCTTCAAAGAAATCCGAATATGTGACCGAGATGGTGGCGGCAATAAGAAAGGGTGAAAGCAAGATTCGCAACAGCACGAGAACACTTTCCCTGGCCGTATGAGGAATCGCTGGGAATCCCGATCCAATAAGGAGAAGCTCGACGGAAGAGTGTCGACTCTTGGTCTCCGCGCAGTTAGGTTAAGAGCGAGACAGCAGAGCGAGGGTGGGAATTAAATGGGGCGGACTCTTGATTAGTTCGGTCGTCGTCCACCCTGTCCGTGTAGCAGCTACCTCGAGCCACACCCACGCCTTAATCCGGGATTATGAATATTTTCTCCTCGTCCAGCAGTCGTCGGTCGTAGAGGAAGAAAGTCTGTTTTGAGAGGACACTGGACAGTGGCCACCCTCGCGCCGTGTTGCGTCTTGGGACGCTTTTATTGTCCCTGTCGATGCTCGCACGCTTCCTCCGCTCGTTTTGCGCGTCTGGCCGATCTCGTTACGGCAGACCGTCGCGGAATTAAAACGCATTAAGTCGCTGCGGCCAGGGGGAATGATGATGTCGACGAGTTATGGCCTCTCTGACGGCCGATCGTCTCGAGGGTTTGCTTTTCTCTTTGCTCGCTATGATTTGTTCCGGGGAATCGCAATACCGATTCGGAGTCTCGTGATTATGCACCCTGCGCCGGCTGCCATGCCGGTGCAATTGCTCCCTAGAACTGAACGTCTTCCGTTGATTATTTACCGGAAGGCCGCTTCTCAAAAGATTTCTTCAGCTATTTATGCAAAATAGTTTCCGACTCAATTGTAGGGAACAGAAGACAGATTAAAATCTGTTCTTCCTTTTGATCAGCTCAACAGCAAGGCGGACGCTTCTGATTTCAGGGCAGTCATGACTAGATACACCCAAACGCTCGAGCATCAATTTTCTTTTACATATTCCTGACCTTACTTCTTCGAGATCAACGCTGATCCTCTTATCGGATCCAATACAAATAGCTTTAAAATCCTGATGGTATTAACGAGTTCGCTACTACAATTTGTTTCATTGCACAGCTCCACTGTTAACCTCCACCTAGATCTTCTGCGATTAAATTTTTTAATCTTCTCGTACTTATACCGTCATGAAAATCAATAAAATTTCACAAATGATATTCCTCCTTCGATACCATTTAAGTTATGCCATAAATATTCTTTTTGTGCCATTACAAATAAAGGAGATGTTTAGGTGGCCTATTTCACCTGAGACACCCTGTATAATATAAAATGATTTACTCGTGAAACTCTGAGATTCTCATTTACGAGAGCAGCACAGCAACAAAACGATGCACTACAGGACGCAAGAGTTCATTTACAAGAGTAAAAGAGTAAATAAACTGACGTACTCTTGAACACTCCGGGCCCCTGTGTACAGAAAAAAGCATGTTCGAGGAGTTACGGGGCCCATCGGCGCGCAAAACTTCATTAAGAGGACAGAGTTACACCTGGCCACCTTTCCGTGCTAGATTTTGAGATCGGCGGGTGGTCATTAACCCTTGGGCACAGCTGGCTCGCTCGATCTTCTCGCTCGTTAGGTTATCGGGAGGCTTCCTTACGGGGAACGTGCAAGAACAGCGGCGAGTGCCGCGGGTAATCCTGGGCAGGCGCTATACTATAGTAAGTATACCGGATATATCGGGGAACAGGGTCGAGTCTTATTGCTCGTTGTTTTCGATAGGTTTTAATGCCGCATTATGCCGAAGCACTGACCTGCCGTGCGAATGAACGATTTCTTGCAGTTCCCCGTGAAACGAGAATTCTATCCGAGCTCAGAATTTCTCCTCGCGCGAGTTTTTATGGGACAGTCCCATTTAACTATGTCGATGGCGATAAAAGGAACGGCGGGGGCTTGTTTCCTTGCTTGCTTTGATCGTACGAGCCGGCTTGTATCGCGTATCTTTAGCTCTCTTTCTCTTTGTTCATTAACTCGCCTCGTCGCGTCGATAAGAACCATTTTCGGCGCAGCGTCGCGGTTGAAACAATCGTTAGACTTCATGCATTTTTGGCACGATTGAGTACATGGAAAAAATTGGTAAAATCAGGAAATCGAATATATTAGAAGAAGGATAAAATCCTTTCAGCAGAGCCTAGGATGTAATTACAGGTTTCATTAGACCGTGTCCTCGTGGAAACATTATCCAAACGTGTCGCAAGCATTCCACCGTTCTAATCTCGAATGACGTTTGCGTCACTGATATCGGGGACACAGTACTTCGGGCATTTTTTCAATGAGAAAACATTGCTCTTATATTCTGTGTTCAAGTCGCACCGGTTCGACGACCTAGAGTCTAGCTGTGAATGCCCCTATTCACAGATTAGGTTGCAGTAGAGATATCCATTATATATAGTGGACAGACGTGTAAATTGCCAGACGTTCTACAGAGACCAGAAGTTGATACGAAATCATAAAAATTACATAATTCGCCTATAAACAGATTAACACGTCTGGTGCAATCATTTTTTTCCTATTAGTTCTTGCGCTGATAAAGTGTAAGACTCCGAGAACCGTTCTTGTTACCACTTTTCCCAAATAAATCACTTCGCGCGAATTTAATACACCTGCATATCGGCGAGGCCGCTGCATTAGCTTATATCAGTGTCTCTAACAAGATAACGTCGATCCCGAGACTGCCTTTGCTCCCGGGAGATTACATTTTAAGCCGAAAGGCTCGCATAATCGTCGATAACGATGCGATACATTAAGCATCGCGAGACTTGTTTCGTTTTCGCTGCGCGCAGTCCACCTTTCGAGTCCGCGATTAAAGCAGCGGGAAGATTTTTTCGAAACATGATTTATGTCATTGTACGACGGGACACCGCGGGTAGAACAATCTGGTATCTCTTGCGATTCCTCGAACGAAACTGGATTCCATGGAAAAGTAGTCGCGGCGGAGCGAGGGCCGGTGCCATTCATCACGGGCGAGGAATCTCTCTCGTGCTCCGCTAATCAACTTCCGGAGCCGTGCTCCGCCGGTCCGAACGAAGGCTGACTATTAATCTCGGTTATGGTTGCCCGTGTTCCCGCGGACGAGCGTCCTTCTTTCGTGCTTTCCCGAGAAAGTCCCGTCGGTTGGTCGCGTTCGTTTCGTTCTCCTCGGGCGCACATTACTTGCCGCTTCCATTTCTTCATTCTTCGTTCTTTCGCCCTGGTTGCCCATTACAGGCTCTCGCGGAGAGCGTCGCAGAGCGTCGCGACGCTTCGCCTCTCCTTTTCGAACGGTTTCGTCGGAATTGCCCCCGTCGCGTTCCTTTTTTCCGGCATCCAGCTCGACAAACATCGCCGGTCGTTGTCCCGGCGAGTCTAGGACACCCGGCGCCCGGCATCCGCCGGCGTCTGGCGTCTCGGCGCCCGCTTTCCCGCCTTCTCTCTATCTCTCTCTCTCTCTCTCTCTCTCTCTCCCCCCTTCTTCTCCTTCTCTTTCTCCCTTTCGTCCCACAGTGCTTTCTCTTCGCTGCGCGGTCCGGTCGCTGCACCACCGGCTGCCCGGCCAATGAATGGACTAGACAAATTGGCAGACACATCTGGCCACCTTCTCCGCCACCGTGAAATTTTCCGTCTCTTTCTATCTGTTTCATTCATCGTCCATCTCCGGCCCGATCGCTCCTTCGTTTCGCAAGGTATTCGTATGAACCTATTTATTTCGGAGAGCTATTACTTTGGGAGATATTTTAATTTTAACACATTACCGACCGGTGATTATTGCATAATTTTGAAGAATCTATGGTACATGACTAAACACTTTTTAATGGAACCTTCAATAGCAACAGCAATTTTCATTATGAACTAACAAGTCACCCTTAATAACATTATCTAATAGTTTCATTTAAGATGGCAATACAAAAGAAAATTTCTATGCTTTCTTTTGGTACAGTACAATTATTGAAAATCCTATTAATAGGCTTCCGGTAGGTAAAGTGTTAATATTGCGTATTGAATATTTCATATTTTGTATTTTTGTTTTGAGGATGTACAGGATACTGGTATAATTGCAACAACTTGTATAAAATAGTGTCCGAATATTAATGGGAGTAGAAACACACTGGGATCGTCCATTTATGAAAGAGTTGTTCTAATTTAAAGTGTGTGCCAACAATTATGAGAACGACTGTAGATTCTACAAAGCCAATGAACGAAACAAGGAGGAAGAGAGCGGATAGAGGGTTTCGAAACGCTGCGACCTATCGGCCAGCGTAAAAATAGGGTTGCGGAGTCAGGGTAGCCAGGATCCTGCGGATCGGGCGCGGCGACGAGTATGATGTACTGCGCTAATAACCGGACCCACGGCCGGCTGTGGCAGATCCTAACGATGTTTTAAGCCGTAATTAATTTACTGGCCAACCCCTTACCTACGGTATACAGCCGGCGTTGCACCCTTAAATTCGCCGGTATCCAGCGACGTTCGACGCCGCGCCGCTGCACGCGGATATCCATAGCTCTCGGCCTAGGGTACCCGGCCGTATCGGGTTGCGCGAGTACGAGCTTGAATGAAGCACGAAACTGCGTTCGATGATTTCTTCGCTCCGCCAAGGAATATCTAAATAGCGATCAGTTTTGGCGGCAGGTATCCCTACGGTCGGCGAGAGGCAACGTGTGGGCGTGAAGCTCCGGGCTCTCCGAGTACTTTTCATCTTTTTGTTTCCCCGTTCCACATCTCCTTCTCTTTCTGCTTCGATCGTAGCGAATCGTCTTTTCTCGCGGGACTGCTTTGTATCGCGTGAAAACCGACGCGATGCGTCCCACCGGTCACGGGAGCGTTTAAATGTTATCTGTAATAAGGTTGGTTTGGTATACGTCCTATTCGGTATAAGTCCAAACATCAGGAACGGATTAAGGTCGTATACCGAGGTACCACTGTCATACCTCAGATAATACTTGATAATGTAATCAATATTGTGAATAAGATTGTGAGTCGGATTGAAAAAAGCTTCGTTGGATGATATACAATCCTCTTCAGGATCTAGTATGCAGGTGTCAAAAGGAAATGTTAAACGTCGATTCTTTGAATTTCTACACCGGTCTTGCTCCATAACGTGTCCAAGATGTCGATCTATGGAATACTGTAAAAAGGACAATCATGTTATGAAAATTTCCAACGATTACGTCCCCTTTAAGTAATGAATAGTGCTGCAACTCTCTGGATGACACGTTAATATTAAATTCCTCAAGGGTATCAGAGCATGATATATGACTACCGAGTGCTCGCACATACTTCGCGGTCAAGTAAGCTGTCAAACAATATTCTTCTCTCTCTCTCTCTCTCTCTGCAACACTCCGATTCAAAGTATGTGTATTCAATAGACACGTTATGCATCTGTGACAAAAATAAGTGTGCAATTTAAAACAGTAAAAACATTACATTATTTTCAACCGATTAAACGTAGTAAGAAAGAAAATCAATTTTTCTGTCTCACTCCAGTTTGCTGTGTGTGATTCAGGTAAAAAAAGTTTATTCTGTAACAAACACAGTGGGTTTTTATATTTGTACCTATCGACCTGATGTTTTTAAAAGAATTTATTTCGCATCTATAATGCATAAAACGCATTAAACCTACAGTCCAGTGATCAATTACGCGAGTCACTGTGCGTACGTTAAGCAGAAGAAGCCTCGCGTTAAAATGTTGGTTTGGCAAATGAACGGCTGTCAGCGGTGAATCAAACGACCACAAGGTGATAACGGTGAATCTTCCGAGCATAGATTTTTGTTCCCGACGCGGGGGCATTACGGCGAACGCTGATGCGGACGAAAGCAGCTTCGGCCGAGCACTACTTTTCCGGGATTTAGCACGCTTTTTCCCCGCTCAGAACACACCATTGCCAACTGTGTCTCGTCGTATAACTACGGATTACCTCTCTTTATCTCTCCAACCCTCCTACCGAATCCCTCTCGCCATCCCATTTCCCCGACTCGTACATCTCGTCGAGTGGCCCCTGCCTGCGCGCGTTGCGATAGGCAAGCGCAATTCCTCCGGTTGCTCCTTTTTGCGCGATTTAAGTAGACGGTTCGGCGAACGTTCATATCCTCCACGGTTCTCCAGTTCTCCAGTTCTCCAGGCCGTGTGGAACAACGTAATTAGCCACTCCGAGTCATTTTTTTCCAGCCGGCGCGGCGCGACGAGAGAGGGCGAGTCAACCAGTCCTTTACAGTCATTTGCATTCTTCGTTCGTTTAAAGTAAATGTCGCGACCACACGTTCTCTCCCACCGCACAGTGCGGCCGATCGCCGATCTAGTTGTTGAAAATTAAGAAAACCAGCGCGACCAAGACACTGTTTACGCGACAAAACAATTACGGTTTTTCCCCTCTCCCTCCCACCATAACTTTATTTAACAACAAAAACTTAACAACTTTATTATTATAAAAGAAAATATAATTATAAAAAGAGGAAGAAATCAGACATTACGGTCATTGCATGTTCTTTGACATGGAAATTGAAAAATTCCTCATTGTCAAATTATGAACGTGTATAGATATGAAACTGGTAAAATCTAACAACGAAATAATCCACAAAGGATGAGCAGCCATGTTTTCGTTTTCATTTCTGAAGTCTGAAGAGGACTGTAATTATCAAAAAATCTCAATTCAAATTCAAAAAAATAAAAAACCTTTTTTATTTGAGCCCTTTATTCTGACTAGATTAATGGAAATGGCAATACATAATTGAACTATATAATTGTGTAGGAAGATCCAAAATAAGATAAATGTAAAATGTTGGAGCGAGGGGTTAAATGAGTGATGGCTTTAATTCTGAAACGCGTTGCACCCATCGCTATGTTCCCCACGTTGTCTCAACAATCGCTGGGGCTCGAATATTGTAAAATATCTGCGGTCCCGGCAATCACAGATATTGGAAAAGAACCGATTAGAAGAGAGAGAGAGAGAGAGAGAGAAACACAGGGCGATTCGACCACAGTGATTAAGGCGGTCGTAATCGAGGATTAACGCCGCCCCAGCGATTTTCGATATGCGTCCTGGCCCGAGCTCGTTTGCGGTTGCCACCATCGTGAAATCCCACGAGTTTTAAGCCGCCACAGAACGGAAAAGATGAAACTCGAGACCCAAGAGCAGCGCGCGCGGCTCAAGGAAGCTTATCCAATTATATCGACACGCTCCGGCAGTTATAGATTAGGGCTCCACCGGGATACTTCGCGAATCGAACCGAACCGAACAGAACAGAACCGAACCGGGCCCCGCGGCATTATCCGCGCACACTCGATATACCGATTGAATTTAAGTTGGCTACAGTGTCGCGAGATGGAGGATCACGATTATGGACAACGGCTTCGGAATGCAAGGGGAAAAGGAATTTATGATTATATTGGGGAACTGGGCGGAATCGCTGGAAAAGAAGACAATGTGAACTGCTAGGAGCCCAGCGAATTCTATTCAGGGATTAGTGAGCCGGATCGGGGATAGTTACTGTTAAAAGCAGCAGCGATGATGGCGGGAGAGATTTGCGCTGGCTCGATTTTGTGCGGACGGACGCAAATTGGATCTATCGGTGACACAGATCGATCAGGTGGTGTAACTTACAGTTAGGTGGAGACAACAGAATTTGCGTTGTTACGGTTCCGAGGATCGGTTCCTTGGACTCAAAGATCCATGAAGAAGATTGCTTGGATTTAGAACAGGGAGCTAGATATTCTTTGAACCCTCAAATTCTAGCCAATGATGTTTCGAATCCTCAAGTTCAAACAAGAGATCCCAAGCGATCTCTAGTTTGGGTCTTCAAGTTCAAACTTCTCTGGCTTTGACAGTTTTGGGTTTCAATTTCAATTTTACTTATTCGGTCATGATCCTATTGTAGTCGGTGTGGTTTCGAATTAATCAAATTAGATTCTACTATCTGCAGTTCCATTTTGCAAGCTTAATGTTTCTAGATCTCGACTTCTCATCCCTTATTACTAGACTGCGGATTTTATGCAAAATAGGAAGTTTGTGCCTCAATTACAAGATACAGGAGCTAAATATAAATTAATATGCCTCACTAATAATTTGAATGTAGTAACAATAATATATTAATACCCTTAAAGTCCTACAATATGTTCACTGTTTGAAAATTCAACTACTCAGTTTTGTAATAAACGCATAAAATTCGGGGTCTACTTATTACACAAATCGTAAAATGGTTCCAACTTGAATTTCAATGTACTGGAAATAATATATTAATACCTTAAATTCTTGTAATGTTTTCACTGTTTGAAATTGCACCTACTCATTCTTGTAACAAATGCATAAAATCCGCAGTCTATCTATTAATTGTAAAATTGTTCCAGCTTCTCCGTCGATCCAATTTGCGTTCCCCAACGTTGCAAGAAAGGAGACATTCACCAATTGAACTTTCTCTGTAAATAGTGTTTACTCTCTAAACAGCAAGACTCTAAACAGCGCCCTCTCAATGTTCGAGTTCCTCGATTTCAACATGGCCATTGTCTGCAATCAGTGTTTAGTATTTATTGTAGAATGTCGGACGCAGGGGTCAGGAAGGAAAGCAAGAGTTCTCCCGATCGATTTTACATTACGATTCCCGTCTGGTACTTTTTGCTTTTATCGAGGTTGCGTTTCGGAATCCTTAATCGGGAAACGATGTCGTGGGTATGTAAAATCGGGACGTACATCGAAGAACAGGTCGTACGAGCAATCGCTTGGCTGAATGCATCGGTGTACCCACGGCAAACAGGTCGGCTTTCACTTTAAGCTCTGTTCACATTACAACTTGCCTCGTGGATCCACCGCGGCATTATGTACGACCTTCTGATCCTGATCGGTTTAAAATTATACGCGCGGCGGTGGCTGCAACAATTGTGCCTGTTAATCGTAGCTATTAATTATAGTTGTTATTAATTATTGACACTTTTCATTCTCATTCTGTATGAATAATTTCCATTAGGATCTAAAAATTAATTTTTGCGTCAGTACGTCCGGAAAGATAAAATAACTACGTCCTGTTCTGCCGTTTGAGTTTCTGTTTGATTACATAAATCACTTCAATGTTATGGCGTTTTTATGACGGATGGTTCGTTAGTGGAGATGTTAGCACTCAAAATGACGCGAAGCATTTGATCGATAATGGATTTACATACGCGTGTAAACGTGGCTTTAGAACTGTGAGAATGAACCGCGACCTTTAAAGTGCGTGGATCTTCCTAACCGCAGGGAACAATGACTGACAGATAACTATGACCGATTGTTCGATCCCATATAAAATTCCATGTATTTTGTACATACAGGTGTTTTGTACAACTTGTAGAGACAAGTTCTTGAAGAATAAACTATTAAATATTTAATTCGAAATAGCGGTTCACGAATAAAAAGAGTACAAAGCCATAAGAATCTTCGAATTTTGTGAAAATCGTAGTGTCTCACAATTTTTGCCATTTTTACTTATTGCCCATAGGATCTTAATCGATTTTTATGAAACTTACTTACTTAGGTTTACAAAATGCATGTTTTCAATTTTCGTTTTCGACACATTGACTTTTTTGCTTCATTTGGTTCATTAAACTGAAGACAATGGCAGACAATTCCAAAATATTAACGATTTAAAGTAGAGCATTTTGGACGAATGGGAGAATATTAGCCAAAACAGTATTAAAAAATTAAGGAGGTATTAAGGAGAAAAAGTAAAGGAGATCCTACAAAATATTGAGCATTGATTTTGATCGATTAATTCTTTTATATTTCAAGTTTTTCGTTAAGTGTGCTATCATTTTCTACCTCTATATTTCGTTAATAAGTCTACTTCATTCAATAAAAATAGATAAGTTAATGAAGCTTCGTTTCATTCATTCATAAGAAAGACACTAAAGATATGTGTATAGAAAAACTGAATTTCTAATGTTTAATCGAACAGAAATTACATTAATTTTAAAGTGTGTTATCTTTTCGTCCCGGAGTGCAACTATATGTATATGGATGCAGAAGTTAATGTGTCATGTCTGGCTCGATATGTAACTGGAAAGCGTATCATGGCGCAGGGCACGAAAATCGAAGGGATTTGGTTAGCTAGCCTAGTTGGGTCCCAGGACACGTTGTCGAAGAGTGGAGATCGACGAGTTGGAATCGGCGATAACGATCGATCAGCGTCTCTCGGCTTCGGTACCTGGTCCTCCTCCGGAGTTGGTCGCCCTTACACGCGTCTCCGGTGCTAAAGCAAAAGCTATCGAATTTCATGTATATGCCTTCCTAGGAATGCAGGCCGCACGGCGCGCGTAACTCTATACGTCGGTCACGCACCGAGGATTCGCGGGAGCGACGTATATGCTCGGTATTATGTATACGCGTCAGCCATCGCCGATCGAGGAAGGATTTCCAAAGGTTGCTCGTTCCTCGGTCGGTCGCCCGCCCGTCTTCTCGATCGACTGACTCGCTCCCTGGAATGATCACGCGACGACGGAGAAACCAGCGAAAAATCATGCTCGACAAGGATTCTTTCACGAGCAAAATGCGCCGCTGCGCTGGTACGACGCGACGGTGTACGGCAGGCATGTCAATTTTACTCTTTTACCACCAAGGGCCTGATCAAGTATCATAAATTAATTCGAAGGCCGCGAAAGAAAAAAGTAGCCTCGAAATAAAAAGGAAATACATTTTTTTTTAATTAAAAAAAGTTATTACAAAAGTTGTTTTTCTTCCAGGTTTACTTTATTTGAATAAAACCATTTTGTTTTTGTTTCGAAGAAACTTGATAATGTTTTTCAGTAATCAAATTTTCGAAATTTGGTTGAACTTGTTGAACTGTAATTATTTTTGAAATTGATTTTACACATTTTGACCACATTAAAATTATTAATGAACGATATAAATTTATATTCAGCTCTTGCGCCTTGCAATTGGTGCGCAAACTTTTTATTTTGCATAAACATCCGCAGTCTAGTTATCAGCGACATCATAAAATAAGTCAGGATACACTACATTATTCGTTCGATAGGTTTGGAAAACTGTTAATACAAACAACGGTGATTTAACGATATAATGATATAAAGTTATACAGTATTGTCACGATAAATGCCCGACCCCAGTACATATCCCGATTTCCCAATAGAAAATTATAATCCAACTCCAGTAGCGCCTCGGTACTAGCACAGATTCCCTATTCCAAGAAAGTCACTCCCACCGGGAGAACTTGCGAGGCGCATTTAATGTAAATCGGAGGAAAAGTTACATATGCCACACAAATACTCGAATACCGACGATTCCGAATAACCAATTTGTCGGAGTTTTTCCAAGAAATTCCCATCGGCATTATTGCGGTTGGATATAAAACTTGCCAGTATCGCGCCTTGTCCATCTACGATCAGGTGTATTCGCATAAGATAGGTTCATCGGGGCCTGCGCGTTTCATTCCAGTCATGCGCTCTTCCCTAAGTTATCGTTCACGCTTATCTTCGTGTCCCGTGTAAGAAACTCGCGGGGCGGCGCGGCGGCATGGCATGGGACGCGTCCCAGCAAAACGCAAATCCCGTTTCCGGTTTAATACCGGCGTCCGCGTCGTATTAACCGCGTGTTCAATGGCCGCCGTGCTCATTTTTACTCTGTCTCTCCTCGTCGTCAGCCTGCCTTTCCAGCAGCTCTCAATAAAACCTAGTCGGGTTAGGGGAATAGTGTCTTGCAGGTGCGTTCTCCGTATCGATGATCCACTGTTATCTGTTTAATGTAGTAACACGGAATCTGTTAACACGTCGGTTACAGGACAACTTACATCTCGCTGGACATTATCGCCGTCAGCTTGGAATTCATGGCGGAGGGGTTCTTCTCGCAATCTACGAACGTGCGACGCGCCGTTCGGAAGCGTGTCCGGATAAAAATAATCCACGGAGATCGTGCTCCGAATAATTTCCATATCGTCGAGAACGGGCTGTCCTATGTAGCTCGAGGCGGATTGTATTCAAACCCGTGTGCAGCAACCGGGGCCGCGTTAACGAAGCGAATCGAACGCTTGAAATTATTTGCGCAACGTCCAGGCCAGCGAGCACGTTTCCCGGAATAATCCGCGATCGAGAGACGCGAACAGAGGCCCCGCCGATTAATCGAACCGTGGTTAATGGGGCACCGCAGAAAAACTGTGGACGTCTAAATTGCTACGCTTTATCGCGTAAGATAGTAGTCTTCGTGGCGCGTTCCGATGCAAATCGCTATCAGCGGGGTTGCAACGTTCGTTACGATCATCGGCGCGCGCGTAACCCTAGTCGTGTACCGGACTAATAAAATTATCAGCCGCGGAAACAAGAAACCGCCGCCCTGCACACCTCGGGAAACCACTAGTATTACAAGCTTTATGATTTTATGCAGCCACCCGAACCCGGACACCATCGCGCCGCCATACAGCTGCAAGCTGCATTTCAATTCAAGTGAAAATATATGGGCGAAACAGTCTCGCGAAACTCTTTGGATAACAATGTCCAGCAAAAATCCAACTTCTATTTCAATTGCCTTTCATTCCTTCTGCTTGTCCAGATTCGTTCATTTCAGAATTAACGATTAAATTCTGGCTTTCGAGGCCGTTTTCGCACAAATTTTTGGAATTTTCTTCAGGGAATCTATTTAACTTTCTGCATTGGGATTTTGCACACGTATTCATTGGTATTTGAAGTACATGTGCGATTTTTTAAATTAGTAATAATAATAAAGAAAGGAATTATAAATGTCGGTATAGAGCATGTTTTTTGTATATTAACCCCTTGCCTTACAATATCGTATCTGACTCGTGATGAAGACTCTGATTTTGGTTTTTTAAATATACAACTATTGGAGAACATATACAGTGAGGAGCAAAACTGATCACACACACACACTTTAAATCAGAATAACTTTTTTATGAATGGATCAAACGACTTCAATTTACCTTAGGTAAATGAAAAGGGAGGTACCCGAGATCATTTCAAGCAACATTTTCCTTTACGAAAATGTTGTCCGAGGCTTCGTTAAGTAGCTATTAACGAAAAACACGGACCAATCAGAGCGCGACCTAGACGCGTACAGTCCAGCGTGCCGGCAGCTGAGCGTCGCGTCGCGTCGGTGACACGCCGCGATGCCGCAACGAACAAGAGTTTCTCGATGATGTGAATCCTCTCCGATTTCGACGAGCTTTGGATATGTTGTCAAGAGCATCATTTCGAACAACATTTCCCTTTACAGTTTCTGTCGATCGTCTTTAGTTTACGATATTATTATGTAATTTACGATACTTGTATGTAATTGTAAATCGATCGATGTACTATTTCCTATTCGATTCCGATGAGCTTTATTTCAAAGGAAAAAGATATGTAAAACATCGAATGTATAAGATATGTCAAGGTCGTCGAAATCGGTGTGGGCCCACATCATCGGCAACTTTACCCGAACGAGAGAAGAAGCAGAAACTGATACAATTAAAAACTCACTTATTCAGCCGTAAATCCATTTGCTTGTTACACCAGTGAAACAGGAAACACCACACTTCCACACAATTACTGAACACTACACGTAGCACACTTTCGAATTCGTGGTTATAGCGAACGAGAAAAAAGTAGAGATACTCCGACGCGGAAAGATGGCCGTGCTCTTCGCGATTCCGCGGGAAACTGTGCTCTCCCAGCCCAGCCTATGGTGCTAGATGGGGTATGGGATATGTTTTTAACTGTTTTTCCGCGCAGCGCCTCTCGCAGGTTATCCATCGTACGAAAAATGTTGGGCACAATCGAAGCACTGCCTAGACGCGAGTTGCCACAGTCGGCCAATAGCAGCCAATAGACAGTTGGCGCGCCGCACCGGGCCGACTGTGGCAACTCGCGTCTAGGTCGCGCTCTGATTGGTCCGTGTTTTCGGAACATACGTTACTGTTTTTCCGCGCAGCGCCTCTAGCGGCCATTCATCGTATGAAAAATCTTGGGCACAGTCGAAGCACTGGCTGGGAGAACACTGTTTCCCGCGGAATCGCGAAGAGCACGGCCATCTTTCCGCGTCAGAGTATCTCTAATTTCTTCTCGTTCGCTATAACCACGAATTCGAAAGTATGCTACGTGTAGTGTTCAGTAATTGTGTATAAGTGTAGTGTTTCCTGTTTCACTGGTGTAACAAGCAACTGGATTTACGGCTGAATAAGTGAGTTTTTAATTCAATCAGTTTCTACTCCTTCTCTCGTTCGGGTGAAGTTGCCGATGATGTGGGTCCTCACCGATTTCGATGACTTTGAAATATGTTATAAATTCGGTGTTATAAATATCGTTTTCTTATGAAATAAAGCTCATCGAAATCGGCGAGGAGATCGATTTACAATTACAAGTTCTTATGCCACCGACACTCGGCTGCCGGCGCGCCGGGCTGCACGCGTCTAGCTCGCGCTCTGATTGGTCCGTGTTTTCCGTTAATAACTCGTTAACGAAGCCGCGGATACATGTTTTCAAGGGAAAATGTCGCTTGAAATGATCTCAGGAACCTCCCATTCCCGGGTCCTGAGAGAATTTTAAGACACCCTGTATAAATTATCTCCTGTTTTAGAAAATTACGATCTACAGAAAAGTTCTAATCACTGAAACCGTAAAATGAATCGTAGGGCGGGGGGTTAATTACTTTCGACTTTGTAAAAATTATTAACGTTTTTAATGTTTTCTAATATTTTTAATTTTTTAATAGTTTGGATAGACACATTCTCGTTATTTTTATAATGTAAAATAGTCACTTTTAGTGCTTTGTAAACCTAAAGTTAAAGAAAGTACATAATATTTTTATTTCGCACGAATATCCGCAGTCCATCAGCATACGGCATACGGCATATACCGATTAAAGCGCATGTATCAGAAACATTCGACCGCAAATTCATGGCAATTGATTGTCGTGAAACAACAGGTCGGACGCTTCTTGCGTGCGCCGATTCAGGCGTCAAAGAACAGAAATTACGCGCGAGAACGGAAAAAACACCCGAGGATGAAAAACATCATCGCGCACCGTTAAGCAGAAACACGATGACAGAAGAAATGATAGCAACCTTTTACGAGGGAACGCGCGTTGTCTTCTGCGGTCACGAGTCGCGATCTGTCCGCAAAAAACGGTCGTGTCCATCACGCGACTAGGATTAATACTGCAACATGCATGTGACGACGATGGCATAATTGTGGTCGATGCGATTTCTTTTTCGCGGACGACTTTCCATTTCTGCCGGACTCTATGTCGCGGTTGCTTGATGGCATAATTGCGGCCATTTACATCGATCATTATGATTTTTTTACTGTTAGGAATTTACAGATTTGTTTTTGTGCCGTTATTGTTTCCACGTGTGGATCTTCATGGGACTACCGCAAGGAAATTCTTCGGTCACTGAAATTGTTTTCTTTTTTTGAGGTGGAGATCTACGTGTGCATTGGATGTACAGAATGTGCCTCATTTTAGCAGACTTAATATTATATATAATATTTAATTTTTACGTTTTTATTGATTATATTTTCCTCGATAATAATCTTCTTCGAATTCATACATTTTCAAGAAAATGGCCTCGCCAAATACTTTCAACTTTCAACCCTTCGGTATGTCTACTAACATCTGATTAATGCCCCCTCGAAACCAAGCAAGTTCCATGATGCATTTCTTCCTAATACCAATATCAGCCGAGTTATTCAGGTGGCCTGTTTCTGACGCCTCACCCTGTATAATACGTCAGTGAGAAAAAATGTAAACCACCCTGAAGATTATTGAGACAAAGACTTATCGTGCCGATATCATACCGAACTGCATCGCCGATACATTGTATTAGAATAAAAATGGAAGAGCTGCAATTTTATTCACGACCGTAAATAAATATGTAAAAGCAGTTCAACGCACTGCCTAATATAATATTTTCCAGAGCAGAGGCCTCTTGATGTCGGGTCAACGTGTTGGAATGCCCCTTTAATTCAATGTCGACTCTATTAAAACGGACCCTTAAACGGCAAGGGAAGAAGGAGAGCGGCACTCGTCGCGAATGACAATTCGGCCGATACAGAAATTTTACGATCGGCGTGTTCGTTTGAAGTCCCTTCCCGAGGACGAAGGAACATATTGCGAGGCCTGCGAGTCCTCGAGAGAACGAACGCGTTCCGATAGTTTGGCCGGCGAACCCTCGCAGCTGCCCCTGTCCCGTTCAAAGCTCGTTTTTTACATGAAGTAATTTTTAGGGGTGCCGACCGAACTGTGACCATCGCGGAGGGTAAGGGTACACCGGTGCAAGGGAAAGGGCTTTCTCTCCCGAAGAAGAATCGGGCCACTCTAGAGCCTCTTTTCGCGCCTCCTCGCCCCTCGGTTTTCTTCGTTTTCCATTCTTCGAACACCCCCGAACCACCCTCTACTCGCAGAAACTCCATCGGAATACCCCATTAGGAGCGTCGCGCCCGATTTTTTCGAGATAATGATCCTCGAACTTTTCGAATGGCTTTTCCAACGAATAGCCTTTTAACTTGCCGTGCGGATTATGGGAAGAGCGATCGAAACTTCTCTTCCTCAAATATTACCCGCCCCTCCCGCCCACCCTCCCGTATCTCGCTCGAGGCGAACAGCGTTAATAAGCAAGACTTCGACGGAGAGATTCGATTATGCGATCGCGATTGTTCGGTGCTCCGAGAAAAGACTCTTTTCACGGTGACGGAGTTTGCTCTTGTTAGGGATCTAACATCAATGCTTTCGGTTATCTACAATATCTTCTTTTCACATTTGTTAACGAAGTACAAAAATAAACGTTCGTGAATAATTCATTCTACGTAATCGCAGTTAAAATTACTATTTACTTATGCCTACAGTTGAACATATATATATATATATATATATATATATATATATATATATATATATATATATGGGAATATATATATATATATATATATATGTTACAACCTAATCGTAATATTAGTCTCGGTACTTCGTTCACAATACGTGAATGAAGAATCGTTTTTACCATGTTTTTATTAGCTCGCTTTCTTGTCTGTCTGTTTGTCTGTCTATGTTATAATCTCTTCAAAATGTTTAAAATCGATTGAAAAATTTCACACACACACAAGACTATAAAGCAGAAAACAATTATTTAAATAAAAATAAACTTTTAAAAATTCCACGTTTTAAAACAGACTAAAAGGTATAAAATAATTTAAATAAAAATTAATTTTTTTAGAAAATATGTTTAAAAAACGGACTAAAAAGTATAAAATAATTTTTCCTAGCCTCATACAGGTTCCTAACCCCATACAGATTCCTAACCTTATATACAGATAGTTCTGAAAATTTGTGATTGTGAATTTTTAATAACTATGAAAATACAAGTTAGATTTAAAACGAAAAACGTGGGGCGCAAGATAATAGTAAGGAGTGTAGAGAGTAGCTGCCGTTGAGAAAACTCACACAACATGTCATATCATTTGCAGTGCAATAAAATTGTTAGGGACTTAGATGAACTATTCATTCATCAATTATCTATTGCACGCGCCCCACGTTTTTCGTCTTAAATCTTACTTGCATTTTCATAGCTATTCAAAATTCACAATCACATATTTTCAGGACTATCTGTACGGGGTTAGGAATCTGTATGGGGCTAGGAAAAATTATTTTATACTTTTTAGTCCGTTTGAAAAAAATGGTATTTTTTAAAAATTTATTTTTATTTAAATAATTTTAATTTTGGTTATAGATATCTTTCCATTTAATAGCAAAGTTCATTCTTCTATAAAATTTTCAAATAATCACGTCAATATGTTCAGGGACTGGCTACTATCTCTGAAGAAATACAAGTTCTTCACGTTTTGCATCTGTTTGATGACTCCTTCAAAGTTTTATGAACATGATAAGATCTTTAGTTTGGTAAATGGACAATGGGATAACTTTCTAGTGAAATGAGGTTTATTGGAGGGAGTGAAGAACAGGAAAAATGATTTTCTTCGAGCAGGACGATTCTCAGACACGTTAACTGTTCCAGTGCCGGTTCTAGCTACCAGTTCTTGCTCTCTTTCGTATTATTCTGGTTTCGAAGAAAGGGAACACGCAGACACGCGTAGGCGAAGGCAGTGGGGGTTGATTCGTAGCGGAAAGTGAGTTTTCTACCAATGCCACCCTTCCGTCTTTTCCTTCGTTTTTCACGCGCGACGCGGAACGATGCTCGCGCGAGAATGTACAGGGTGTCTCGTTTTTACATCATCCTATCATTGCCATCAAAACAATCTAACACTTGTACGTTTTGTAGAAATAATTTTGCGAACGCGTTGAACGTCCATCGTTAGAATTAAATTGCGGGTCTTTATGCAAAATAAAAGTTATGTGTATTAATTACAAAACACTTTCGCCACATAAGTACATTTTCTAGAAATGTAGAAATAATATTCTTATGTCCAAAGAATTCTTTGAATCAATATAATAAGGGAAACTGGAGATTGAAAATTGAAAACAGTCGATAGAAATGTTGAGATACTTTCGTTCCACTCTGTACAAACTTGGAAAGATGAAAATGGAGACACCTTGTAGGTTTATTCTGCACGCGTGGGTATACGGGGTGGGACAATAACTTCTCTCGAGTCAAAACAGCCCCTAGGTTTGTCACAGGAAAAAAATCGCTCGGTTGAAAGCCAGTCGATCTCGATGGACACCCTTCGCGTTCGGAACTATCGCTCAAAGGTAATCGATTCTCACAGAGAAGTTTTCCTATCGCAGTTTACATTTATTTCAGTATTCATACAGTTTTGATTCCATATTTCATTTCGAAACTTCGGCAGTTAATCATTAATCAATTATCCCATTGACGATTAATAATCGTTAGTCGCAATTAACGACTAAAGTAGGAGATTAATTGCTAATTGCGATTACCGATTGAAGTAGAAAAGTCGTCAATCGTTGATTAAATTTTTTAAAATCGCACAAAATATAAATAAATTTGATCTCGTTATTTTTATAATACCATACATACTAGTCACTTTTGATGGACGGTAGGTGTAGCGTTAAAATGATATACCAGTTTCAATAGCTAATCTGTCTCCAAGTAATTTTTTGGAGAATTGTCATTGGTACCTGGCCCTATTCTACGAGAATAGAATTATCGCTCCACCCTGTATAGACGCCAAGACGTAGAGAAATTCTCGTATATCTTCTCGGCTGCCGGAGGCAGCACTCAGCCTTCGGGATAAGTTCGTTAGAGGCCCCGGTGCTGTCTTTTGCTCGAAGACACTCCCGAAGGACGGAGGGTCCTTCGGAAGTTCGCGAGCTATTGCCCTTCCCCCACCAAACGGGCTTTCCACGCCCTTGGTCGCCGGCTGTGTTACTAATTCCCAACGTTTCGACAACCGTTCAATTTTCACAATTTACGAGCCCGTTTACCACCCCCGCCCCACCATCTCTCTTGAACCGTTTCACCGCGCGCTTTTTCTTTTCCCCGTCGTCGTCGAATGATTTAGGATTGGTGTAATGAATAGAGAGAAGAGATCACGGCGCCACCGGAAGCTGCCGACGCTTCCATGATTTCATTTGCATGGGCGGGACTGCGTAATGAATGAACGAAACGCTGTATTGAATTAACAGCACGGTGTTAACCGTAATAAGGGGCTGACTTATTGGGTGCGCCCGTTCTTCTTCCTATCTGTGAAACTTCCTTATCACCGTTTTTATGCCATTCCATTATTTCGGGTTGCAACGACCGGTGTATGTATATAGTTTGCCCTTATGCAATCATGGTATGCGCAGATTAGAGTAGACGTAGACGAATGAAATTTTATAGTCCTTTGTTTGGTTAAACAGCCTTCACTATTCTAGGTTAGGAACGCCTGCATTAGGCAAGACATATAATATTTTTATTTTATTGTACCTTTTATTACATCTTCATTTCTATTAGGTTGCCAAGAAAGTAATTTCGGTATCTTACAGTAAAATAAAACCGAATTTCTTTATTCAAACGATGAACTTTAATCAATAAAATATTTTCTTATTCTTTTTGCCGCACCGTCTAGTGTGCGGCAAAGACCACCACCGCGGTGCCTTTTTAACGGCGCGGGTCGCTGCAGGTAGCCGCCGCGCCGTGTCGGCATACAGTAAAGTAAGTAAATGCTCGTTTGTTGCGACGATGCCTGGGGATTGAGGTAGCAACGAGCGAATAGGGAAGCCGTTTTTGATTTATGACTGCGTCTAGACACATGCCGACCACGCCGAGCGAGACTTCAATAGAGAGCCGAACGTACAGAAGGACAGAGTGACATTCGGATCGCGTGACCGAAGCGTGTCGCCGTCGCCGTCGCCGGCACAATTTAAAGGACCGCGAGTTCTTACAATGTATGTAATGGCAGTGATGGAATTGTTCATTTTCCATTAGGCTTTTATGGGACTTTCACTAACTCATTTCTGGCATTATTCTGATTAAAATGATACTAAACACGATATAATTTGGCCAATATTTAGTGGTTTAATCGACGATGAAAGTTTCGAACGCAACGAAGAAGGGCGTATGCGAAAGAAAGAGACGCGGACAGTCGTCGCCGTCCTGCGGAGCGACTCGGCCGACTCGGCGTTGACAGGCAGTGGAGTGGGTAGGTGCATAGTAGATTCGTCGCAACGAACGAGCATTTACTGTAGTCTGCAACGACCTTTATGCGTGAAACGGAACGCACCCCAAGTATTCCAAAGTCACCGTGAATTCTACGTGGAGCTGGGCAACGCTCGCGTTGTAGCCACTCGCGAAGAGTCTACACAGCCGTAAATGGCCCTCCGCGAGGTAACCCCAGGTCTCCATTGTCACTTCTTGCGAGTCGAGAGCCAGTACTTACAGTCCGGTAAAGTGGCGTCCTCGGGTTCTCCGGTTCTCGGTTATTCCGATTGAGTGCTAATATTACACGGGCCGATTCCGCAAGGAGAGCGGCGCAGGCTTTGCCGTTGTTCCACCAATTAATTTCCGCGAGGCTCATGCCACGTATCATTACGATCCGTCGGTCGATTGGGTAGCGGTCAAGCTCTTCGGGTTTCATCCTTAATGATCGGAGAAGGAGAGGGCCGCGCGGATCGCGTGCACGCGAATCGAAATCGTTCTCGCTAATTAAAATAATCGCCGGCCTGGTCGGAGCGGTTTTTTGCCCTTGGCCGGGGCAGATAATAGGCCGCGTAACTTTTCAATCGAACCGCGTGACCGCGGAGAAAAACCGGGGACGAAGAAGAGGGGGATTTGTGAAAGAGTAAGGTGAGAAAAATGAGCGTCGCTAGACAGAATTAACCTAACGACAAATTAGCGTTGCGCTTGAGGAAGCGAGCTTTATTCGAGCGCGATGATGATGATCGATGCGACACGCTCGATCCCCGGCTTGAAATTACTCGCGTTTCAGACGGGGCTGGCTCGCGCCCGTCGTTCGCCATCGTTCGTCGTCGTTCGCGATCGTTCGCCGAGGACGACGGGACTAGTCCCCGCAAAAAACACGCTTGCTCCGACGACCGGACCCGGGACGAGGCCCCGAGAAACTCGCTCGACCGATCGCGGAACCGCCTCGTGAATCCCGATTCCTGGGAAAACTCTCTCTCCGGGAAAACCTTTTCCTCGAACGCGCCAGCCAACTGCGATTTTTGTTCCATCCAGTGGTTTCTAACATTTTGGACAGCTACTCGCATAATCGCTCACTAGATCTTTGTGAGAAATATACATTTTCTATTAGCAGACACAGAATTCCGATGAAATTGTAGCTTTTGTATGAAATTTTTATATTCGTGACAATTGTATGTGATTGTAACATTGTAAAGATGTTTCATTAGTATAGTATTTTTGAATAATAAAAATTTAATTTCGTGGATCTGCATTTTTACTCTGATAAATTGCAAGCCTCTTAAGCAATACCTAATCTTATAATTATGGTATTTATTAAAAAAGGTATTTATTTCTATAATACAATATATTCTTTTGGGGTCTGTGAGACCCCAACTTACCACTTACGATACATTTTCCCACCTTACCAACGCCGGGTTTAAATCTTTGCAGACAAAAAAGGACTATTGTCTGGAATAATGGAATCCGCGGACGAGAATGAAAATAAAACGGCCTTCAATTTTAATCGACTTGCCCAACAAATTTCCGAATATTACAAGACGTTCTCGAGACCTCGATTAAGGGAGACCCATTAATGAGGAAGCAAACGATTCGCGCGGATACCTTGAACGAGCCAACATTTGCGAAATTTTAATTCCTCCGGTAATGGATCCCGCGGAGAAAATAAACGGCGATAAAATGTTAATTAACATCGGATTTCACAAGTTCCCGAAGATTTTCGTGAGCCGCAAGTGCATAACATGCGAGACGCTTCTGGGAACAGGATCGAGGATGGATCCGTGATGAGAGGTAAACGATATGACTTCATCCGGTGGCGATACCGCATTCGAAATAACGCGGCGCCTCGAGGAGCGTGTCGTTAAAGAGACAACATAATTAAATAAAGCGACTATTATCGAATTCATGACGAAGACACGCGATGACCAGACCTTGGTAAACAGGGGAGCGATGGCGACGATAATTCCTTCGCGGTCATCGCTTAACGAGCCAGTTTACGATTGACATGATTCTCGCGTTAATTTTATTTCTCAATTACGGCGAATTCAACGGGGCTGTTGCTTTCTTTGCCGAGGCCTAACAGGATCGTCTCGGTAATTGGCTTCCGTCGACAACGACGCTATGGAAACCATCGTCTGTTGAACTTCGATACGAGTTCATACTCACGGGATCCTTGGAAATACGAGGGAATGGAATAATAAACATTTTCAAGCACCGTTCCAAAGAAAATTGCACTAGAACCACAATTACTGAAAATACAAAAACGCTGTCACAGGAAATGACAAGCGCATATAATGGAAAAAGAAAGTTCAAGTTCTTTCCCTTGAACTTTCCAGCTTACATTTAGTCGTCGTTAGCCTCCGAACGACGGAACAGCGATATCGAACTCCTAGCCGACACTTAAGTGTAGCCAGCAAAAAGCTTTTTCGATGTTTCGTTGTCGGCACTGGCTGCGAGCGCACTACCCAGCGAATCCCCCTGTAAAGAGGGATGGCAATCATCAATGATCCCTGCGTGGCATTTAAATGTCTCTGGAGTGACTAACGAAGGCACAAAGGATCGCAGCAAGGTGATTCAACCTGGTCAGTAGTATATTACCAAGACTATAAACGCGGCTAACGATTCAACTAAAATATACCACTAAGCGCGCAAATAACTAGTCATTCAGCGTGGCATCGAGAGCTGAAGCATGTTCCAACTAGTGTATTTATTATTTCCGGTTGGTTCGAGATCCACAAAGTATCATGGCGGCCGGTGCTCGTCGCGTCGTTTCGCGGGTTTTCATCGCGCCAGCATTGCAGCGGGAACGAAAGCCGCTCGATCTCTACATGTATATTTATCTTAATCGTCCCCTTCCTCTCGCGTTGCCTTCTTCTCGCCCGGTTGTATCCGGCCGATTCCGGTCCCGAAGTTCCCCGTTTTCGGATCGATCGTCCAAGCCAATCGCTAAGGCAAAGCGTCGAGGACCGCCGCGATTTACGAGCAGCCGGCTTAAACCTCGTCCCGAAGATCCTCCTCTTTCAGGTTGCTCCTTACTTACGCAGGCACTCCTCCCTTTTCCTTCGGTTACCCCTCAGTCTCTAGCTCTCTTCTTCCCAGCGGTGTGCTCGTCTGCTTTGAATCACGGTTAGAGAGTCTCACCCTGTCGTCGAGGGGCGGGCGGCAACCCCCGACGATAAACCCTCTCATCGGCGACGGGCTTATCGCCTCGAATTATCCGGAAAGCCGCGGCGAAGAAGAGGGAAGAGTGGCGTAGTCGTACCTGCCGGGGTCGGAATGGCAGATCGTCCCCGGTGCGGCGCTGCGCCGTAAAAGCACAGACTCCCTCGCGAAATCGAACGCGGCGACACCAGCTTCCGAGAGATCCCATTGGATAACAACCATCGCTTAGCCTGTCACGCGACAGACTCGCTGATGTAATCCTGTCCTGCTACGGAATTGCCATATTCTCGCACACTAGGTCCCCTATTTCGAACTACTCGTATTATCAATTTCTTGGGTATGTGTTTATCGAACGCCGAAGCGTATTTCACGTAATTTGAGACGCCCTGTAGTGTAGACACACTGAATACTCGGGTTCTAGGTAGACGGTACTGATAATGCAGAGCTGTCAGCGGTTAATACTCGGTGTATGGAGCATTACGAGGTCGTAGTGATAATTTGGTACCCTAAGCAGGTGATGAGTTTGGGGTCATGGGAGGTCACACCGAGGATTCTGGGGACTTAGGAGATGATGCTGAACATTATGTATTGTTAGACGTGGATATAAACGTCTCTGGGCTCCCAGGAAGGTAGCGACGAGAACGTAGAGTAATTAGTACTCGGCGATAGAGTCTAGACACAGTTCGATGAACTATAGGCTCTCTAGAACCTGTCGAACTTCCAAAATTGGGAATGATGATCGGGTCATGATAATCTCTGATGCTGAAACTAATAACATCCTCAAACCATAGACGTTCATGTTCATATCATTGAAAACATGAACATTGATATTACTAAATACCGATACTCGAAAGCTGATAATCTCGAGTTCCACTTTCGATAAAGTACAAGCAATCACGTGAGCCTGTTACTCATAAATCAAAGTTTGAGACACATAATTCTCGTTGACAATCAGGAGATCGGCGGTTTAAAAACAGGTTCAAATTCTGCCGCGGTCTGGGCGAAACTGTTCGTAAAAACGAGCGCGTAAAATCCCGAATTGAATCACTTTGTCATAATTAGATATCGATTACCGCAGCATGTAATTACGTATGGATCATAAACTACGGTCGGTCTGGCAAAAAACCTGATTTTGGAGGTTCGGCGCTAATTCCCCGGCGCGCTGATTACTGGCATTCAACCTTCGTTTTCCTTTTTTTCCGAGAGATCGGAGAGATCCGAAAGCCTCGGCGAGGTGGCACGTAAGCCGTAAATCGAGCGGATCGCGTAATTCGTGCCAACTTTACACCCCGAATCGTGTTTGTATCTTGGTCCCCCCCCGCTTAAGTGCAGACTCCGATAATTTATCGCCAATAATAACGCAGCCGGCAGTCGTTCGCTCGTCAAAACTTTCCTACCCGATGGGTGCACATATATCACGGGCTCTCTTGTCCCGTCCCGTCCCGTACCGTCCCGTTTCGCCTCGACGGCCAACTTTTCCGTTTAATAAGTCCCTACAATTTTTCACCCTTCCGAGAGCCCCCGAGCATCCTGTCTCGACGCACTCTCTCTCTCTCTCTCTCTCTCTCTCTCTCTCTCTCTCTCTCTCTTTGTGCTCTCTGGCACAGAGAGAGAGAGAGAGAGAGAGAGAGAGAAAGAGAGAGAGAGAGAGAGAGAGAGAGAGAGGAACGAGAGACGAAGCTACCCCCGATTTTTCTTTTTTTCCCCGAGGGGTGAAACGACTTCTACTCTCAAACTCGCGTTAAACTCCTTCCTGACTCTTAACGGCCACTCCCAACCGTGATACCCGACGGTCACGAATGTTATCATAATTTCCTAAATACCCACGCAATTACGCGTTCGATTAAAACTTAACCTTTTCCCTCCTGTCATTCCGCGGATGAAAATTAAACAATTTTTTACTACCTAACTTCTCGAGTTCTCCCAGAAAGATGGTTTTCTGTATGAAAATGGAAACTGAAGAACGTTTCCGTATTTCTTTACAATGATCTTCTCATTTGTTCGGTTTAACAAAATTCCTTTTATTTGTTCTTGTATTTTTTTGACGATGATCCTCTCATTTGTTGGGTTGAAAAAATTCTTCAACTTGCTCTGAACTATCCATGAGAAGCTGTGGAATGTTATTCGCTTGTGGATCGTGTCGAACTGGATCTAAATCGTGACTTAAGCAGGCAGTCATCGAACACACTCTCACTGGCAGCCCGGCGATGCTTCTAGCGTCGTTAATTTAAAAAAGTGATAATTAGTACCTGTTTAGCAAATGATGTAAGGAGGAAGGGAGCTCTTAGCTAGGCACGCTCGTAAAACTGGCAAATGGCGGCCATTTGCTTACGCAGCGTGTCGTGCTGAGCCCGAGACCGCATCGTGATTGAACAGACTATTCCGTTGAAAGTGCGATATATCGAGTAACCTTGATTAAAAAGCGATGGGATCGGTACCAGTTTCGTGCAGGGAAAATGAAAGGATAAGGAAGCATCTCGATCGCAGAGCAGTTTGGAACGGCGATCGGTCATTTTATGCGCGTCGAACTGGATCCGAAGGTGTGACTCAGGCACGGACGAAAGTGCAGGTAGAAACCGTGCGGATAAAATCGTGGATTCGCGCGTGGGCTTGCTTTACGCGCGGCAAGGCTTATCCGGATTTATATCGTAATAACGATATCGAATTGCCCGACGACTACTCCCATATTAGGCTTGATTAGAACGGTGCACCTATCGCGAGGAGACGTGTAGGTTTCGCACGCTTCTCCGCGCTGTTATTAAAGCCTGATTATTTATTGAAAGCCGGATAGGAAGTGAAACCGCGCCGCCGAGAAGCTTCGCACACTAAATGCGGACTCTAAGTGATTGCCGTAGAAATTGTTCCATACAACGGCGTCGAAAACACTGCGGAAAAATGTTCGGTGCATCAATCATGCCGCCTTCTACTGCTCAGAATATTCTAGAAATTCTCTCTGTGCAAAAATACATGATATAAAAAAGAATAGACATTGATGTATTACCGGAGTGTCCAGATTTCAACAATTCAGATTTGATTTCAGTTCTTCAAGTTAACCCTTAGGATAATTTCGGGATAGACGCACCACATTTTGTGTGGTGGAGTGTGATCAAGTGGTGCAGTGTTCACCAAGTAAATATCATATTGGGACCTTTTCTAAAATTCTGTATAATTTTTCTCATGTACCCTTAAGCAATTGGAGACTAACTAATCCAAATCTGTAAAGAAGTTACAGAAACTTGATATTCGTAAGAGTAACTTTGTTAGAATCATGAGAAACGCCACGGTTAAATTAAAAAGTCAAGTAACGTGGAGAGCATCGGTGAGAATTTTTCAGTCTGGAGAATACTAAGAGCCCCTAATTATATCGAAATCAATTTTACAACAACAAAATAAATTCTAGCAACTTGGAATTATTCTCAATTTGGTCGATTCCATCTACGTAATCTATTTAACCGAGAAATTACCCGAGCAGCAAAACAGTCAGACAGGAAACTGTTGTTAAACATTCTGTTGTTAGCGTACCATGTAATTGTAAGCCATGTAATGGGGAACGATGCGCTCTGAGAAAGGATGAACAGAAAAACTTGGGAACTGGAGCGACGCAGTACTATTGTTCCACGTGGCTAATTGCAAGTCGAAACTGAGCAAATCCTGAGGCTCGCCGTTTAAATCATTGCAATTGTGGACGCGATCTAGTTTCGCAGATAGAGGTTCATTACTCGAACGATGGATCCGATGTACTAGCCAAATTCCAACAGAGAACGAGGGACAACTGAACCTTGGCTTCGCTTCATTACAGCTGTCCGCTTGATTAGTGCATCTGTCTGTGGAGCTGTTAGGGAACGGATATCCGTAGACTAGGCAGGTCTGTCTTTATTGGAGGATCTTAATTAACCGTAGACAGTAGAGACTTCCATCTATAAACAATACATTATTCTTCACCAAATTTTAATAAGAGGAAAATGTCATTTGTTTTTCACTCTTTTAAACATTGTTGTACGTTTGTACTCATAATTCTGGTCTTATCTAATGATAAGATTAACTGTGAAGTATATTCAAAGTAATTTCATAAAAATCGTAACTAAATCAAGGCACATTTTAATGTGTTTTTAATATTTTAATGTATTTAATATTTTTAGCAAAGCAAGTTAGGTTACGAAAGTTTTATTCATACGAGTTGCTTTTGTGCAGAAGGTAAAACCATTTAGTTCACTTCGAAAATGAACAATTCGAGTTTGAACAAAATAGGTACTTCTGTCTTGGGAACATAAATATTTGTTGCAAAAACAAGTACCACAGAGCATACGTTCCAAATAACGGCATCTCTCAAGCGCACTGTGATCCCACAAGGGTGAAAATTCAAGGGTGAAAGATCGCGTGTTGAAAGAAGCACAACCCCTAAATCAGGGTTACTAGTCCCAATCAAAAGTCAACAATGTCTTCCACCACGAAAAGATTAATCCAGAGAGGCGGTGACACCGAACCTCCCATGAAACACAAATTAAAAAAAAAACAGCAAACCAAAGAAGAATGAAAGGGGGGAACGAAAGGCGTAGAAATTGAACGTGACAGGGGTGGAAGATGGCTGGAAAATAAATGAAAGTAAAAGTTGGAGCAGATAGGAGGAAACGTGAGAAAATGAGTGGTGTATCCTGGGAACCGAGTGGAAACAGAAGCGAGAGGTGCAAGAATGGCTGTTTGGTATTGTTTAACCATTTGAAAGTGGACGCGTTTGATGATTGTAGGTGTAGATTATATTGCTTGGTTTACCAAGCTTTCCTAGCATATTTGTAACACTTTTATCCGTTCTTCATTGTTCCAATTTAATTTGTGGGGAAGTATATGTATACACAGCATAATGTTGAGGTGACACAATAAAAAATGTGTATCGAGGGAAGAAAATAGGAAAAGCAGACAACGAGAGAAAAATGTAACAATAAAGCTCGAGTTAAAGCAGAATTCTCCACCCTAATTGTGAGATGTGAAAGAATATCCGATGACTGTGCAATAATTCGAAATTAGACAAGTAGTGGCTACGAAAACGTACGAAAGCAAAAACTGGAAGGTGATAAAGGGAGTATAGAAAGAATTGGAAAGAGAGAGTTGAAGAGAGACGCAGACGGTGAGAGAAAAATATAGCAAGAAAGGCTGAGCTAAATTAAAGGGCGTCGCGAACAAAGGCGGATGTGCCTCGAGAGCAAAACAGCGGCGTGTGTAGGCGGGTGACTGTGGGGGTGGTGTCTACGTTTGGCTCTTCGCCTCGGATCAAAGCGCGTGGCTCTGGTCTTGGCTGACAGGAATAGAGATGGAAAGCGAGGTTCGCGGTGAATTTCAATGTGTTCCGCGATTCGTGCCTGGAAAACCATTTTCGGGGCCGGGCTGGGTTCGGGCACGAAAACGAACACGCAGGTAATACAGCCTCGCCGGAAGAGGTTGGGGATGAAGGGGGCTGCGGAGCAGACAAGCGAAACGAGGGTACCGAGCGGTCCACAGTGGAACGAAACGATTATTTTCTTGGACGACAAGAACGAAGTCCGTTTGAAAAATGTTCGATCGCGAATCTTTATGCAAAATAACATTTTTGTTGCATATGTTGAGAAATTTTAATCTTTCAAGCATAAAGTTGTTTACATGGAAATTGATTCGATACATTTTTTTATCCAACCACATATTGGTATGAAAATTGCACAAAATCCAAATAAATAGAGCCATGGCATTTTCATAATCTAAAATATTTTAATCGCTTTTAGTGCTCGGTAGGTTTAGTGTTAATTGATTGAATAAGTTGAAACTATTGAAAAAAATTGACAAAAATTGACGAAAATTGAAAGATTAAATTAGGATATTGTTTGGTAGGTCACACATTATCTGTAATTCTAAATTTCACAAGAACTAGCCTTGGCAGAAGTCTGAGTCTACTCGCAAGAAATCATATTGGATGAGATAGAATTTTTCCACGAAATCGAAAAGAAAATTGGCACGTTCAGTCTTATTGGTTGTACGGAGGGTGAGTGGGGGGTGGGGGGGGGCTTCCGGCGCAGAGGGTCATGGATCAGGAAAATTACGGACCAGGATGGAGCCTGGAATAGGACGGTGGAAGAGGATCGATCCGTTCCTGTGCTCGGTCCAGAAACGATAATAGGACACGTCATAGCGAGCAGGAGCCAGGTGCACGTAGAAAATGTGGGCGCAGCCGTGCATGCTGATGAGGAAATCGAGACTCATGCAAATAGTTCGACGGGCGGTGCGGCGGTGGGGCGGCGCTGAATCTTTACCTTTCCGTTACCGTTTCCTCCGGCAATTACGCCGGGCATGTTCTTGGGTAACAATAAAGACGACGACCGAGGGATTAGACGATGCAACAGGAAATACACGACTGCATATGTATTCCGGCGGGGAAACGACGACGGAGAACGTTCGATGGGCGCGAGTTGGTATGCGGAGACGAGCACGGGGTTGGTAACAGTCTGCCGAAGAATTCTGCATTCGGATTCGGTCCCCAAGGCTTGAAACGCGACGCTCCACAATCGCGCGAGCACGCTGTTGACATTTGCCTTCGTGAATCCCTCGCGAAATCTTGTTTGTTTATCGGGAAATACCGCTTCTTCGATCCGTGGCGATCGTTCTGGAGCACTGGTACGCAATAGTACGCGATACAATCGCGCTGGGTTACAGTTTACGATAATTTCAGGTGTAATATGAGAATTCATTTTGGTTAACCTTCGCGAAATGGACATTTTTTACTCTTTAGTGGACATTCGGACTTGAAAAATGCGATTAATATATTTCGTAATATGAATGTTTATTAATATAATTATCAGGATAACAAAATCCTCGGTTTCTCAGAGTGCCTATCGATATAAAAATGATATCATAGCAGGACTGTGAATTTTATATTATAATGTATTGTATACAATTTTGAGGTAGGATAATATTCTAGACTGGCAATCGTATGACGAAAAGGAAAAGAACACTATTTATTTGTTCTTCCTTTTTTACCAAATCAGACAAATATGCTTTTCATTTCATGAGGCTGACATTCAAATGAAATTGCAATTGAATCATCTTGTTACAATACCACAAACGTAATTCGACCATAAGTTCGAGAAAAGAAGGTTCATTTCATGATCCGAGGTTTTTAGCACGACTGTTCGCAACATTGAAGATGCGTGGGCTTCTGCGGGTTCGCGTGACGGCGCGGCGAGCCTCTCGCCGAGGATGCTCGCGTGATCGATCGCGATCTAGATCGAAGGAATTTCATGGAAACTGAACGGGGGATTGCAACAGCTTCTGCTGCAACTTCACGTGCGCTCGAAGAGGGCGGACTCCGTAACGAGCCGAGATGTAACCTCTCGAAACCAATCAGCTCGTGTACCGGAGTTATTATTCCTTAGCATGATCGGGGCAAATTATTGGCCGAGATCGCGCCAGCCAAGTGTGAAGTTGGTAACAACGAACGGCCGCTTTTTTCTCTTACCAAGCGCGATGGTATGCAGTATGACAATGGATGGGATCGGTTCTAGTTCTAGGTTGAACATCCTCTTTCTTGTTGCTCGATCCTTCTGCGAAATAGCGTGAGAAGCAACGGACCGAGCGATCAGGGAATTAGGAGCGTGTCGTGATTTTTTAGCGTGCTGTTGTTGGTAATTTAGCTATTACTTTTCGCTCCGGTTCGGTTTTGCTCCCTGTGGTAAGCGATCGTTCGTAATTCCTCTACGCTTTTAAATCGAACAAACAGCGAGCTGTTCGATTATTCGCCATGATATGATTTTATCTTGAATGTCAATATTCTACGTAAATACATCTATATAAAGTGACCCCTATACGATCAATAATATTGTCAATATTCGCGTCAATATTAACGGAGGACCATATTCATGGAAATATTGATCGTCTTGGAGCGTATTGAAGCGTCCTATCAGTATTGACGGATATTGATAGAAAATATCATTTTCTGTCAATACTGAAGAACCGTTTGAACGTTTAGGAGGTTTGACGGCGCAACGTGAGAACGGCGGCGAATTTCTCCGCTCCGTAAATCTACAATTGGGTGAAACAAACAAATTTTCTATGACAGCGTTATTAGTAGACTGCGGATGTTTATGCAAATGCATATTTATGTATGTTATGCTGCTATGTTCTATCCTACGTACCTATTTCGTAATGTTTTTTTCAATACAACCCCTTTAAGGTGTAAAATTTCAAACTTTGATAATTATTCCTTTGAGTGTTTGATATGGTAGACCTATGTATCAAATTTCAAGCTTGATCTGTCAGTCAGTCGGTCAGTGACAAATTTAGTGATTTTTGAGGTCCTATATCTCGGAGCCTACTAATGTTGGAAGATTAATGTTTTGTCAATATTGAGACATGATAGGACACACACATTTAACAAGTGTACGAAATTACATCTCTCCATCCGCCTCCAGTGCCGAGTAATAAGCCTCTAAAAAACGGCTAAGTTGTTTCGTGTAATAGGAGGTAGTGCGAGAACTTGGCTGGTGCACTACCGTGCACCTACATAGATATTGTCAGCATGAGCTTCCTCACTGAATTGCTTCAACAAATGTCCCTTCACAGCATTTCTAATCAAAGTTGTAAACCATTTTCACTGAAGTCCAAGGAATACGTTAATTTATTCCAGAATACCTGATTTATAAAAAACACAGTCACAAAATATGAACGCAACATAGGCCAGAGCTTTCGGATACGATCATGCTTTGTTATTAGGAACCGATCTTAATTGAGAAGAATATCATGCCCATCGCTACTCGAACGCTCGCGACTCGGAAAATCGAGTATGGGAACGCAGAAGAGGCGACGACCGAATCACAGGCAGCGGCCGGGCCCCCCGCCCTGGTTTACCATAAGAATGGTCCCCATTATCCCGTAGATCCGCGCCGGGAGATATTCCAAGTCGAGAATGGCCGAAGCCAGCTAAGGGGCTGGTGACAGATGCTCTGTATGCAAATTCCCGAGCACCCGTGAAAACCCCATAACACGCCATCCTCCCGCTGATTCCCTCCCCCTGTCGCGAGTACTCTTTCCACCTGCGCACTCCCTCTTCACCGCTGCTTCAACATTGCCGTTCTCGATGCCAAGACGTTCCCCGTGATAAAGACTTTCCTCCGGTTTCTCCGTCTCTCTCGTTCAATCATCTTCTTCGCGATTCTCCCCGCGTTTCTTCTTTCTCTCCAAGGGTCCTCCGTCCTTGTCCCTTCCTCGAGTTAACTCTGATTACGTTCTCTCTTCTCTGCCTCTCTTCTCTGCCTCTCTCTCTCTCTCTCTCTCTCTCTCTCTTCCGTTCTACCAATGTTATGGAGCAGCTCCCCTGGCCCCTTGAAGAACAGGGAAGACCTCGCCGAGAACAAAGGGAAAGGGAGAGGCGTATCTCGAAGGCCGGGAAAAGGCGTTAATTGAAAGGAAGCGAGGCAGGGCCCAATAAGATTTCGTCGTTCCACCGCGAGCAGAATGTCCAGCGGCAATTTCCTCGATCCTCCAGCCATGGATGATGGCTACGCTTAAGCTCTACCCTGGCTGACCCTATATGCGTACACTCCAACAAGAAATTCGCACGTGCGATCCTCCACGAGGCCGAATAAAATCGATTCTTGCGGCGATGCGTTGCTATCTCTCTCTCTCTCTCTCTCTCTCTCTCTCTCTCTCTCTCTCTCTCTCCTCTCTCTCCCCTCTCTCTCCCCCTCCCCCCTCTCTCCCCCTCTCTCTCTCTCTTATACCAGTCGGAAAAAAATTAATAACTTCCAAACTAATCTGGTTTGATTAACTATGATTAACTATGAATATTGCAATAATTTGTTGAGGAACTCAAGGTTGGTGTAATGAGATTCGTATAATATTGATTAAAGAGGTATACATATTGTCTTGCATGTTTGTGTTAGAAGCAGGGAACGGTTCACCATGAACAACTTCTGTCGAAAGTTCCGTGCCCGGCAACGGCCGTTTTTCGGAACAGGAAGAAATTAATTAAATAATTGCACGAACGCCGCTGTTCGAAACGAAAATTTCCCTAGTCATTCACCCCAACCCGACCGCCTTCACCAACTCTAATCATTACCGGATCCGTGACTGGCAGTTTAGATGTGGGCGACAGCGGCAAGACCGAGAGCGTGTCTTGAAATTAATTTAATTAGCGGTCGGTGCGGGTCTAAACTTCAGTCAAACGCTCGTTAATCGCACCTGTCGTTACAATCATCCAACAACGCTATCGCGTTGGCCACTTGTCGCGCAACCAGTTTCTCAAACGGGGTTTCTTGCCCTCGTTACGCTTAAACACCGGCGTAACCACAGCTTTAATATTTCTGGCCTAAACGTTTCGTGGCTTTTTACACCTTGTAATTACGAATTACGATATTATTCTTGTTAGACTTGTCCAAAATAAAAATTGACTGCTTCGGTCCCAAGAAACAGAAACTACATTTATTTCTAAATTTTTACTAATGATTCTAAAAAATCATAAATAATACAACCGAGAAAACTCTTCTTAAATTCTTGAGGTATTTTGGCTATTTTGTGTTGTACTTATTCATGTTTTTCATATACGCACAATCATTTTGTTCCGCTTGTGTGCCCCAATATTTACGTTTTCATTTCGGAAATTCTATTGAAGTAAATACGGTGGATGATAGTCAGTTTGATGTATCAAATGAGGAAAAATAGATGATGTGCTATCTTTTTTGTGCCGGAGTGTAGTTCATTTGTACACACACGCATTTTGCCAGGTAGATCTTTAGAAATTTATTTATAAACTAAATACGGTCGGGTTACATACCTGAGATTGTATTGAGAAATGTACAACAGGTACGTTAGCAAATTTCTCACAGTTTTCTGGGATATAAAACATTTTGTAATAAATTAAAAACCAGAATATAGAAGGTAAAAAATAGCGTAGAATCGTGATAGCATGCACAGACGAATCGGAGTGATCCGCTTCAAATCCTTTATTTTAAAATAGTTGAAACTGTCTCTGTAAAAAATGGTTGAATCAATTGATTATCCAGGAAATTGGCAAAAAATAGGGGGAGGTGGTAAAATGTTCAACAGACCTTCGATAACTGGTCTTTAAACAAAATTATCAGACTTCTCAAGAGTGCATCGCATAATTCTACCTCAGCATCTTGCAACGCATTATGCAACAGGAACTCGAGTATCGATGAAGAGGATCGATCTACAGGCCGCATTTCCGGTAGCAGACGCCACTCGAGGTGTTTATCGAGTTATCGAGACTATCTTCTGGTAACGTGTCGCATAATCGTCGCGGGCACTCCGCCATTTGTAAATGCTCTTGCCGGAGTGTGTGCAAAATGGCTGAAAAATTGCGTGCACAAAGGAGAAAGGATTCGAACGAGATCGGTGGCTGGTCGGGGATGAGGCTCTCGGTTTGTCGACGAGAAGAACGAGCACTGTGTAGACTCTATAGTGAGGATGGCGGTTGTGGAATGGTCTCTCGACTTAATACAGAGCCCGGAAGAGAGAGAGAGAGAGAGAGAGAGAGAGAGAGAGAGAGAGAGAGAGACAGAGAGACAGAGAGACAGAGAGAGAGAGAGAGAGAGAAGTGTGTATGATGAGGCTCCAGAGTCGACGGATGAAATTTCATCGCGGGAATTCAATTAAAAGTAATATACCGAAGGGTCGGATTCCGGGCGAAAAAGCAGTCGCGCGCTGATGGATAGATAAGTAAATACGTGAATAGACGGACAGATTTATCATCTGTTGGCGTTTAACGTCTCCATTAAACCATCGGACCTGACCATTCCGGGTGTGCGATGGGGATTGGAGGGGTGGTAGACTCAGACAATGCTGGTTCTATTTGAAAGTAATTTTCGCCGTGTGTTCGCGAAGCTGTTTCATTATTGGGTACTTCTGTTAGGCTTTTCCTGCGGATACATCTCGGTACAGATGTAGTTGCATTGTTAAATGATATTGATTCTACAATTATTGAAAGTATACATGACTTATACAATGAGTGTAAAAAGTATTCGTGCAACATTTAAAATAGAATAACTTTTTTATAATTCTACCAAACGACCTGATTTTTTATAATCAATAATAGCAGCATTAGTTTACGAAATGATATGCAAAAAGATTTTCCAAAAATTATAATTCACAAGGTTACATGCAAAAATAAAAAAGGCATTTTTTAAAACTTTTTTATTCGGGCTCTTAATAAATTGGTGCACGAATAAAACAGATTTTAAGAAGTAGCTAAGTATAGAAGCAGAAATAGTACAAACAATAATTGATAGACTACTACCGTAGTAATATTACGGTACTACGGTAGTACGATCGGTATGTAAATAGAGCAAATATAACATACCAGATATAAAAATGGTAATTGGATAGGAGGTCTGTGATAAGAAGATTGCTACATGACTGAAGACTACAGCACTGCAAGAATGGTATTTAAACAGCACAAAACTGATACGGGGATAAGCAATTTACAACATAATATTGAGATAAGAAGTCGATAACAAAATAGTGAAGGAAGCTCGACTATCAGTTGCATTAACAGCCTAAACATGTTTTAAGCAGCGATGTATTCCCCATCGACGAAGCCAATGGTTCGAAAACGTCCCCGTAACGGGACGGTTTGGTTAATGCATACAAAGTGGAGCTGTGAATTACGTTACGTTCTTCCTATTACATACTTCTCCGACACCGTGTAGATAGAAAACGTAGTAGTCCCCAGCCGTTAAATGTCACCGCGAGTTTTGCTCGCGCAATATTGATGGCGGCCATCGGACATTGAAGAAGTCATAAAAACCTCGAATTATGGTATCGACCGTGCGCGCGTGTGAGCTCTCGTGCAGAGGTATTAATTTCGAATAGAAACTCGTACGCGTAACCGTAATAGCACCGAATTTAACCGAGCATGTCTCGTTGTAAATGAACCTATTTACTCGAGTCCGGAGACGTTTAGTAGATGACGACTCTTCGTGTGAACAGGTTGCGGCCACGGAATCGTTCGCATAAGTGATTCATGCCGTTCTGTAGGTTATAGCATACGCTCGGCGCGGCAAGATTCATACGAACGCGGTCCAATTAAGATACTGAGCCTATGAGCACGTGAAATTAGAATTTATTACCTAATTATCGATCGTATGCTCGTATATTATTATAGCGCCGCGGAAAAATTTAATCAACTCGTCTCGAAACGTTCGCTGCAGCGTTATTACTACATTTACAAGTGTAGAATGTATTTAATCGTGCTACAGCTAATGAAATGAACGTGAGACAATTTTTCGAGATTTTATCGCTCCTCGTATGCTGTACCAGTTTTGTAATTTAGTTTGTCCTTGCCCGCTGAATTGACGTTGTTAAGCACAATTAGACATCAGGGTCTGGGTCTACCGAGTGAGACGGGTTCCCGAAGGGTTGGTCGAAGAACGGAAACGTCGGCCATGTTGCGCGTGGGGGTGAAAGCGGCTGGAACAACGTCTGGACATCGGCGGGAAATTGGAGACATACCAAAAAAGTTCTCGCGAGTCCTTATTATTTCGAGGACAATTAGGGAAGAGGGAGAGGAACGGAGAGGATAGTCGTCGGAGTGCAAGGACCTCCCTGTTGAGGCGGGGGGGGGGGGGGGGGGGGGGGGGGGGGGGCGAGCAACGGCCGAGTCATCGTGAACTCTCCTCTCCGACGGAAAATTCGTTCAAAATGGTTTGAATTCTTGTCTCGAAAGACGAACGGCCGACGCGATTTCGGAATACTGATGCGTCACACCGAATATTGAGGGGCTTCAGGACCGGGGTTGTTTCTTTATTCCCGCTCTCTTTCTCTCGCAACCACCCCCAACCCGACACCACGTAGCGATGGGGTGGAAAAGGGAGAGCCTCGAACGACATCGAGTAACCTATGTAAGAAATATCGCCCAAGTAATAGCGGGAGAACGTGGGACCGAGACTTACGTACATAATGCATTCTTGCGATGTGTTGCTCGAAGTGCCAGACACTTCTTTTGTTTTTTATTTTCAAGCATTCTAAACCCGTCTGGATTTATTTTTCTTTACAGGAATAATATAAGTGAAGACAATAATATAGAATACAGTAATAATACAATAAGAATACAATGATAATACAAGTGAATACAATAACAATGTCCGTCAACACTAAATATGCAGATTACAATAATTGAAAAGAGAACGAATACTCAGACAAGCTTCGATATTTGGCTTGCCAGATACTTGCAGTCGCAAAATCAACTTCTTCTAAATCTAAAAAATGGAGAAATTGATTAAATTAATAAAAAATTAAATATTGATTAATTTCCTGGACATGTCACACATTAAATGAATCAATGGATAACTTATTTTTAATGTGGCAATTGTTTATCTTGTGCATCTGCTATTTTCTGTACATCAATTGAACCTGTGTTTAACAAACTTGTTAGAATTATATCTGTCCACCTGTTACTTTCTATACACGGTGTACATTAATTAAATCAATTCAGCATGGCAATTGAACCTGTACATCTGTTATTTTCTATACATGCTATAAATTATTTTAATCCTGAGTCTACTTGTAATTTTTTGAAAATACGTACAAGTACAGGGCGACACCTTGTTATCTACCATTACACCGTTAATCTGAAAGCCACTCCTGAAGCCAGTCAGGTGGTCTAAAAATTGTAAAATGGCCAGCTTCCTCGAACACAAGCTACGCTCAAGGTAACATCGTGAAACGCATCACAGAGTCGATAAACAAGTCCTAATCAGCATGAATTTTCTGTAATGATAGTAATACCGTCGGATGCAATGACGAACCGATAGGAAGCCGGAATAATTGTTCCGCGCGTAGTATAAACCAGCTCATGTAACACGTGTAACACGCACTTTGTGTATATTTCTCACTGTCCGACCACAGGAATGTGTCCAGCGGTCGATGCTTCGTTCGTTGCCCGCGTGCAACGTCCATTTGTCTCCAACTTTCGTCTGTGTATGTATTCGGGGAGCTTCGGCTCTCATTCTGAATAGCTATATTTTCCCGGCGCTGACGTATGTTTGGAATTTTTAATTTAAAAACGAGCCCGCTCTCGAAAGAATTCGGAAACTCTGGAAACGCCGGACACTCCAATAACGCGTGGCTGTGAAACGCCGACGAGCATCCATTTGCCTAATATAAGCTCTCTAATTCGTCAGTTATAAATGGATTTCTACTATTCGCGTTCGAATGATCGCAATTATTTTCCTCGCGACTCAGAAATGAATTTTGGAAAGATTGTCGCACAGAATTGGGAATAATTCTTCAGTAATTTGGAGAGGAGCGCTCAAGCTCTTAATTCACCGGGACAGAAGATTAAGAAATTAAAGGACGCAGAACCCTTCGACAATTCGACAGACTTGTGTTTCAGTTCCTCGGAATAGAAGCGATCTCATCAGCGCCGGCACTTTGCATGTAAACTGCAAATCGAACTCCGCGGATTCATCGGCTCATATTCAACGAGCACGAATAGGAAGAAGACAGGAAATTCCTGTGGGTAGAATACCATCTGTTTTCCTCATTTTATCGGTCCCCGTTCGTTATCCGCGCAATCTGCTAGCTCGCGAATCGATTTAGGGCCTCGCGTTTTGTTCCGCGGTGATAGTTCCGATATTTTTCCGAAGGCGGTTGCTGCGTAGGGGGTGATCGAGACGCATTCGTTCAAATCCCATCGTGACACTCGATTTTCGCGACGGGAAAGCGAGCCACGAAGCTGCGCGGAGCTTGGATCGAAAGCGAGCGCGGTCGGAACTGTGCCAAAAAAATAAAAAGTAACGAGCGCCCGTTTTCGAGGGGGGTCGATAAACGACGGGAAATGAAACGGTCCTTTTTCCCTCCGGTTTAGCTTTCGTTCGCGGAAACGCGCCCTTGAAAAAAGCTTCGGCCACGCTTTCACCCGTTTATCACGGGCAACGAGTGGCTCTCGACTGTCCTGGACTCTCCGGTGATTCGATATTTGCCCGGATAAATGGTTCTCTCCGAACGAAGACACCCCCTCTCCGTGTACCATTCCCTTTAAGGTGAAACGCTGCGAACGTTACCGCGGCGAAATTTAATTAAAGATGGAGAGATTAATACTTTCCTCGCTGTTCTTTTTATGAAAATAAGCGCGGTTTATTCGCGCGATGCCACCTCTCTCGCTCGGCTAAATTGGCTTCTCGAGTGACGGGCTCTGATAGTGTTCGGGGTAGGCGAATCTGCGGAACGGAATTATGGCAACTCTTTGCGAGTCAGGATACCGTTAATGCTTTCTTCGAAACGCAAAAAATATACTTCATTTAACGACTGAGGATTGTTAGGCAAAATAAAAATGTTCTGCATTGATTGTGTGGGAAGCAGGAATAAAATAAAAATTGGTTTCATCCCTTAATGACCTGGTTACATTAAAAACAACATTACGATATTCTTAAATTTTTGTAATCCTTTACTCTTTTATATTTCACCCAATCAATTTCTTCATAAATGCATAAAGTTTCTTTACGACCCCTTATATTTTCGAAATTGCGAAGTCTATCTGCGCATGCATCGCAACCCCTTCCTCCTATGTCTCAGTACTTGTTCCAGCTTTTCAGGTTACGCAAAGTACTTATTATATGATTTACACTAAATTTACGACCGATTGAATAAAAAGGCCCCGAACTTATTTGCACATCTAATATATGTATGTAAGATCAAGACGAGGCTCAATACAAACACACACACAGTTCCTCTTCCCCAAGCAAAACATATACTGCGGCGCCCCACATCGAACGGGGCATCGTTACACGTTACAAGTCCGAATAAAAAGATACATCCCCGAAACTAAATGAGCTGTATAATCACGGCAACGCTTAAAGCGGTAACAAAACGCGGCCGAGAGTATCTTCCCATTCGTTTTCCGTGATCGGCGTTCAACGAACCGCTCCGGCCACGTTCGCCGGCGTGCTCGCGCAAATCCAGAGTTTATCTGGAAGGTAGTTTCTCCCCGATGAGCGATTCGCATGTAAACGACATCCGGTATACTGCCCTTTGGCGACCGCTCGTAAAACCGGGGGCTAGAGCCGGGCACCTGCTGCCGATCGTCGCGTCCGCCTCCTCTTTCTTTTCTGTCGACGACCCCCGGAACTTGCTGGACGCACATACTCCCAGCAATCTCAGCCCCCGGCCACCGGGAGGCGAAAGGACTGAAATTTCCGGAATAGCAAACTGCGGGGGAGGTGGCTTGAGACGACCGGCGACGAGGAGGACGCCTCCGCGGGACGAAACGCCACGAACGACCGCAAATTCTATTTGCTCGATGGAAAACGCGCACCGTGTGCCGCGAGGGCTCCCTGCAACTGTGTCCCACCCTGCGACACGACTATACAGGCTGTTACGGAGCTGGTGGCACTGCCAATAAGGGTGGCTGGGTCTTGTGGAAAGGGTGAAGGGTGGTTCTGCAAAAAAGGCAAAGATACACAATAGAATTTTTTCATGCTATTTCTGAGATAATTGACCTTGAAAAGTCGTCGAGTTGTGTCCTTATATGTAGCAGGAATAAGGGACTGCATAAAGGGAGCTTTTGATGTGGTGGTTCAACCAGGAAGTGCAGTAGAACTTTTTCTTATTAGACGCCATTTTACAAAATTGAATTTAAAATGTCGTCGATAGTATTCACGTCAATTCACGTTTGTGTACCAAGAACAACTGATTATATAAAACATTAGAAACTATTTACAAACAGTGGACATTCAATCTCACGCACATTCACACGCATTCACATATCTTTGCACACGTTCACACTCAGAGATGCGGGATCTTTGACAGCGAGAAGAAAGCTCACTGTTTCGATTTTCGATTCTCGACCATTTCTCGATCTATATTCCCACAGGATGCCATTTTTAAAAATTCACTTAAAAAATTCGTCAAGTTGTGTGACTATAGGAAGCAGAAATGTGGGACTACGTACATTTGTGCCATCAGATCGGGAACACCCTGTATTTCCTCGGCTGTTTGCTAGCGTTCGCGAGGCAGTGTGCGAGCTAGTATGCGAGTGTGTCTCCTCGTGTACGTCGCCCGATTCTAATGGATCCCCGACTCCGTCCGCTCGTAAATCCTGCCCTGCCCCCTGCTGCCAACTGACTACCCCTACCCGGCATCGATTACCGGCCAAGATATTTCCGGAATAATGGCTATTGCCGAGTTGACGGTAAACAGAACCGCGACCAGACCCTGCTCGAGTTTTTGGGAATCTCGAGAGGATCTGCCCCGAGGAGACGCTCTGGCTCTGGCTCTTCCAACCCTTTGCGCTCGAAGCCGCTTTACAATTGACAAGTCCAAGTTTGTTCGCTGGGAGTTCGATGGAAACTATTGTCGCTAACGTCGGAACGCTGTTTCACGAGAACAGTGATCAGAAATATGATACGAAATGTAGAAATCTGGATTTTCGAGCTACCGCTACAAAAGCTTTGCAAATATGACGTATTATTTATTAGTTATGCCTTTCATTGTCAATTCGATGAATAAGGTAATAACTTGACTGCGGATCTTTAAACATTTATGGTAAATTTATGAAACGCAGAAAAACATTTATGAAAGTATAATAACATTTTCAGAGTTCGGTCTTTTTATAACGAATCTCCCAATCAGCAAAGGAGACGGTTCTTCTAATCCAATTTTTAGAGACTAATCTACGAAAATGAGGAATTCCGAATCTGGAATAATCAGAAGTATCAAATTTTGATCTGCTCGAAGTTGAACACCTCTCGAAGGTGTATCTCTCGTTTAGCAAATTCGTACAAGTTTCAAGGGTCACGACATAAAACTGTGTCTTCGAGAGCTCTCTAGTTAGCTGGGACGCTTTAAGTGGAAGACAGTTCTAGTCATCTGAACTTTCACTTGAAGGTATAAACTAGATGGCTCTACAAGGGCTAGCGTATTTGCCTTGGCAGCGAGTGCTTGCTCAAAGACAGCGTATCGTTTCATATTTTTAGCACCGGTGTACGCTAACCAGTCACAGGCGGATGACACCGACCGCGTGTCCTAAAATACACCCGAGAAGTCTTTCAGTAATTTCCACCTTCTTCAACAATTTTATATCTTTATACCAATCAGTTCCAATATATTTTGTATAACATACGACAAAGACTTTCGGTATATTTTGTATAATGTAGGAACAACAAAGAATTCCGTTATATTTTGTACAACATACGACAGAGAGAAGAATAATCACTAGACTGCGGATTTTATGCATTTATAAAAAAATGGGCACGTACATTTTAAAGAAGTGGACATGTTATAAATATTTAAGGACATCAATACGTTAGTTTCAGCTTAGTAGGATAATTGAAAGAAGAATACAATTTTTATTTGTCTCCCATGTCCTGCAATCGATACAAACATTTTTTATGTTGCATGAAGATCCGCAGTCTAATAACCACTAATAATCAGGGTTATTTTTGCCCTTAACCGTAGATCTACCAGATGCTTCATCAATTACAATAAACACACAATATTGTAATTTTTAAGGACAGAAAAATTTGCATTTTCCGAGGAAATTAGAAATTAGAAATTCGTACACTAGAGAATATAATCCGAATCCGAAGAAGTGTCACCAGGCGAAGTCTTGTCCCCACTCTACCTTCCCCTTTCGCGACGCTACTCCCCACCACCGCGGCGCGGTCACGTGACGCGATCCGTAACTTTTTCCTCTCAATTCGTGTCCCCTCCCCTCGCTGATCTGAAAACTGTTCTCAGCAGTATTCCCGTAGGCCGTAGGAGTTCCCGGTTTCCATCGATCATTGCGGTCGGAACGTTGATCTCGCCGAACGATCTCGTTATCGACGACGTGGCTCGTGGTTTTCCTTTTTTACGGCACTTTGAATTCCAAAGTCTTTCCCTTAAGCAGACAAGCTGGAAGTCGCGGTTATCGTGAAGCGAAGGGGGATGATACGTCAGCCGGAGCTCATCAACGGTACGAGCATCCATCGTGAATACTAATGCTACCGCGATCTCGCACAGGGTGCTGCCGTAACCTATGGTTATAGTGGTAGCAGCTCTGGCCAACCCCCCCTGGTAATCTCGTGACCGTCCACCGTTACCCTGTAAATCCACCGTGCGTGGGTGGACGATTCTTTTTCCTTTCGACCCGGGCTCGCCTTTTGCTTTCGCGGCACGCCGACCGCGTATCGTATTCCGATGTCTAAACAGACTTTATGATTGTTATCCGGGAAATGGAGGAGTCCAATAATCACTGGCCGGGAGGCTCCTCCTCCCAAGGAGTTTGCATGATTCGGGAGAGCCACGCAAGATTACGCCGGATAAGATACGTTCGAGGGGGTCAGACTCTATTTTTGTGGTTCGCGAGGGTCGCTTTTACTGGACGATCTTTTGTTAACCCTTTCCGGCTCATGGTCAGCAGAGTCTAAGTTTCTTACTTCGCCAATGCGGCTCTCTGCGATTAAATTTATTTATATTTTGTGCGATTTTTACTGTATCAGAGTTGGGCAAAAATTTTATTTACATAAAAATTACGAACAAAGTGAGTTTTTTCCAAGTGGGTTGTAAACCCCCTTTATTCGAAATTTTTATTTCAATAAAATGTTGTCCCAACTCTGTGTGATATACATACTGGAGTCAAAAACATATTCAATAAATTCCCATGAAAACACCTTTACAATTTGAATAGTCAAATAAAAAATGGGTCATTTGACCCCTCGTGGTAGGTTCAGCGTAAATACAATCAATTTTGATTTCGCATAAGGATCCGCAGTCTAGACCGCACTGCACGGAGTGCAAACAAAAAATAAAAGGACTGGCGAAAGGGTGGCAGGGCAAGGTGAAAAGGGAAACCGAAAAGGGACAGCGTGGCCGCGCGGGAGCAGCCACGTGCTCCGAGTCGAGCATCGCCGGATACCGCCGAACACGGCCGAACGCGAGATTTCGTGTCCGTACCCGGTGTCGGAATGCTTTGCTCTCAGTCGTAGGCGCGTGCCACGTACCGTCGTGTCTCTTCTGTGGTTCGCTCATTTCCGCCCATTTGACGTTTCTCCTCGACACGTGTTCTTTGCAATTCACGCAAGCAACCCCGGACATAACTACAGCTTCTGCACTAACAATCTTCTTGCATAAAAAAGAAGATATGTGTACGAGTGTCTGTGAACTTTGACGGTTCTCAGTGACACAACTGTGCTTCAAGATACTTCAACACTCTGGTGAGAAGTCAGTGATCGGATGACAGTAACGCTGTGGGAACGATGAGGAACCGTTCGGGGGTTCATCGGTAGCGACAGTGCTCAACAGTTAAGGTAGAAATGTTGCATTTGATAATTCTTTGCGAGTGGTTTTTGGAGCAGTTGAGGAAAGCGGACGTTCGATTTTAGCCGTTGTAGAATTGTGAAAATGCAGTGACTTTTAAGTGACGAGTAGATTGCGGATCTTTGTGCATTATAAAAATTATTTGCATCAATTACGACAAATAGAAGCCACGATTCATTCTTCTTTCTATAATTTCAATAAGCTCATATAATTTTATTTCTCTACTGTTATATCTGTGGTTGATCTTCATGCAAAATAAAAATTTGCTATATTAATTACAAGAAATGGGAACCAAGTAGAAATTAAATTCTCTCTTTAATAACTTCAATGTGCTAGAAATATATTGGTATTATTAAATTGTTTTAAATCACACACCTCCATTTGTCATAAATGCATAAAATCCGCATTGTACTAATTAAGAATCGTCAAATAAAAATTCGGAGACTGGTTTACATCTCGACACGTCTCCTCGTTTGCAGCATTAAAACAAACATCAGCAAGATTCTCAACCCCTTGCCATACAATGTCGAGTCAGACTCGTGATGAAGATTCTGAACAGAGTCTAATAAATACATGTATGCTATTAATTTCCTTTAAATCGAAATCAAGAAACTTGTATTTTAATTTTGTTAATGCACAGCTATTGGAGAACATAAAGGCGTATAATAGATATAAAGTTTCTCCTGTGTTAGTTAGATTAAAAATGTTTTAATCACTGAAATCGTAAAATAAATCGTAGGGCAAGAGGTTAACTTACAGTATTCGAGGCTCGCAGTCAGTCCCCGGGCCTCCGGTTCCGGTAGGTACCCGAAAACAGGTGAAATTAGAACAAAATTCGCATCTCGACGTCGCGAAAGATCTCGTCGATGTTCGTTCTTTGTTTCGCGTGTCAGCTCGCAGTATTTTCTGGACGGAACACAGAGATCCGTTTGATTTATCGCGACGATTATTCGCGCGACAAGAAACACGGAACACCGGAAAGGATGCTAAAGCGGAACAGAGGAAGAGAGTGAGAGAGAGAGAGAGAGAGAGAGAGAGAGAGTTCTACGCGGGTCGACAGTCTTTGAAGATGCGCCAATTAGCGGGCAAGCTTCCAAGTCTCTTCGAGGGGGGGGGGGGGGGGGGGGGAAGGGCCCCGAGGACCGTGTGTACCATCGTGGCCCTTTCGGGCGCGCAACTCGCGTTGCGATTTTTAATTAGCTCGCGTCCGAGGCCAGGACACGAGATTAAAGCGCCGCGACGCGTACTTCACTGTTGCGTTTAAGTCCTTCGTGTGCCGCGCGCCGGAAAATCTGTCGAGCCTCTCGCGTTGCGAGGATTAAAGAGGAAAGGGTTCCCTTTGCCGCGGGTGCTTAACGGGGAATCGACGGGAGCCGTTTCTTTTTTTTCGAAAAAAAGACTGCACGCGCTCACCCTTTCATTCGAGCCCAGACGACGCGTAACTTCCTTTTGCGAAACATTTTCATTCTTTATTTTCTTTATAATTCACCCCTCGTGCGCTATAATCGAATTAAATAATGAAGTCAATCCACTCCATAACATCGAGTCATACTCGTCACGAAGATTTCGAGCAGAATCTACTAAATATGTTTGTTATTTATTTTCTATAAATCAAATTTTACTTTGTCGTCCAATCTTTCTGTCAAGAAAAGAATTTTGTTAAGAAAAGAATGGTTTCTGTCAAGAAAAGAATTTTCCAAAGGTTTGGCAGACGTTTGAGTGTATAACATTTTCGAGAAAAAATACGTCTTCAGTTTCTTCAAATTTATTGTCGTGCGATCATTTTTACCACGTTTTTATTAGTTCGCTTTCTTTTTACGAAATTAACACAGTTTATATATAGACAATTTTTCGAAGAAGATATAATTAATTCGAATTCAGTGATTGAGTTCCTATTTTATTTTAATGTAAATTAATTTTTCCTGCCAAGAGAAATATTCATCCAGGAAAACATGTATTTTTATGGAGATTCACAGTTTCTTTCCAGCAATATGTTTTATGATCGGTTCTTTGCCTCGCAATTTAATGTAAATAATTTTTTATTGAACGTTCTGATAAGAAACAAGTGTTCTTCATAAAACACCAGTGTCATTTTATGAATATTTTTTTCCTATCATCGTAGAAAGTAGTAATAATTGTAGACTGTTTTTAAACAGATCGATGTCCACATCGTGTAAAATTTAATTCACAAGAAGACACTGTAACGAACCTGAAACGTATATTGTAATAATAAAGGTAAAAGAATATTCCGTACAAAGTAACACTGAAAAATGGGAGACCTATAAAAATAAAGATCTATAAAATGAAATCAACCGAAACTGGTCACAGAGACGTGCTAGAAGACACTTCGATGAACTGCCGCCGTATAAGGAAGCGGAAAAACGAATAAGAGTAAGCCGGTTGCGGAATAAAAATAACTATACGAGCTAAATAAAATTTAATGAAACGGACGTAACGTGCAGGGCGAGCAATTAATGTGAACGCTGTTATTAACTCCAATATACTCTGCAAAAAGGTGATAAAAAATCGGGTCTATGTCCTGAATGAGCGGTTACCGATCTGAATCCGGCGAAGCAGGTCTCGGGGACGCATCTCACCGGTTCTGGGCTTGTCGGTTCGAGACAAATTCCGGACGAGCTTTCCGAAAAGAGGGATCCCTATCGGAGTCCAGATCTCCAGGAGCCTGGTCCAGGTCGCCGCGGGCATGCAATACGAATCTTCTCGGATCTCTCCGGCTCCTCTTTATCTTTCACTCCCCCTCCCTCTCCCCCCCCCTCTCTCTCTCTCTCTCTGTCTCTCTCTGTTGCCGTTTACCCGAAAGGGATTACTTTCCCATTAGGATCTTGTCTTTCGTGGACAAATAGTCGAAACTTGAGCCCGGCAGCTACCGGCACGGCGATTTTTCCCTCGGGCTGGTGGATCGTCTTATCAGGGACTCGACAGGAGGCCTCTTCGATTTTTTACTTTATCGCCGGCGAAACGAATCCCTCGGAATACCCTTGCTTTATGGACCGGCCACGGAACTACGCTTCCACTGTCTCTCACTTTTATTTCGGCCAGTTGAAAATGATGAACCTGCTGCCAGAGATTACCGTTTTACAGCTTCGTGCCGTGTCCGGACCCGGCTCCGAACTTCGAAATTAATGTTCTGGAGAACAGGTTCTCGAGCTTTCTTTCTTTTTATTGCGGATTGAGACATTCGTTTTGACAAATGCGCTCTCGCTCGTGGATTATTATCGAAGCTCTTCGGTCGGCCAGACTTGGGTTTTGACGTCTGTGTTGCTCCGGGTGTCTTGAAGAATGGGTGAAGGCTTGGTAGACGTTCGTTCCTTTGAAATACATATGTAGACACTTTGGTCAGTCGCCAAACGCTTGATTCTTTGGAAACAAAATTTGTCCATGATGCAGCTTTAATTGTAAATACACATGAAAGCAATCCTTTGAATACAATCGCTCTTAAATGTACATTGTACATTTTTCTTAATTATTTCCAAGATGATTATTTAATAAGTATTTTTTATTTGGTTCCTGTGTCTTACAATCAATGCAAACATTTTTTATTCTGCATAAAGATCCGCTGTCTAATGGGTTACCCTGGGTTGGTTGATAACTCATTTGGCCGACACTGTTTTCATTGACGATGTGACCGTGTTAGTGTCGGCCAAATCGTGTCAATGAAGACATTTGTCGATGATTTGACCGTGTATATGAAAACAGTGTCGACGAGTTACTGTCCATTACTGTTATCGTCCATTCCGGTTGCTTAAATAATTCGTTCCACGAGAGATTTATCCAGGAAGAATCATTTATGCATTCTGTAACAATGGTGGCAAGTGGATCTTCGTTAACGTTCGTAATTCATTTCGACCAGAATTGTCTCCATCTGTCATTTTTCATGAAGCCATCACCGGGCGAGAATCGTCACTTTTTCGCTCGCGTGACGTCTCCGAAGTGAAATTACACCCTTCTCCATCTCTCTCTCTCTCTCTCTCTCTCTCTCTCTCTCTCTCTCTCTCTCTCTCTCTCCCTCTGCGTTCCTCCCCGGCGAGAAACTCGTCGGAAATAATAGTCGTCTCATCAGACGGAAATGAATGCTTTAGATTACTATGATAAGCTGGTAAGCGTGAACCTTAGATGTAATACCGACCTCCCGGCACCGGAGCTCCCTGCGTGGTTGACGACTTCGTAACCTGAAGATTCGTCAACGTCAGACCCCATTAGCAGCCGTCCCTTCGCCCACCGTCAACTCTCGTTAATTCCCTCTTACGGTGGGTGTACGCTCGGCTCTGTTCAACTGTATCGTCGAATATCGCGATCGTTCCACGCCGAACGACCGAAATGATCGTTTTCGAGGATCTCGTAAACCCTCGCGATCGTACAAAGCCCCGAAATGCCCCTGAAGAGACCTCTAACGAGGCTTTTTTCTCTGAACCTCCCAAATCTTCTCAATTAACTCACTCTTGAATAATATCTAAAAATGCAGCAGGAGTAAAATCGTAATTGGACATTTATTATTGGCGTCGGGCAAATGTTCTCGTCGGTGAGAAAACCAAAAGAAATTTTCACGTTTTGGAAGAAGATGAGACAATTAGGGGACCAGAGGTGAGGACGAGGCGACCGGTTGATTTTGTCTTGGCTGTACAGCTTGGAACAACGGTGTTGGCATCGCTTGTCGCTCGCCACCGAGATAAAGGTTAATTTACCACCGTTACATGTAGGCTGGAGGGCCCACCGTGCTACCAGGCGAACGTTAAACACGCGTTGCAAGTTCGTTTCCACGCGAAATCGTAAACTCGGCCGAAAGCACCGGTTCCCTGCATTTTCGACCGTTTTTCACGACCCAGACGATTACAATGCATCACGAAGATAAGGGGCTTCTCGATTAGGGTGTATTCTTAAGTGCCGGGCTTCGACTGTACTCGAAACTTGCATTACCACTTGACGAATCACTGTACCGCCCACACACACGCGCACTCTGCCGTGTCGACTTTCAATATGAACGATATGAAACGTTCTTTGTTTTAAAGTTGTTATTTTAAGATTTATCGTCATTTCCGTCTTCGAGATTGATACCGGTGAATCTTTTATAACTTCTCCTGAAACAGGTACCTAAAATAGTTTCTGTACTGACCTCTTTTCTCTTTTCTATTTCAGGTGAGTTCACTGCTTGATTATTTAATCGTCGTCGTTAAACAATTGGTCAATTCTTTTACCTGATTACCTGACAGCAACAGAAATTGGTGAGTAATAATTACTTGAGTACGACTTGTTACGAATTGACGAAATGTTAAGAAAGCGTGTATAAACAAAATTGTGATTGAATGATTCTTTAACGTTCAAGAGGAGGATCTTGAAAGTATGCTTTCCGTATCAAACTGATTCTGAAGGAAATATTGACAATAAACCTCCTAGACGTTGAAACGGTTCTTCAATATTGATAGGACGCTTCGATACGCTCCTACACGATCAATATTTCCATCAATATGGTCCTCCGTTAATATTGACTGTGTTTGAATATTATTCATCGTTTAGAGGCCACTTTAATAGTTCAGTTAAGGGATCGTCGACAAGATTCATCACCTCACTCCATCTTAATCAAATAAAAATAATGGAAACCCATAGAGTCTGTGGTCCAACTATGACCGATTCAAGTTTAAACATCCGCCGACGCCGGAGTTAATCAAATCTCCGGAATGAATGATGAACATTCGCTTTTACGATCAATAGGTATGCGAAAACGGTAATCGACTCCCCGCTGCGCGAACTACCGTGTCCTCGCGAAATTTTTCAATCCACACGCGAGGCGTTCAACAGGGACGACAGAATATTCGTAGAAAGTAGTTTCACGTGTTCGCGTGTCCTCAACGCGATGCAGTTTATAGCCCGGCTATGACACACAATGATTTATCGCGGAACGTAAAATGTTTCTTCGTTTTCTTCCTCCCTCGCTTTCGGGCTTTGTCGCGCGCTTTAATCGGCGACTTTTAATGCCCGACGTCTGCCTACACTTTAACCCGGTGTTCAGGTAATAAACATTCCTTAACCAACATCGGGGCTCCTTCGGGTTCCCTCGTAGTACTTGTTGGCAACTATCGTGTATCAACTTCCGCCATAATCGCGCAACTTTGTTTCCGTTATTGGCAGTTTCAATAAAATTACCTGCTTTCAATGAGGCGCGTGCCATTGGGCAGTTTCGATCAAATTGTATGACGTTTATGTCGTTAGGATGGACCTCGGACATTTCATTCGCTGTACAATTTCACCACTTGCTTTAATATTAATCCCTTGCCGTATTTTGACCAGCCAGACTCGTGATGAAGGTTTTTAACAAAGTCTAAAAAATACGAACGTTACGCCCTGTAATGACATGACACCCTGTATTTTAAATGATACCAAGTGGTCAGCATACCGCAGGGGTTGTTTTTCCTGACGTTTTCAAAAACACGTTCAAACGAACAGGAACTTAGAAGGTCGATGAACGTCAAACTTAAATTTCGTTTCTAACCCCTTGCCGCGTCGTATTTTAACGAGTCAGCCTCTTGATGAAGATTTTAAACAAAGTCTAACAAATATGAATGTTACACCTTTCTTTTTAAATGAAATAAAATTTGATTCGTTTGTAATCAATGTTTAAGCATTAAAATAAATGTAGCCATACAAAAAATATAAATTTTCTTTTCTCTTCTTCGATATTTTTCGGGATAAAGACTTTTTAAACACTGTAACTGTAAAGAAACTGATCCGGCAAGGGGTTAAGGAGACTGCAAAATCGGTGGAAAGCGTCTTTCGTAGCAGGGGGTGAGAATTCTATAAAAATTGAGGAAAGAAAAATTGTGGGGACCCAGCGAGGGTCACCGGATCGACCAGACCAACCGTGTAGCTTTTATTGCGGCTAAGGGAGGAAAACCCGGCTGTCAAGGCTTCAATCAAGAGTTCGCGTCCAAAAACGTCCGCGGACGGAAGCCCGTGTCACCCTCTCGGCTGCGCGGCGCGTTTCAAAATAGCTCGTCGTGCCCAGCAGGTTCTCCGTCAGTCAGAATTCACAACAGGACGGAACGGGGATCAGAATATGGCCTTCGTCCTGCGGAGCTGCGAAGGGGAGTATCGTTCGAAGATCGCGCGTTCAGCTTCTATTTCTGTCGGATCGTGCACGCTGCGACGCGGAGCCATCCGTTCCGACGGATATTTTTAAGGTTCACACCGTGTACAGGGTGAACCGTTTGCGGTCGGTCTGACAGCGACATCATGATTCGACGAGTGATTCGGTTTTACTCCGTTTAGAGGAGAGATGTCAACTGTCGATAGATTTCTCACGCTAGATTCAATGCTTAGGTCGTTGCACGTGAAATGTCCGATTTCAGGATGGAAATTTTGCGAAGTGTTTCAATCAAGAAATATTATAATGTACAGGTTACAATGTGATTATCGTGTATCCGATCTTTTTTTACAGTGATAGAAAACGCTCAAAAATATAGATGACAATCTAAAAATTGAGGGAGGTGAACGACCAAAACATTCAATTTTAGTATAACCGAACTTGTCATTTTATAGATAAATTTGTATATTTTATATACAGGGTGAGTCACTTAACGTTGTATATAATTATTTTATTTATTATATAATAAGGGGCTTCGAAAATTAGTGAGGGATTAACGAGTAGACTGCGAATTTTTAATGGTTGATGCAAAATAATAATGTTCTGTGTCTGTATATGGACTAGGAGCTACTTAGAAAGGGGAAAAATTCGTACCGGAAAGAGTAAAATAATTTCGGATGGATCGAATCAGTTGGAACACCCTATATATGAGCTCTCGCCGGCCGTTTCCCCGCGGTATCTCCTTGTGCGGTATATGTATACATATGCACGCGGGAACCGTCGCACCGCAATATTTTCAACCTGCCGTCGCCTCTCGAGACTTTCTCTTATCCTCGTAATTCACTGCGAGCGGCGGATGCTTCTTCGCGTTTGCCGGAAAACCTTCGGGCGACTCCGATACAGTGGACCAGAGGGATGTTGTTAGCGATGGGATCTAGCGTATCGCGAGATGTATCGAAACACGCGGCACCGCGAATCGCTTATGCTCGAATATTATACCGGGTGCTACTCGCAATAAACATCTCTTGAAACTTCGTATAGATACCAACGAAAGTTACAGCCGAAAGTTTATCCGTTTCGAACGAGCTGTAATTAACCCTCCGAGCCGACTGCGAGCCTCGAGGCGTCTCATCCCGACTTGCCACGGAGAGATCGTTATCTTTCATCTTTTTTCTCTCCTCCCTTTTGTCTGACAAACCGATCCTTCGGGATTCCTCTGTATATGTAGTTCTTTAATTCTGGACAGCCCACATTTATGACGAGACTGACATAAATTAATTTTTTTTCGTAGTGTACATTTTAATAATAATATTTAGTGTGGCTTTTCACTTTATTTGCGCGAGAGGTGTTGCATTCGCAGCGAAAGAATTTCGTCAAAAAAAGATAGTACGACAATAAACTTGGACTCATTTTGAAGCTTGAATCCTCTATTTTCTCTATTAATTGTTAAACTTTTCCTGGAAAAATTTTGCAGGATGTAACAAGTGAAAACCTGAGGGCACGTTTGTTCTTGAACATGCCAAAAGTTGAAACGTTTATAAAATCGTAAAAAAATGTTTCGTGAGTGGATCCACCGCGAATTTGAAGACTGAAGGTTCCCCTTTAAAACAAGATCTCAACGATTAATGTACGATTATTTTTGACTATTTTATGGAACAAGAACGAGGAGCATCAAGTATTTATCAAGACGCTCCTTAACTGTTTCTTACCGTAACACTTAAAGCTTCATTCACTGCATCCAATGAGGCCGAAGCAATTAAGCCTTGGACCGAACCTCGGGTATTCGGAACGGGATCAGATAATTTCGCATCTTACCCCGGCATCGCAAAAAATTGAGAAAAACTTTCACATCTCGGCGAAGTAATAAGTTACAACAAACGATTCCAGCTAGCTTGCGTAACGTTCGTTCGAAGAGATTAACAGATGTTCAACCGAGAAGCATCAAACATCGCTTACGCGAGACGAATAGGGGAAAGTTCCACCGCGATTTATTGGGAACGAGGAAACGATAAAAACGAAAGAAAAGTCAAATTAAGAACGACCTGTTATTGGGTCCGAGGGACGGAATTAGACGGGGCCGGCAGAGAGGAGAGAGAAATATTGCGTCAAATATTTAACTTAGACAGCCGTGTGCTTATCGGGGGTTGATGCGGGGAGGGTGACGAGGAAATCGGTCTCTTCAACTCGTAGATCCCGAGATCGACAAATACGAGAGATCCAATTACTAATGACCGAGTGGTTAAACAAAAATTGCCATCTCGATGCCTCCCTGAACGTGACTCACGGCTCCGTGATTGAGTCTTGTTTGCATGGAGATTGAATCTAATGGGACACTCAATGTCTCTAAACTCATTATTTTTAGGGTGTACTAATTGGTCTTCCTCAAATTTACGCAGCCATCTATTTTAGCAGCCATCATTACTAACCCATCTAGTCATTCCAATATTAACACATTACCGACTGGCGATTATTGCATAATTTTGAAAAATCTATGGTACGTGGCTCAACATTTTTTAACGGAACCTTCAATAGCAACTAACAAGTTGAACTAACAAGTGAACTAACAAGTCACCCAAAATAACGTCATCTAATAGTTTCATTTAAGATTGCAATGTGAAAGGAAAATGCTTTCTTTTGGTGCAGTACAATTATTGAAAATCCTATTAATAGGCTTCCGGTAGGTAAAGTGTTAATATTAACGTTGATATTGTCATCACTAGACTGCGGATCTTTATGCATTTATGAAGAAATTGGTTAATTTATATTAATTAATATTAATATTAATGTGGGTTAAGCGGGACGACAATATCCAGTAAATTTTTATTGAGCGTTAATATTAATATTGTAATTACTGGATAGGTAAGTTAGTTTATTAGGTAAATGTGGTACGTTATCTTTCAACAATTTTGTTCTCCCAGAAACTGTCGTTCTACGCTCGGTCTTGTTTCTCGAAGAAAAAATGTTTTATATTTCGAAGTTCAGTAAGCATTTTTATGTCCAGTCTCTCGGAGAGAAGCGTGAAGGGAAACAAAAAGGAAAGGGAAACATGAAATGGGGCTCACTCGAAGGATTCGATTCCCTCCTGGATTTCCCTGTCAATGGCCACGGTTTCTCTTGATTTCTCGATTTTCCTCCGCGACACCTTCGCGCACCAGGGTAAATATTTGATGCGATTTTTCTTTCTCATCCCTCCGACGTTCATCCGACAGACATTCGGATTCGCACCCTCGTTACATCTTACCTTCTCTGCCTTTTTTTCTCTCGCTCTCCCTATCGAAGTTAGCACGTTTTCAATGATAATCCCCTTGTCCTCCTTCCCAGCGGTCTTCTTCTTTCGGTTTGTTAAACATTTACGGCCGCCATTGTTGCCGCGGTTTACTTTCTCCCCCTGTCTCAGTATTTTCTTGATTTTTCGGGTTCTGTGTCTCTCGAATGAAATAAAGAAAATCCATTCCAGTACTTCGACCGTAGATGTTTCTATGAATAAATATTTACATACGTCTCCCGGTCGATAAATAAAATCTTTCTGTATTAATATTAAATTTGGAAAAACAACAATCGCGCTAATAAGAACGAATCTTTATGCTGCATACAGATTTTTGTAGATTCTTTTAAATTTAACAAGTTTGTATTTCAGACACATATACGAGCAATCAAATATTTATTCTAAACATTGATCACAGTAAATGAGGCCGACTACAAATGTATAAAAATCTACATTGCACAAATCGTCATCACAACTTGTTCGTATAAATTACAAGAAATGGGAGTTACATGAAAATTGATTTCTTCCCTTAATAATTTTAATAGGTTGTAATTAGTGTACCTGTCATATTAAATTCATTTCATATTTCTTCTATTTTGTGTTTTTGCCTGCTGTAATTAATAGACTGCGGATTTGATATATTTATGGCAAAAATGAGTAAGTGCAATTTGAAAAAAATAGGAGAATTAAAGGAATTGAAAAATACGAAGAACGCTCTTTCAGATGGCACTAAAACCGGGAAGCAATTCGAATTCAGTCAGAATTTATGATCGTAGGAAAAAAGGGAAGAAACTTATTTTGAACACCTAATATTTTGACAGCAAGTCTAGTAATCCAACTATAATTCTAAACCAAAGAAGAATTGCTTCAATATCCTCAATTCTGTAGATCTCGACAAACCTGAAAAGTGTTCTTACGTCAATCACGCGAACACGAAAAGTGTAGAAAAAGATTGTACGATGCGTCGACGATCCAGATGATCATGGGCGTATGTGGGAAAAATAAATAAATGTATCCAGTTTCTTGGGGCTTCTGGGCCGTTGCTCTGGCATGGCGTAACGTTCATCCGAGGGAAATCGCGGCACACGTGCGCCTCAAAGAGGGAAAATATCACGTCTTAACCGTTTCGAGGGTTGCGGAACGTGTTCGTCGAGGGGCATAAGGGGTGCGAGGGGTGATTCGTCGCGTGCGCATATGGTACACGTATCATTGCGGTTCTTCTGTGTTTATCTACCCTCTTGCTCGCTGCAGCAAGAGAAAGAATAAAGAGGCACGATAAGAATGGCGATTCGCGCGTCCACTGTTCAAGATACCGTACGCCGGAAAACCTTTATGATTCCGGCAGCGGGGGGGGGGGGAGAGCGTAAGGAATTGTTCTACTGGAAAGAATGGAGACGGGAAACGGCTCGCTTAGGCTCCTCCTGTTCGCGACTATTGGAACACCTGCCGAGCACGACGAGAAATATCCTCCGCGAAGATTACGAATTTTACACCGGACTTTAGAGTGTCCCCTATTAACATAAGCGTCGCCTGTCCAGTTTCGCGGGAATCTCACCATCAAGTTGCGATCTTTGTTACCTTCTTTCCTCGCCGATCCTGATCCTTAGGAGGCCGAGAGATAGTGGTAAGTAGATTGCGGATTTTATGCGTTTATGACAAGACTGGGAGGAGCCATTTGAAACGGTAAAAAGAATAAAATAAGTTAACGTGTTTCGGACTGTAAACATCTTTACGGTACCCTCAAACTGTAAAAATGGGCCTGCCCGATGCAGTTCTTATAATAATTCCTAAAAAGATCTTAAAAAATCACAATGGTTTAGTCAAATACTTTGTTGAAATACTTTATTCAGTCCGGTCACGAATTTACAGTTTAAAGTTTACATTTTAAAGTTTACAGTTTAGGAACGTCAATATTTTATCATCGACTTGTTGAAATAATTAGAGCAATTTATGAATGATTCCTGGTTTTTGCAACCGACGCAGAAAATATCTATTTTGCATAAAAATTCGCAGCCTAACAGTAAACATCTTTATGAATAATGGAGGACCGTTGAGCTTCCGATCTCGCATTATGATTATGCTCTGGACTATGCACTCTGCCTACCCTTATCGTAATTGGTCCTGCAAACCAATTGAGTACTTGGGGAAAAAATTAGATCATGGAATATGTGCGCTGGTAATAACGTAAAATAAAATTGTATCTCGTTATTGATCATCGCCTGTTCGCCTTAAACGAACTGGTAATAAATATCACTGGTAATAATTCTTCTGTATAGGTGGAATTGTAATAATCCTAGCAACGATTCATCAATCAATTGGGGATAAGAAGACTATTGAATTTACAGCCCCTCCATCTTTTTTATTTTTCGAAAACCCATCAGCAGATTCCACCTCGAAAATAGCTTTCACCAATCTTACGAGAAACGCCGACTACCAAAGCAGGATTTCGTCCTATCGATCCTCCCCAATCTTTAATATGCTCGGTTCATCCTTCATCGATGGATAATGGTGGCTCAGGATCGTATACAACGTTTATCCGTGGCATTCTCAATCTTTCGACCCCCTATTCGTTGTTGCGTAGAGAATACGGATTTTTCTTTCAGAATTTGAAATAACCACAGGTACCCCCACCCGTCCACAACTAAAACCTATCTTTATTACCTTTCTTATCCGTAATCCGTACATCACAAATTTCACCGATGTCTAACTATGACGCCTCAAGATCTAAAAATTCAATTTTAACTCTTTGCACTCAGTTGTCCCCTCTGAGGCATCACTAAAAATTGCTGTAGCATTATTCAAAATATTGTTTACATTATTAAATCTATCGGTATCTAATCAATTAATAAACATTTAGGTATTGTACGAGGCATTATACCTATTTCATATCCATAAAATTTCAGAAATCATAGGGAATGGAAATATTCCAGATCCGAAGAAATGTTGTATAAAACAAAGCACAGTCAATTACTAAATTAATATTTCATTGGCTAGAGTATAACCGATAAAATTAAACAACACTTTCTGTTTGTTTATTATATTGAAGTATACCCGTAGGAAACCTGTTTCAAAAAATGGCGTATTCTTTTATGCTCTGTTAAGTGATAACAGAGTTTTGCAGAATTACAATTGAATTACTCCAGGAATTATAATTAGAAGGTAATTGAAATACAATGTAATTTAATTGCGCAAATGAATTACAATGTAATTGAATTAGAATGCTACGGATGAATATTAGAACCTTCCCGATTACAAAAATTTTCATCAGACAAGACAAGAGAAATTCGCAAAAATTAACGAATAAAAAACATTTGGAAGGAGGGAGTACCTCCTCAAGACACAACACTAGTTCGAAGGGGTACAATCTCAAGGGGGCAGGAATCCGGAGAGCTCGTTGCTCGGTTCTCGGGAGTGTCGTTACTCGAAGCCGACTGGGCGACGCAACGCGAATCGAAATTCGCGTTTTACATATCCCGGCGACGTGGATCGCGACACATGGGGCCCTCCCGCACGAGAACGAGGAAATTTGATGTACTAACCGTTTGCGAGGGTTATGAGCAGGCGAGAGAGACGCGTTAGGGTGACACGGTACGCATCTGGTGTACGTTTCGTTCGTGATAAAAACGTGCTCGCTTACTCGCGTCGACGAGAGAGGGGTAGCACGGAGAACAGAGCCCGGTAAATCACGCCGGACCGCATAAGCACGATCAAAGAATCGATTTCGACCCCCTCCGAGGACACTTGAGCGTATCCTCTCAGATAGTCTTTCCCCGATCCAGATGCGTTTTGTCGAAATTGTCTGATTCATTTACTTTTTAAAATTTTTTCCTCTTATCCCTAGATGAACAAACTTTGGGATTTTTTTAAAGGGAGGTATTGGAGTTGAATTGGCACTTGAATTTTTTTCAGCAATTGTGATAAGTTTTGTTGAAGTTGTAGCAGTGGGAGTAATAGCTTTGACAATCATGTATCGAGAAAAATGCATTCAAAACCTATTGCAATTTGCATTTCCAGAATTTTTTAGAAGAGAAGTATTGAGTATTTCAATTTGAAATTTTACAGGCTTATTAACTGATATTTGAAGAATGAACTCAAATTTGTTAAAGCAATTATAATTATTTTTGTCGAAGTTACAACGGTGGGAGTTAGAGCATTCGAAAAAGAAGGTTTGCTCTTGTTATTGTTGCTATAACATTTCTCATGAATTCTCTATTTCTTTCGATTTCGTATGAATACTCCAAAAGATAGATACAGTAGGATCACTTAAAATATTAAATAGTTCAGTCACTCAAAAAATGTACCATTACGCCAGAGTGCAATTATTTAGTGATTCGCTAAGATGTATTTTAGTTTTTGTCAAAGTTTTTCCCACCCCCTAGTGTCTATAATAAATGATGGAAGCATGAAAAGTTGGATCACGACAATGACCGCACAGATTTCGTACGATCATGAAGGGTATCTGATTTGTTGGAGAACGAAGACCGATCGCCGTCACTTTTTGCAACAGCCAAGGCAAACAATTGGGTTCGAAGGTTCCAGGAAATTCGGTTGACTAAGCGCGAGCTTAGATAAATCAATAACCGGCTTCTTTTCCAGGGAACCTGAACCCACAAAAATTGCCCCTGGAACAACCCTTCCCCGGTATCGAACAGCACGCGATCGTATCGAGGACAACAAACGAGCGTTTTACGGGCCATAGCTAGATAACACTTCGGAGGGTAAACAAGACTATGACGCGCGGAATCAGCGTTTCGGGTTTCGAGAATGGTTAAACGCGCATATAATTTTCTCTCGTTTAAATATTTTCTCTTATTGTTAGTCAGCAACTCGAACCTTTCAAAATTTCGTATCTGATTGACGCATGTGAATGTGAAGCATTTTTTAATCGCCAAATTCCATAAAACTGCTTATTAAAGTTAATCGATAAGTAAAGATGTTAGTATTTTTCAGAATTTGGTAGTATTAATATTTAAAAAATTTGTATTATTTCTAATATGTGGTAAAATTAGGATTTTTGCATGAAAATTTAGGCTATAAATTTATATAAATACATATATTCTTATACGTCTTTAAAATTCGAGATGTAGATTTCTCCAGTGTTATCATTTTTGTACTTTTCAAAATTTTATAAAGGACTAGCATATACAAACAACAGATTCCCATGAATTCTACAATAAAAATTGATGTTTGTCTTCATCGGACCCACTGCACAGTCATCTAAAATCTTCGCAAACGCACTTACAACTTTCTTTCCGAAATTTGAAGTCTAAATATTTCGAGCGAGTGCATCATGCGACAGAAAAATACTGATTTATATTCACCAAGGCACGTTTGTTTTGTACCGAGTAAATTCACTGAACACGTACAATCAGTAAACGTTTGAATATTATCATCAGGCACAAGCCGCGGTGTTCGTAAGTAGGACTACAGCTAGCCAGTCAGAGGCAGAGCTTTCAGAAAAATGGCAGCTCTCAGGTACGCCGATGTACCAGGCAGCAATTCAGTGTCATCGTATATCAAAGCGCGTGGCTGAAGGCAACAATAGTGTCGAGGATTTACAACACTTGTCCGCGTGATTCTCACAGGCTTATATGCAACATCGAGGAAGCTGTCTGTGGCGCGGTTAAATGAAGCTACCGCATGATTCAAAGTACATGCACCACCGAGGCGGTCAGGAAGTTTCTCGACTATATTAACAGTTGTGGAACAGCTGTATAAATGTTTAAGAACTTGAGCGATATTCAATCTTGGGTTTTATTAACCTCGCGCTATCTCATTGTTGGACCTGCGGGCTCTCGAGATACTTGATGCGCGAACACTGTCCCCTTTCGAGATTTATATGCTGGTCACTGACACTTGTAGACGCGTATTGATACCAGCGAACTGGTACCAGTAGCTGTAGATAATTATAGACGGTTCAAAATGATACTCGTAAAACTCAAGATTCATGGGCCTGGTTCAGGACACTCATAGACATTGATGTCCATCTACAGACAACTGCAGCTACCCACAGACATCTACAGATAACTGCAGCTACTCATAGACATTCACAGACTTCATTGGGCGATAACAGACACCCAGACAGAGACCTGTTATCTCCGCGGGATGATGATCGTAGTGGAGGTTCGTGTCCACGTCCAGAGGATCGTGCACGTCATGTACAGTTTTGGGTGATGGTAGGAAGTTCAGACATCCGCAGACTTGATTGGACGATTACAGACACCCAGACAGAGCTGTTCTCTCCTCGGGAGGACGATCCTACTAGAGATTCATGTTCGGGCGATCATGTTCAACATTTACAGTTCTGTGTGGATTTGGAGGGTCATCCAAAGACCAACTAACGACATCCATGGACATCAACAACAGTTGAAACAATTCATGTCCATGTACAGCCAACTACAGACACCTACAGATTTCAGTATGTAGACACGCAGACAATTGTAGATAACGGTCCTACTGATCCTAGTGGAGATTCATGTCCATGTCCACGCGATCGTGCACACGATGGACAGCTCTGGATGACGGTGGGGATTGAGGGTCGCCTATCGAGCACCCCAGCCGATCGAAGCCCTAGGTTTCCGCATCGTTTAACACTGGCCTGGTGGACTCGTGTGACAGTGTCTTCGGCTTCTTATTAGTCATAGCCGCGGCGGTGGTAACGGCGGCAACGATGGGTCGAGAGAACCCCTCGTGGACAACGTATCGAATGTACGCCGATGCATACACGCGCAGGAGGAGCCTAGCAAAAGGGGGGCCTGTGTGCGAGGGGGCGCGCCCCTAGCTAGCATGCACCCCGCTAGCTAGTGTTTCGCTCGACGCTTACCCGTTCGCCTGATCCTCCGTCGCCGCGCTAACAAAATAACAAGAATATCGTGTCCTTCCGTTTACTCGCCGCCACTTTTTTCCTCTATCTTGCGATTTTTCGCGACGCGAGGGTGTTCAGTTTAGTCTAACACCGGCCGGTCGAATCGCTTAGGGTGAAGCCGAGGTGGCTCTGGGGCGCCCGAGGACCTAGTTTCTCCGCGTCGAACAGCCCAACCTTCGGAACAACCTCGAGGATGTTTGACTAGGATGGGATCCGCGTGATCATCCAAGGGTGGATCTCCGAATGCTGGAGAATTGCTGACGACAGCCTCTTCTTTCGTTAATTGAATGCAGTTTGTGACGTGTCCGGATGCTGATGGCCGATGAACTGTGTCGAGAGACTATGGTGGAAGTGGATGTTACTGGTCCTTGCTGGTGGCGACAGTGTCTGGGGGAATTAATCGTGACTGTTCTCGGTTTCTAGATTGCTATGTTTGTTTGTTTTGCTTCGTACGCATTTATCCTGTTGCCTCGTGGAAAGAACGTGGGAGTATTCGAGAACTGAGGGGATGTGTTTGAACGATGAAACCCTTGATACAAAAATTTGAGGGCATCAATCATCTCTGGGAGGAAGAGATTCGTGATAATCGCGAGTGGAGAATAGACTGAGATTGTTAATCAAATGTTTCTAGTAGTAAAGACAAGATTATCCATTTTTATGATAAAAGGTGTGACCAACTCAATTTTAAAAAAGAATTCTAACAATATTGTCACCAAGTCAATTGTAATTTGTGTAAAAAATATCAGTATTTAAAAAAGAATTCTAACAATATCGTCACCAAGTCAATTGTAATTTATAAAAAAATGTCACTATTTAAAAAAGAATTCTAAGAATGGTGTTACTAAGTCAATCGCGTGTTTTATCAAGAGAATGTCAGTATATAAAAAGGAATTGTATATTTAAAGAAGCTCTATTAATTATGTAACAAAGCCAATATTTTACAAGAAAGATTTTCCTGAATGGAGATAACTTTCTAATGGCAAGCGGGGATTATACAATTTTTTACCGAAGATTGCCGATAAGAGAGACTGAGTATATCGATTAACTAATCTTCCCGGGAGATACGTCGGTGCACTTCGTTAGCTGCATTAGCCAGAGACCGCAAGGAAGCGTCGGTAATAAACGGGGGAGGATGGCAAACAGCTTGGCTCGGTTCGATACCTCGATTTATGTGTCGTGGGGTGGACACTGGCAATAATTCGCCGCTCAGCGGCGACGATCATGGAGACCGTCACTCGTGCCTTCGTTTCTTCTCCCGCGTCGTCGCTTATTGTTAGACAGTATCTTTTTGTGCTTCTGAAACAGCCCGAACGGAGAAATGAGGCGGCTGTCGCACACGCAGTTCTACACCGGCGAACGTGTCAGGTGGCAGATGACCAATGTGCAACACTCGCGAATTGGATTCGCGAATATCAGGTAATGTCGCGCGCGTTTCCATCATCTCGGAAATTTCTTACTCATCCTTGGTCTTTTCAGGGGTTGCGCACGTCGTACGCATGTCGTCGTCAAAATGTTTTTTGTTTAACAATAATATGAAACTTTTTGCTGGATGTAGATAAATTTATCCATTTTCGTGTGACGGTTTATGGGCTTTAAGTTGATGATAATCAAATATTTTTTTATTTATACAATTACATATATAATTTTTGAAAATCTGATGAAAAATTAGTGTATATGAATTACATCGTTATCTGAAGAATGCAAGTAATTTTTTAAAAACTGTGTGCATTTAAAGTCATTATAGACATTTTAAACGACATCGTTTAAATAGGTCCTGAGTTAACAATTAAATATTTTTGATGTGTGCAGTATTATATATTTTGTACAATTTTTTACTGGATATGAATAATGGCTCATTTGACAGCAAACTATAATTTTTTAAAATAAAATCAGTGTCTATTTTCATATGTATAAGACTAACGGTATTACAAAATTAAGAAATTTATATGTCTGCACTATATGAAAATACTTTCTTAATTAACGTTCACGATACAACACGATATCAAGATACCCATATATTAAGGCAAGACAATGTACCATACGATGAAAATTATTAAAGATACGTAAATTATAAACTCGTTCGGTGATTCCGCAGACAGTTTCAAAGTCTGATAACTTCCAAAGAGGCTCATAAATTACTGTGAAACTTTAATCAGGCCAACCTACGGACATGTTTTCCTCGTGATTAACCTATTAACCGGAGGAGGCTAGTTAACTTGTTATTTGTATTCAAATACACCTTGATGGTGGATTAGCTAAATTCAAATTGCGTCGAGGCGTAGAGCGATTAAATATTTACCAAAAGAAGATCGATTAGCGAGAAACTGTCGCAGGAGTCTGCCAAGAAAGTTTTAATAGCTTTCCATTTATCTGTTGAATTTTATTAGCGGATATTTATTCATTCATGGCATGTTCAAATTTATAAAAAATGTACATTTTTCTAGATTAGCTTTCCGATTAGTCTTTTAATCGGGGAAAGAGAGATTTTTCTCTGAAATCAATTTTTAATAAATGGCCCATAAAGTTGGAAGATCCACTCATTGTCAGAAGTAAACTGCGGATTTTATGCATTTATAATAAGAAAGAGTAGCTGCAATTTGAAAGAATAAAAATATTAAAATAATTTAACAGTGTCGATACGAAATTATACAAAAGCAGGGTAGTAAGGTTCTGTCTGACGGGCCGGACTGGCTAAGATAAACCGACCTTCAATCGGAAATACGATTCGGGTGTCGATTCGTTTCCTGTTATACTACGCGACCGGCATCGTGCGTATGGTGGTTAGAGGTTGGCTTACGTTGCACCCCGGGAGAACGGTTAACCGGGTTGACAAGGGTAAAGTAATTGATACCGACACGCGGACGGCTGACCGTGGAGTGAGCACAGAAGCGGAATATATCCGGCCGGAATTATAGGATTATATTAATAAGGCGTCTCTCACGGGTCTCTTACGGGGCGCTCGCCGTTTCCTCGGCGCGGCGCGGCGTGGACACCTTCGCGAAAGCCGGAGGTAAATTCTCTTATTGCATACTTGGCGGATCTAACAAGCTCTTACGGGCGCCGGGGTGGCCGATAAATTCACTTTGTACACGGTTAAGCCTCGGTAACTGCCGAACGTGACGGGTGACGGCTGCGATCTAACGTCCGCTTATGCTTCCTTAACGGTGACAAATAATCGCGCATTCACCGATTAATACTGCTAATCGTATCAGGGATATCAATTACGTTCGTATCTCCAACCACCCGCCGCGCAATTAAACAGATCATTAAATTTATAAAAATAAGAGACAGGTCTGCTAATCGTAAGAAAAAAATTAAACCAACTTCGAAGAAACGCACTAAAAAGTATGAAATAATTTCCATTTAATTTACGGGAATTTACACGGACTTAAATACAATACATTATTTAAGTTTCATAAAAAGATAATCGAAACGTGAGACATAAACAGAAATATTCGTCGAAGAAACGAATGTAGACACCCGTGAAACGTGACCAGAAAACTATACATAGAAAGATTGTTTAAAAACCAACAAAAATGTCGAACTGGCTCCTGTTACCGGCAACAGATACAGCCGACATTTATCGTACATGAAAATCCCCAGTCGGGAGATTACTGTACTTGTCAATTACGCGAGCAGCAACCCGTAGATCGCGAATATTGTATTTCCGAGCGATCCTCGGCGCAGAAGCCGTACACCGGCTGTTTGTATCGAAAGGGTTAAGTTACCCGTCGGAGAAGGTTCATGGAGGAGGGTGAACCACGTTTTCGTTGTTGGCTGATACTTTTTCGCGATCAACGATCGGCTGCGCGTCGGATGAAGGCCGGGGGATCGAAGTTAATCCCTGAGATTTGACTTGAGCGCGCCGTTAGGATGCTGTACGAGCACACGCGCGCGCCGCTGTCTTAATTCGCAACGAATAGGACGGCCGCCGCTCCACGTCGGAATCCCTAAATCAGGATTAACGAGGAGATATACACAGGCCCGTAATCCTTCGCACGGCAAACTAATGTCTCGTTCACGCACGTCCGATGTTTTGCCTCCGGCCGCGACCCCCGCCTCGGAACAACGGGTCCCCAGCCATTCTCGCCGGGATAGAGGTCCCTCGGCTCCTCGCGTGTCCTTACCAACCCGTTTAGTCATCCGGCTCGCAGTTACGCGAACGCTTAATATTAATTTTACTCCTTAGACGCGGCTAACAGCCATTTTCCGGATGAACCCCGGCCACCATCCCTTTGCTTTGTTATCCTGCGCCCTGCGCGGACGCGTACATTATGTTAATTGTTTCCTCGCGCCGTGATTTACTCTCACCATAACTCCTCGAATTCCTTTGTGCGAGCTGCAGCTTTTTAACGTCGACGTCGATGCAGAATTAGTCTGCGAGGCACAATTCAGTTTGAACGGGGTCAGGCACCTAATCTAATCACCTCGAATAACTTTATGCGTTGTACAACAAAATTATGTCTGCGGATCTAGGAGGACATGATGTGCACAAGCAGTGGATGGAATTATCAATGTTTATAAACGAACCGTATATTTAACAAGCATGCTCGCACCCTTGTGCACATTTCTTTATTCATGCACATGTATTTACATGTATAGTCATGACACTGTATTCTTTTTGCGTTTGAGTCAAAGAAAAATGCTGCCGAGGCTACAAAAATGATTTGTTCCGCATTAGTTGAAAATGTTGTAACCTATAAAACATGCAACAAGTGGTTCCAAAGGTTTCGTAGTGGAAATTTTGATCTCGGTGATGGAGAACGCAGTGAAATGCCGAAAAAAGTGCGGGACGAGGAATTAGAGCAATTATTGAATGAAAATCCTTGTCAAACACAACAGAAACTTGCTGAGGAACTTGGTATAACTCAACAAGCAATTTACGTGTAACGTGTATTCCTTTATTTTCTAAATAAAGATCAAAAGTATGCTCAAAAGACACCGAACTTATTTGTACACCTCACAAAACATTTTTTCCAAGGATGAGATGATGAATGAATGAATGTCTCGATTCTGGTTCTCCGATTTCTGGGCGACTTTCTTCAGTAACCTGTGAAAGCGTGAGAATCAGTTTCTCTCCGGGAGTCTATAAGTTTAAACGAACAAAAGGGCCAGCTCCCGTCTCGAGATCTCAATCCGATCTTCGTTTAACATCAGAATTCCATCAGCCGTCCATAAGAAAGCGGGAGTTGCCACCGCGGGCACCGAAGAAGTCACTAGATCCGCCGCCGAACACGTCCCCGAAGAATCGTTTTATTACACAAACAAGCCTGTTCCCGATCCCGGGGAACGTCTGGCCCGATCATTTTTCTCAAGTAGACGTCCCCGGGGATACACGGTCCGCGATGATCCCCTCGTTCGCCAGCCAGGTTACTTGGTATTCAACCGGTGCCATTCCATCGAAAAGTTGAGCGCCGGCCGGCCCCCGCCTTTGCGAAACTTCGATACCGCCGCCGGAAAACTGTCCGTCTTGTTCGGCCTGGCCGCGTTCTCCTCTCCCCCCCCCCCTTCTCGCCGTTTCTCTTTATGCCTCTCGCTGCCGGAAACAACGAAAAGGGTGAGGCCGAAGGGAGGAATCAGGGAGAGGCGAGAGGAAAATCGATTCCTTTGCTACCGAGGTTCTGTTCCAGCTTCTTTTGACGATAGTCCGCCTCCTGGTCTCCATCAACTAAACCCTTTGGGCGGCAATTCTTTTCTTAGCCCTAGACAGAGGAAACGGAGAACCCTGGTTTCATGACAGCATTTCTATTCTCTAAAATTCCTGGTTTTGTAAGGTGTTCGTAAAATCTTTCTGAATTTACAACGAATTGAATCTTTCTATTATAGTAGGTGCGCAACCAAGTTTCCGGGTTTTTTTCGATCAATTAAAAACAGAAAAAAAATTTCAAAAGAAATACAAAAAATTAAAACAAAAATTATTCGCTTTTACAAACATGAAGATCAATCCGATGAACATTATAAACATTTTGATGGAAACATATCACAGACTATCTTCCATTATGCATAATTATTCAAACATGTATCCCTTATTTTGGATCAAAGACCACACATCCAAGTTTACATTAAAACCAATTAACAATAAATAAGAGAAACTGCAAAAAATCAAATTTTTAATATATTGCTTAAACAAAAAACTTTCGTTAAAATTTTCTTGCGCGACTACATTTCCCACATTGAAAAACACAATGTAAAAAAAGAATTCAAATTTTATCGACCCCTGATTTCCGAGATATCTCAAAAAATATGGTTTTGACCCTCAACTTTGAGGGCTGTTTTCACACCTTCAAAGTGAATGGTTGCCAATAAAAAAAACACGTGTCAAATATTTTTCAAAGAACTATAAGCTTTCATAAGTTTCATAAAAATCGGATTTTCGCATCTGAATATGTTCTCTTGTAAGGCAAATGAAAGCTAGTGATTTCTTTTTTCAAAATAATTGCAACCAACGCAAACGTCTTTATCTCAGCAATCTAATCGCTGATATAATAAACAAATTGCACGCTGAAGGGAACATTGGTCCGAGCGGAACGTTTATTTGTATGAAAATTTCCATCTGAATCTCATTAGGCCAGATAGATGTAAACATCAGCGATAACAATAATTAATATTCTGGATATTCTGGTGATCACTCTAGTTTCTACGGGTTTAGTGCGCCTGGTAGTAAGAGTCCGGACCGACACAGCTGCAAGACGGGTTGCCTGACTGGAGGTGCAGGTTTCTCGACGCGAGTAGTTGTAGTTGCCTCGAACGACGAACTTGAAGTGGCAGTTCAGGTTAATGAATATACATTATGCGCTCGGAATTATTCATAGTAACACTTGATAAATATAACTATTCCATACAGCAAGTCCATAAATTAGATTACAATATCGCAGCAGCCGCTTAAATATTTTATTTACGTTTAGCGAGTACAAAATCGTCGATCAATTTTTATCTTCGCATGATTTATCGATCTTATTTCTGCTCGCATTTCGTTCTCAGCTTTTTGTTAATTCTTTGATGTTCTATTTCAAGAAGCACCCTCCCTGTGCAACTTGTTCGGCGAGGTATGTATTGGGAAAGTGAAATGATGCAGGCGAAATAATTATCAGCGATATTTAACAACTACAAGAAAGCTGCATTATTATGACAAAGTCTGTTTAGTTTATTTTAATTTTAGTATATATTGGGTTGGCAAGAAAGTAATTTCGGTATTTTAAGGTTAACTGGAGCCCAATATAATATAATATAATATAAAATGAAAAGAAAAAATCATATTGAATGAAATTATTCTGGGTCAGAAGAAATGTTTAATTTTCACATTCCTAGAAAATTTTTGGAAATTCTGCGTTCGTCCACTTTTTATTTCCGTTATTGTCAGCCTGAGGTGCACATGCATCCCATATACAGCGAGAAGGTTAAAAAATCCTCGTAACAGGTAGAGATCCATTTTCCAATATTTCCAGCGACAGTCCAGTATGTTGAAAATGGTACAGCGTGCACAAAAACGACTGAACAGGAAAATGAAATTCAAGAGAAAAGAGTAGAGGAGCCTAGATTAAATCGATTAAATGGATCGTACAAGCTATCGACACAGCCGACAAAGGTAGCAATGTAATAATCCATCAGCGGCACACTAGTGTGTATGTTCGCCCTCACGGAAAACCGAGAGGATGCCCTCTAATTCGTTGAAAGCCTATAAGGAAAAAGCCCAAAGAGCGGCAGATCAAAGACCACCCGACGACATAAATAAACCTCCGGGTAAACAATCGGTAAGTACCGGGATCGAGCTGTGCCACTCGACGGAGGAAACCAGCGCGGAATCATTAATCCTTAAAGGGTCCGTAACTTAATTTTACGTCCTGAATAAACCCCGTGACCGGTGTCGGGTTAGGTTCGCCTCCCATAATACGTTTTACGGGCTGTGGTTATCGTTTCTCGCAGCCCGTTGACATCGTCGGTCCGCCGCTGTCGAATTCCATCCAGTTCCACGAGAAAAACGACTCTCGGCTCTTCGGTGGACGATACTCTCTGTCCGTTTTAAGGGATGTTTTCAACTCGATAGCATACAATCTCGAATTTTCATAGCGACATTAATCGACATACTAGTTTGAAACATTTTGCTGTGTTCATCGATCTTGAGAAAATTTTGCAAATACTATACTCTGCAGCTCAGTTAATGCATAAACTCAAATTTTTTGAAACTGTTACATACGGCATTTTTGCTTGCAACCACAGATATATCGACTGAGAAGCAGAATATAATTTTATTTAGCTTAACGAAAATTAATAACACGTCGAGAGAGAGAGAGAGAGAGAGAGAGAGAGAGAGAGTCGATATTTTAGGGCACGATTCATTCCATCCCCGAATGAATCTTCGATGAATAGATTGAAAGGCTGGAGTCGAGTCAGTTGGATTGCGTCTAGCACAGAGGGTACTCGACGAAACTGATGTTACCTGGTCGTGAGATGGACCGATCGGCGAGTTAGAGGGCGTGGGCCCCGGGAAAAGGTGGATCCTACCGCGGACAGGATTCCCGTCACGATCAAAGACGCCGGGACGCTCTAATACCGAGAGGCGAAAAGGTCTGCTTGGTATTCGAAGCGCGAGTTTCGTCGGTATAGGAGGGGTCGTGATTGAATCTACCGGGCCGGCCACGGTCCAAAGAAACACCCTGCCGGCATTTATATCCCGTGGGATACCCACCCCCGTCGTTCCTCGACTCGTTTCTGCCTCCGTCCCGTAAGCCACGACAGGAATAGTTTTATTATGGCATCGTTGACCATAACACGCGAGGACCTCCTGCAAGGATCAGCCCCCTCTCTCCCAACCCACCCTCGACACTCTTACTCCGTCTATGGGATGTCCGGCGCCGTTTCAAACCGGTCCCCACCTTCTTTCGAAGGAACGTTTTCTAATGATCGTCCAAAAAAAGGAAGGATCCCCGACGTCTCTTCCTTTCAACTATCGTTACCTGTTTTTAACACCGATCCTAACAGCGCCGGTCACCAATTATATTTATTTTAGAATTGTTGAGATTATAAAGGCTCTTTCGTAGGACGCGCGCGTGATTGAATACATTTCATAAATCAAACGTATGCTATTATGGAAAATAGGAGAAAGCCTGTCCATAAATAGAAATGAATAGTTTACAAACTTTAACGTCGTTACACAATTAGGAATTAAATAGTTTGCCATTTCTGGGAGTTGAGACGCACAGTTTCTTCGAGACTTTCGTTCCTCACAATGCAACGAATACGATGAACAACGAATACGACAACAAGTACAATGCAACAAGAAAAAAATTGACCTTGAAAAAAGGTTCAAGAAGAGACCCAATTTTTGCAGATCAATAGAAAGAGGAATAGAACAGAATGAAATAGAGAATAGAGAATCGCGAAGCAAGGTGTGAAGCGTCCGGCCACGATTGCGAACGCTTTTATTCGCACATCCCGACTTCCAGCGTAGCTTGAATCGTTCTTCGCGCAATGTAATGCCATTTATTCGCGTATGTCCCGCGTCAGCGGATATGATACACTGCGCGGGGCTACCGGGCAATCCTGAAGAACCCTCTTTTGAAATATGCCTCGTCCCTCCCGCCGGCACCTCGCTGCGAATCCCTCTGGCCGAAGTCTGCGCGGCATCATATTGAATATGGGATCCCATAAGTCGGGCGATAATGCAATATGCCGACGTCAGGTCCCGGGGTTACCAGTCTACGGCCGATATGGAAGGAAGTTCACACGAGAACTCTCTATTAAATCCGGATTTACCGTCGTCTTTTCTCTACTGCCTCTCCCCACCCGTTGCCATCGAGCATTGGATCGACGGAATTTAATGACTAGACTGCGAATTTTATTTGTTTCCAAGAAAAATGGTATGGTCAAACACAGAACTGTAAATATGGTTAGAAAAACTTGACGATGTTGTTATATTATATTACAGATTTATTAAAATTATTTACCCTCATCCGTCCCTCGTTTACGCAACATAATTAATTGCTTCTTGTGTCAAATTGGTACAATGGTTAAACATAATATATAAATAATACTTTTTAAAAACTATGCTCTTATATTAAAATGCACCAAAAAGGAGAAAATAATTTTTTTCCTGGTTCTCCATAAAATACCGAATCCAGTTAAATGATTAATCATATTTTTCCCAAAAATTTTAAGCAATTAGTTGAAAATTTCTTGTGTTATAAAATTACTGTCGGAATAGATAGAAAAATTTAATATAAATTTAAATATAAAATGATGAGATTAGTGACTATGAATAAAAGAATGGAACGCTAAACTATATTGACGTAATCGTATGAATAGACAGGAAATGTTTATTTTGCATAAAGTGAGCAATTCTGCTGACTACCGGTGCTCGAACCCTGATCGTTTCGCGGTCCCCTAACAGGTGGGCCTCGAATTCGTCGCGCACGAAGCTTATCTCCGGTCCAGTCTCACCTCCGACTCCGTGCTGATAAGGTTCCAGGTTAAATTTGAGCTGCCGGAGGCGAGCCGCCGAACTGATTTAAGGGCCCGACATCGGTATCCCGAGCAAGCATGGCCGATCGACCGCCTGGAGGGGTGAAAATCACCCTAACCGAGAGGCGTATGCCACCGGTAGATAGTCCGGCGTGATAAGCTAAATGCTCGCGTCCCCTCGCGTATACATATTACAGCTTACTAGGCAGAGGCCGGGCCCGCCTCGAGCGTAAACCGAACGAACACGCCTGGTCCACGGCCACCGGTGAGACAGATCGTTCTGGGAACGGGGCTTTACGCGCCGCTTCTGCTCCGGATTCGTGGCAGATAAACCGCCAAAGCCCTCGTGTCGATACCTGAGCACCGAGCAAGCTTTTTAGCTGGCTTTTAACGGCGGACGTACTCCGCGACTGCGACACTCGCAACGACGCCGACGTCCCGACGTTACAGTGACGTACACTCCATCGCAGAAGTCGGACGACACTTGCTCTAAAATGGCCTCGTTCCGACGACAGCCGATGCTAGGTGGTGCTCTCGTCGACGCGTTGCATACAAAGGCTTCTCGCTTGGTCTGATCTGCAATCGTTCAATTTTTATGTTGATCATTTTTTTTACAATTTATACTTCTGTTTAGGTATCTATGTGGAATACAAATTTTCTAGCTGAATTTCAACGAACTGGAGGGAATAATGTATATCAATATTTATCAGATTTTAAGTTACACCTCATTTTTGTCATAAATGCATAAAATCTATTTATCAAAATGAGACAAGTTTAAAATACAATTATTCGCATCGCTCACAATAAATAGGACGTTGTGGAGGGCACACCATTTAATTCAGAATCAGTGAAACATGTTCCAAATTAATACAAGGAATGAATGAGGGTTAAAAAGAATAAAATAGCATTAAACAAATACCTCAATACATTTTCCGTACTTCTCCAGGACACGACATGTTTCGCCATAACTCGTTCTAGTCTTGACAGGCCCAATTATTCTTGCGGTATTCGTTACACTGCCTCTGATTTATTGCTTCTTATTTAATAACTTCATTATACATATTTATTACCGCGACGTATTGTATCAAGCGTGGGACTGTGAACGTATTAGATAAGACAACTAGCATCTCTGATCTCCACACAGATGATGAAGAACATAGCGGTTCATAAGTAACGAGAACTGTTATGCGAGCTAAAATTCAAGTGGACCATTGTTCAACAGAGCATGGTAACAACAATGAATCGAGAGAAATAAAAGGGAACAGCGAAACGTTTCGATTCAGCTGATACTTGTGATCGGGAGTGTACTTCGAAGGGAAAAGTAAGTACTTTCGCTTTATGAGGATTCCTTTGAAGGTGGTGCTCGAAGAGGAGGAACGTTTTGCGTGATTTCGAAAGTAGATTGAGTTGGATCTCGACGAGCCGGCTCTTTAATATGACACATTGAATCTTGTGTACTGGGAATTTCCAGGGAAAACGAAAATGCACAATTGCCACTCGAGGGTAGAGACAAAAGATGATGTCCTGAACCACTGTAAACAAATTTTATTACACCGTCGTAAATAGGACACGAATTTCTATGTAAAATTAGACCGAATCTTATTTCGTTTAATCGCGAGAGTTTCACTCACATTGTCAGCAAGATGCAAAATGTACCACACAAATACAAGCCTCCATGCGCCATGGTGGTCGAGCATGCAATCACCGAGATTGCCTCGATTACTTTCGAGCGGAACGTTATAATTTGTTGGTCCACTGTTACAAAAATCGCGGAGTATCGGGTATAGATATTGGATATCAGCTTTCAGCCGAATTAGGGTCTATAGTAGCTCGACGGAGGCGAAAGTACATCAATTTAGAGCTTTCTTCGTAACCGCAGGCCGGATTCTCCGGCCAAAGGGGCGTGTTTAACTCAATTTTCGCGTCGAAGGGGCACGCTTCGATTCACAAACGCTGCCTCCTCAATTTATACCGCGCTGTCGCTGTCCCACGGGGCGCGAGGGCCACTTCCGGCACGGCCCTGGCTCAATTTCCGCCGAAGCTGCACCCTAAATTTCAGATAACGCCGCAACTTGTCCCCCGCGTATCCTGCCTGTGGCTGTTTCGTTCCTGGACCCGCATCTTTCTGACCATTCCCCGAAATCCACCTTCCCCAACTCCGCTAAAAAGAAATGACAACGATGATGGAGCCTTTAAACGAATCGGCATTTTGTATCCGAAATATTGAATACCAAAACTGTTGAGATGCATTTATAATAATTAGACTGCGGATCTTTATACAATATAATAAAATATATAAGAAAAACTTTTGAAAAACCACGCTTATATTAAAATGCACTAAAAAGGAGAAAATAATTTTTTTTCCTAGTTCTCCAGAAAATACCGAATCCAGTTAAATGATTAATCATATTTTTCCCCAAAATTTTCAGCAATTAGTTGAAAATTTCTTCTGCTATGACATTAGTGTCGGAAAGCAAGATTGGACTATGGGTAGAGGTTTAAAATTCGATTACAAGATTCGACGCATGGGTCATTCCATGTCAAATCGATCACTTTCTGCAGGCATCATCGTGGATTTTGTTCTAAATGAAATATGTTGTAGTCCATGCGAAATTAGGGGGGATTTAAGTCATCATTTTGCCGGTTTCGAATTTTTTGTGTCATTAAAATTGGCGTCACCCCCTTTGCAGCCCAATAATAATTAATTACTTGGACTATCGTTTACGAGACATTAAAGTAAATTAATAATGTGTCTCCGTTTTCTCTGTTGCAGGTGAGTCCAGTGATCTACGGGCTTTATAACTAGTGGGCAAAAGTGTAAGTGAGTCAACTGAAATTATATGGGAAGCAACAAGCTCCTAAAACATATCAGAGCCAGAAAATCATTTAATTAAGATCAATAGACCAGGAGAATTGCTTATTTTGTACCAGCAGCTATATACATAGTGCCGCAGATTCTTATACCCCTTCGAGCAGGCAACCCGCTCGGCTGGGCGAGATAACTCGATTGCATACTCCAAGGAGTTCGCGAATCATGCCACTGTACTTGGGCGCCACCATCGATGTCGTCTTATCGACTAACACTCGCAGAGGAGTTTCAAACAAAGTGGTACATACACTACTGTGCAAAAGAAAGAAACACCCGGGCATATTTAATAGAAAATCGCAAAAAACCCAAATAAGAACACGGTAAGTTTCGAAAAAGGATTCCCCTGTTTAATTGAATAGTTCTGAGAATTATATGTTATTGCAGATTGTCTAATACTTTAAATGCAACAAATCAATCATTTTACAATCCAATTTCTACATAAAGATATTGTTTGTTATTATATCTTCTAATTATATATAGGGTGCTTCTCTTTTCTGCACAGTAGTGTATATGTGCATGTACTATAATTACAGTGACTCCCACTAATATTCGGACACTCTTAAAAAGACCATAACTTTTTAAATATTGGAATATACGATTTGAAATTTTTGGAGAAGTTAGAATAATTGGTTTGCTACACAACGCGTGACAAAAATTTTGGAAAAAAACTGCAAGTTGTCGGAATTGCAGAGAAAATATATATACAGAGAACATAATTTCTTTTTAATTGAATACGCCGACAACTATTTCGCTCGAGAGGGTCGGCGTTCCCGTTTCCTACAAACAGCAACGGAAATCTTTAATAACCGATATCTCCCGGACTCTTCCGGGCCCCGACTCGACTCGTGTAAATGATGCATAAAATATTTCCGCCAACAGCGAACGAACCTGATTTGCACGCGGGAGCGCGAACTCTAAGCTCCGTGCAATCTGAAACTACTTTCCGACTAAAGACAACGCGCCGCGCCCGTTGTATGCATAAGCAACGAGGCGATTGAAGATTCGCTTTTATGAACAAAGTTCTGCTTGGATTTATGCGCGAGCCTCCTTCCCACCGCCGGGCCTTTAATAAAATCTCGTCATATATTTTCATCGCTTCAATTTCATGAAAGATACAAAGAGAGCCCTCCACCTGGACACCACGTTCCCGCGAACCGCACCAGAGTGATCGACCGAGTTCTGTTACCGACAGAGCGACCGGATCCTCCACTTCCGGTCCGCGTCCCGAGGACGACGTAAAAACGGGGATCGACCCGATTCCGCGTCAATTATTGGGATGGCAAGAAAGCAATTTCGGTGTTTGAGGTGAAATAGAGCCCAGTTTTTTTATTCAAGCAATGAACTTTAACGAATAAGATATTTTCCCTTTTGTTCGATGATCTTTTGTTAAGAAGAATAAATAAGAAAATATTTTATTGATTAAAGTTCGTCGTTTAAATAAAGAAATTCGGTTTTATTTCACCCTTTAAATACCGAAATAACTTTCCTGCCAACCAATAGTTTCGATCGGCAATCGACGATCACGGAAAAACACGTAGTTTGCCGAATAACAGTCTCGATAATGGCGAATGGGCGAGAAGGACAGGAAAAGTGAAACGCGGGCCCGCTCCCCGAAACTTTTAATTAATTTCAGGAAGTCGATGAGGGTAGGAAGCCGAGATATTTGCACGAAACCGCGAACTCAGCGGCGAAGACGCACTCTCGACGAGTGCCGCCCGAGCAGGATGCACAAGCAAGTGCATCTCGAGCATATCCAGTCAACAGCGAGAGTCCTTCCTTAAACACTTAGCAAGCGTTTTAACCAGACTCGTTCGCCCCCTCCCAACTTCTTCTTCCCCGACTTCTTCCCCCCGTTCCACAGACGCGATTCTTTTCGTTGCTCGATTTTCTCGTTTTCCGCCGCCGCCACCGCCGCCGCGTTCTCGCGTCTGTTACCGTTTACAACTCGCCGGTTTCCTTTTTTCCGTTCATTTCCGCCAGTTTTTCCTCCCCACCTAGCACCCCCCCCCCCCTCCCCCCACCTCATTCGAGCCACCGCTTTCTCGAGGCTTCAGGTATTTCTAATTTTTTTCTTCTGTCCGTTCGACTGCGATTTAACGTTTGCCGTTTAACCGTTTCTTGGATAGCAGAACGTTTGCTTTTGGCTCATTTTATGAGCTGTTTCTCTTGTCCGATCCGGATACCTATCGAGTTTCCTAGAGCATTCCGGTATCACATTCGATACGCGACCCGTTGCAGATTTTACCGAGATATATTATACTAGATTAGATATTTATATGGAAATTTATACATCGAATTTAATGGTTTATGTCTCGAAAATGCTAATTTATTGGAGTACGGGGGAAAATTGGGCTCTTCATCACTTGATGAGATATCTACGTCTCGTTCAGAAAGATTATACAATTGGACAAGCTCAAGATCTTAATGATCGCAGAAATTGATAATTTTACGTTACAATAATTAATTTATAAAGGAGAGCCCAGCTAATCTTAATTTTTATGATTTTTCTTTGTGCCGAAGTTATAATAGATTTTCTGTTTAAATAAAGCGCTCGTTTAAAGACGAGGTCATCTACCTTTTTGCTACAGAAAGATTACTACAATACAAACTGTACAATATAGCCATTTTTGACATTAGGTTTACGAGACCCATCTAAATGACTAATATTTTTAATTTGCGATTATTAAGATTGTAAAGATGCTTCCCTGAGGAATTATTTGCCAAATTTATTTCTTTGGGTATATATTATTGGAAAAATGGCAAAAAATTTGGACAGACACATCCATGTTATGTTCATAAAATAATGTGAAATTTCTAGACCTCCGTAAACCTAGTGTTAAATAAGGTACATACTCGTTTAAGAAATAATTTGTCTAATATCTTCAGAAAAAATTTCCAAAGATCACGTACTTTTCAAATCGTTAATTAAGCATGCAGTTCTAGAAGTTCTTACAGTAGTTCTAGAAAGAAGTTACTCCAACGCTCATCAAAATTTTGCTACAAAGAAATTACTACAAATCGTACAACATATGTACTTTTAAATAAGGTACTCACTGAAAAAAGGAGTTGTCTAATTTTTGTCAGAAAAAATTCCCAAAGATCACGTATTTGCGGGTCGTCAAGTGAGCATGACGCTTAATCCAGTGGCATTCGAGCACACCTTGGTAAGAGGTAATTCGTGCGACCATAAGGGGCAATGGGGGAGCGGTAGGTGGAACCGGGAGGGTAAAGTGCACCATAAAAATTCATTCGTAACAATTTTCGGTAACGCTCGGCCGTTCGCAAAGCCGGTCACGCTCGGATCGTGGAAATCCTGTGGCCGGCGTTGAAGTGAAGCGACGCGACGGTCCGTTTATGATTGGTACGAGTCCCATGGCGGTCGTTTAACGAACGGGGGTGGAATCCCTCCCCTTCTTCTCCAGGCTCGCTTGTACACGTTTCCGCGGCAAAGGCAGCGTCGGCTTAATTCGGTCGTGCCGCGAGATATATTAATTAACGATGGGCTCGACTTGCAACCCAATTTAGAAACAAGCACCTTGTTTGCATACAAAGGAGCGTCATAGAGCGAGTTCGCACCCTCGATTCCGCACCGATACAAATGGCCCTCGCACTGCAAGATGGCCGTAAACGCAGCTGGATTAGACAGAGGGAGGGATAGCAACATTCCGAGAAAAGATTCGAACCGGAGGGATTCGAACCGAAGGATCAACTTTTTTTAATGGGTTGGCTGGAGGGGGTTGTTGGACGATGATCGTAGTAAATTATAAATTTATTTTCCCTCGTAATGTAAACATATTTAATATAAACGCATATTTGTTTATAATCGGAATCCGGTTAATCGAGGCCCTACTGTATTCTAAATCGGATGGAACGTCCATATTCTGAAGTCGAAATAATTTCCAGGTGAAATTTTTACCAAATTAATTCTAAAATCCTGGATTGCACTGCTGAATGAAATGAAGACGTAGTCAAAGAGGTAATAGAAATTTGTAGCAACGTGTACGAAAACGAAAAAATTGGTCAAGTTGAAAAGTACACTTGAGAATTACGTAAACCTCGAGCCAGTTGCTTACATTAATTAGAATTTGTAATTGGACCTAACGAAGGCGGAAACTCGAAAAAACTGTTAGCAGGGAATGGAAAGAAAGGTGGAGCACCAGCGCTCCGACCATTAGAATAATCTGAATGTTCTGTAAACTGCGAGTGTTGCGAAGATACTGAGCAGGTTTATGCAAATTTGCGAGCTTTTAGAGGAGTTTGCGAAACTGGAAATTAAACTGGAAGATACGTACATATATATATATATATATATATATATATATATATATATATATATATATATATATATATATATATATATTTTCCTGGCTCCGAGAAGTTTTTTCAGACATGGACAATGTCTACGCTGCTGGTGCTAACAGCGAAATGGAGACTGGAAGAAAACTGACCGACACATTTCTCCAAGACATTTAACCTTGACTGTTATTTATTCAGCCAATGAGACCCGTGACCTTTCCAGTCCCTCTTAACACTAAACCTACCACTGCCGGTCGAATGACCGGTCTTACATTTTTTATTTTATCATTATTCGAATTATGAGGTTGCTTACATGGACAATTATTCGATACATTTTTTTATCCAAGCACATACATATTGCAATAAAAATTGCACGAAATCTAAAGATCGAGCCTTGTCATTTTTATCAGCTAAAACATTTTTTTTTATATGTAACCATTTTAAACCCTTCTGGGTTTATTTCGCTTTACAGGAATAATATAAGCGAGTAAAATAATATCCAATACAGTAATAACACAATAAGAATACAATAATAATAATACAAGTGAATGTATTTTAGTGTTAATCAAGTGTTAGCTCACGAAAAGTCCTAATTTTCCCTGTCTTAGTGCATGAACATTTTGGAATAAATTTCAGCGTTTTTACAGAAACACTGTGCGGCGTCCACGTTGGAATCGGTTCAATTTGGAGGTCGGGTACGCGTTACCTCGGCACGCCACGACAGGCCGCGTCAGTTCAATTACCATCGGCACGAAAAAAAGACCGTAACGCGACACGAACGCGTGTAATTCGAGACGCGCGGCTCGCTAAGGGGAAAGGGCTGCGGATTAAAAAATGCAATTTCTGCCTAACGAAAAATACGAGCTCGACGCCAGGAGCTGGGAGCGGTTTGCAGGGTCCGGATACAGAAAACGAGGGACCGGGAGGGAGAGAGAGAGAGAGAACGAGAAAGCCGTGTTTTGAAATTCCATTACCGAACGAGATGAGGTCAGTGTACGGGGCGATTCATTAGCAGCTATATTTTCTCGGCGTTTCTAGCAACGGTCAACCGAACGGGAAGGGGAGAATATTCTCCGCGGGCCATATTTCCTCCGACGCGACGTGGAAAAGGGAAAAGGGAAAAGGGAAGAGGGTCAAGACACGCGCGCGCGACATCAGGAATTTAGATTGGCCTCTATTATTTTAGGAATCACCGGACATCGCGTTAATAAACGGACCGAACGACCACTCCGCTATGAAATACAGACATTCCGTCTTATTTATTTCGAATTTATTCCAGAACGATTGCCATGGTGTTCGGAATTCGACGGCAGTGTTTATCTAACTATTCGGCCCTGTTAAATCGTGAGGTATCGGTAATCCGCCTCCTTTAACGCAGTCGTTAGGCGTGTCGTGAGTTATTTGACAACGATCGAACGCCGTACAAGGCAGTCTTATTTCTTGTTATTATAGTTCCTCGGCTTCGAAGCCGACTTTGCATGTACTTGCACACTGTTTTCTTCGAACATTCTATTTTTGAAGCTGCGGTTTTACTATGAGGGATCATTACCGTCAGGGTTCAGCGTTTATGAACATGTTCGAACACAAAAACCAGCGCACGCTCCTCGGAAATAGTTGCTCCGCACGACCTGAGAGGAATCCCTGATCAGTAGACTGCGCGAATCCTTATGGAAAATAAAAATGTTCTGCATCAATTGTGAGAATCACGAATTAACTGAACATCTATTTCTTCTTCTACGAGGTCTAATTATAATTCAGAAGAATGTAATACAACAATACACTTAAATAATTTTTATAGCTTCACTGCTCTGTATTTTACTTTCTTTTACGACTTTACAATTCAGAATAATAAATTGTATCGCGGGTTAAAAATTTCACTATTTAACCCTCCGCGAGTAGGTATATTTTTTGCATCCTTCGTGGTGAACCAGGGTCGTTTATGTCCACGACTAATTTTATACTGTCCTGAACGTTCAAAAAATTGTTAACCCCTTGCCCTACAATATCGTGTCAGACTCGTGATAAAGATTCTGAACAGAGTCTCATAACTATTTTGGTTTTGTTAATGTTCATAGTTATCGGAGAACATGTAGACATACAATACATACAAATTTTCTCCTTTTTCAGCAAATTACGACCTTCAAAGAAAGTTCTAATCTGATACTGATACCGTAAAATAAATCGTAGGGCAAGGGGTTAATATTTGAAGTGTGTATTTTTTTGTTGGTACATCAAATATTTAAAGCATTGACATGGAAAAAAAAGAAATTCGAGAATGACCCCAGGGTGACCGGAGCAGCAATTACTCTATATTTTGAGAGAAAAATAAAAGAAAAGAAAATTTTTTAAAATACATAAATGTGTGTGTACGCAAACGCACAATGCGATCGGTAAAATGATTGACTTTCCGCGAACAGCTTGGCTGCACGCTCTGAAAACCGTACAGCTAAGAGGTTAAAGGGTTAATTAAAAGATCTTGGTGCTCCCCTCCCCTAGGCGGTGAAGGGATGGTCCAAGTTCCATTATCCGCAGGGAAGATGCCCGAGGGCCGGTCGCGTTGAAATATGAATACTTTTGATTTCTTTCACCCTCCCAGGGGAAAGAGGATCCTTTCGGGCGCAGATGCCGACGCAATCCGCGTCCAACCAGTTCCCAACTATGTAGTCGTCGTAAATACCTAGGACGATCCCGGGTGGAAGTGTTTTCCAGCGACTCTAAATCAAGGTCACCGGCGCGGCGGTGTCGTCGTCGCATCCTTCGCAGGTTTCTCGCCTGTGTCGTATGATTTACTACTTTCGACGGGATTAATAATTTCCAACCGAGGTAGCAGATGTCCCGACATTTTCGCACCCCATTCGCGTCTTCTCGCCGCCAAACGTTCCGCGACCTCCTTTCACCCCCGTCGTTCCCCGCCCCACCAAACACCATGGATCTGTCACAGTCCCTATGACGAATCTCCAGCACCCCGGGATCCAGGGAACCGCCCCCGAAACCACTCCCTTTGATATTTTTCACCTGAGACGCTGGAGTGAACGACCGAAACCGGACAGGTAGACGTCCCGGGGTTGTTATTGATACGCGGCCATTCTTCTTGCCCTCTTCGAATTTCTTACGGAGAAATTGGATTTCGGGATTAAACCCAGCTCGCGGAACGACTCCATTAAAAATGAAATGTGGGAATCCCAGCGACGAGAGAGACGCACAGTATGCAATATCGCCCGAACAATAACAGATATTGTTTATATGAGTTTGTAATATCGTTAGTTAATAGTTCACAGTATAAGAAATCATAAAACTTAATGAAAATAACCGATTACAACATTATGGAATCATAGTCGTATGTCGATTTTTATTAATTCAAATGATTTGAAAGATAATGAGAACATATTGTACCTGTCTCGAATGCGTAAGTTTGAATGAGTTCTGTTTATTGAAAATCGTACTTCTGTGATTAAATAATCAGATTATAACGTTAGTATGACACCTATCACTCTAAATACAGTAACCTTGTAACCTTCTTCAAGAAAAACTGCGCAGGCGTATTTAAATAAAAACTGCGTAGGCGCATCTAAACAAAAACAGCGCAGGCGCATCTAAACAAAAACTGCGTAGGCGCATTTAAATAAAAACTGCGCAGGCGCATCTAAACAGAAACTGCGTAGGCGCATTTAAATAAAAACTGCGCAGGCGCATCTAAACAGAAACTGCGCAGGCGCATCTAAACAAAAACTGCGTAGGCGCATTTAAATAAAAACTGCGCAGGCGCATCTAAACAAAAACTGCGTAGGCGCATCTAAACAAAAACTGCGCAGGCGCATCTAAATAAAAACTGCGCAGGCGCATCTAAACAAAAACTGCGCAGGCGCATTTAAACAAAGCCTGCGCAAGCGCATCTAAACGAATAAACATTTTAGGCTACATAGGAATTAATATAAAAAAGGAAAAAGAGTCTCGTGACCATTTCTAACCTAATCTATCGTTTACTAAACAGTACATGTATTGAAGTTTCACACGAAACATTAAAACACAAAAGAAATTAGAAAATATATTTTATATATAATCTATTATGTTTTACTAATTTTTTAATAAAATTCGTCAATTACATAAATAGACATTTGATTACATACCATCTGGCTGGACGGCGCGGCGCGGCGCCCCATATTGGTGATTGTTGGTGATTGACTGTTTAAGACCGGCTGGGAGAGCACAGTTTCGCGCGGAATTGCGCGGAATCGCGAAGAAAATGGCTCTCTTTCCGCGTCGGAGTATCTCTAATTTATTCTCGTTCGCTATAACCACGAATTCGAAAAGTGTGCTACGTGTAGTGTTCAGTAATTGTGTGAAAGTGTGGTGTTTCCTGTTTCACTGGTGTAACAAGCAAATGGATTTACGGCTGAATAAGTGAGTTTTTAAACACCATTTTTTTCATTTTTTTCCGAGAATTTCATTAATTAAAGAGAAGCAGAAATTTTCAAGAAAAAGGATTGAATTAGACGTTCTAATTCCCGACACATGAAAGGCGTCTTTTTTGAGTAATAATTAGTAAACTGGTTGCCCAACCGTAGATTAGTCGAGTCTTGTTCGTTCCCTTTTTAGTCGATCGAGTCGCTCCGTGGAAATAATCATTCAGATGGCGTATCTTGTTAACACCGCTGGTAGCAGTCCCAACTTGGTCCCAGCGTTGACAATGACGCTGATACCGATCTCCTCGGAGGGCGTGGGTGACAGTACGAATGACAAGCGTGTTACGCCGTTGTGAACAGGATTTAACACCGTCATCGGATCTCCGCCGGTGTGTTTCTTTCCTTCATTCCGACGTCGGATTTGTGTCTGCCCGATTAAACGGCACTGTTTCAAAAGATTCTTATGTAAACCGATCCACTTACGCTGCATCATACCGTATTATGTATTGAACTTTATTTATCGATAACGTCACTTACGTGACTCTTCGAACGCGCAACACAACAATTTAATCTAAATTAGTATTTGATATTTAGTGACAATATGTAGAACTGGTCTACAGTCCTGAATATTTATTGATAAACTCGTAGCAGCATATTATGCCTATCATATTTTTCTGTTTTCACTAACCTAACCTAACCTAACCTAACCTAACCTAACCTAACCTAACCTAACCCCTTGCCGGGTTTTAACGAGTCACACTAGTCATGAAAATTTTAAACAAAGTCTGACAAATATGAATATTACGCGTTTCTTTTTAAATGAAATAAAATTTAATTCGCTTGTAATCAATATTTCTGCGGTTGTCAGGAAGAACACCGCATGTCGCGTACTTCCACTTTTGAGATTATTATTATTTATTTAATGCTTTAAACCAAATATGGTTTATAGTTTATACATATACAGTCGGTGTACAAAGTATCCGTGCATCTTTTAAAAACGAATAAATTTTTCAAAATTGGACTCGGCAGGTTGAGTTTTTTTTGAGACGTTGGAAGGATTAGTGTACCAGCTACAGTAAATGCTCGTCCGTTGCGACGATGCCTGGGGATTGAGGTAGCAACGAGCGAATAGGGAAGCCGTTTTTGATTTATGACTGCGTCTAGACACACGTCGACACCGCGCCGAGCGAGACTTGAATAGAGAGCCGAACGTAGAGAAGGACAGAGTGACATACGGATCGCGTGACCAAAGCGTGTCGCCGTCGCCGTCGCCGGCACAATTTAAAGGCCCGCGAGTTTTTACAATGTCTTAGTCCAAACGTTTGAGTCAGCTTTGGGCAAAAGGGCGAAGATAATATTAGTTTGGAATCTTATCGGGAAGGGTGATACCGCATAACAGTACGAATACTTTGTACACCGAGTGTAGCACACTTTTGAGATATTGCCCTTTGTTTTGATTACTAATGTTTTCACATAGGACATCGGTTAAATTGCATTATTTTTTTTTTTGAGCCTTTCGCATTTATTTTTACGACTTTTTTTCTGATAAATACGTAAATCCTATACTATGAAGCTCAATTAATGCATAAACTCAAAAGTTTCCCAGAATCACTCTATAATCGATAACAACAAAATAGTATTCTGTTTTTTGGTTAACATACGTGTGCAGCAGAGATCACATTCGAAGTTTTCACGAGCCCGACTCGATGTTACAGCGCAAGGGGTGAAATCCAGTAAAAACTTGTTTACAATATATTGCGAAATATCTTTAGTTGTGTATATCATTCGATTCCCCCGCGATGAATTCCGTACTGTCAGCCGGTTTTTGCGCGATTTGAGGGAAAGAGGTGGCATTACGGGTACAGTGAACGCATTAGGCTCGTTCTTACGACGTCGCTTGTGCATTATAATTTTTCTCGAGGCCCCATAGCCACTCTCTTACGGTTATAACCTTGCACTTTCCCGGGAATACGTGTAATTCGCGGTAGAGAGCCAGCCAGTTCTGTTTTCCTTGGAAATCTGAAATATTCCTTCGACGATCGGGCATCACTCGCGGGCAAGATTCTCCTCGGGGCAGGTACACGCGCGAAATGCCCAAGGATATGATTACCGTAGTAACCACCATAACTCTTCCATATGATCAAGAATCATTTATTAATTTTCCATCCCCGAGAGACAATTTCTGATGGCGATCGACCGATCGGAGCCCACCCACTGTAATTTCATCTATACATACGCAATCACAGTGCGTGTATAAACGTGCTCGATAATTTTTTTCTTCTTCCCTTTCCTCCAACCCTGTTCTCTCACCTGTCCCCCCCCCCCCCCCCTCTCTCTCTCTCTCTCTCTCTCTCTCTCTCGTGTCGTTCTACCACCCCTCGAATGAACGCGTGCAAAGAAACAGACGAAAACGACGAAAACCGAGCTCCCAAGGACGCGAGCGAATACGTCTCGAGGTTATCGCCTTAAACCATACGTTCGATTTATTAATAGTAACGTTTGTAACGCGCGAACGTAATCAAGATGAAACCCGCGCGTTGTCGTTAATCATTTTTCACTCGGCGGATCGGGTGATGCATGGTTTTTGTGGATCGTCCAGATTGCAACAAAGTATAAACTGTATTTCGACCAATTTGCAATTATAATGAAATTGGGCTGTGGCCGATGGGAAACAATAACTGTCTCCGGGCAATGTACATAAATTGCTATTTATTAATATACATATAAATAGTGGGATCGTTTACCTTTTTTGAGAAAGGATGAGATTAACGTTTTCAAGTGACATTCTATGGTTTTCTAGCGTTGATAATGTTATTCTTGTAGTGGATTGTGTTCAGAGTTGTGCGTGGGAGGGTTGAGAAAATTATCAAGTTCCGCTTTATGTAGGTCGCGGAGAAGCCTTAGACTTCTTGTTGCGTTAGTGTATTAGATACACAGGAAATTAGTGTCATACTAGTATTTAATATATTACCACCCGGATTCAATTTACATATATCAATCGGATTCGATTATTAATGGATATTTTATGTATCTATGTCACACTCAAATTTCTGTGCGAAGAAAACCTGAATGGAATTTTTCGGACATGATTTTTGGAAAATGTAATTCCTGAATTGTTTGAATAGAAAAATAATTCACTGTGACAGAGAAACAATAGCGACAATCAGTTTAACATTTCTAACGATGAAAATGACAGTAACATTGCCACGAAAATGTTTCGAATACTTGTAGGTGAATCCTCCCTCATATCTGTGTGTAATTTGCTAATTTTGTACATTATGAAAAAAAGCAAGTACATATATTCTTTTGTATATTGGTAGTTTTCTTTGTGACAAAGAATAATGTCTCGCATTTGAATGACGAGTGCCCGATCCTTCCGGACGTCTCGCCAAAAAACAATTCCCCGAAGTGACGCCGGTCGATTGCCGGTAATTTCAGCGTTGTGCCCACAATCATGTTCCCGAATAAAGACCTTTCTAAGAAGAAAGTCCCAAGGACAGCCGCGAGCGCGATCCGAGGCTACCGCCGTGCGCAAAAGCAGCTCCGAACGCGAACCTGAAGTGCGTGCCCGTTGAAATGACGCGCTGCAAACGCTGCGAACCTCGACGAGCCTGAGGAGAGAAAGGATATTTTAGCGAGAGAGGAGAGAGGAGAGAGGAGAGAGGAGGGTAAGAGAGCAACGAAGGCAGGAGTCGGTCCAAGAGATGTGCTGGTTGTTCCCGATCTAGCGATGGCCTCTCGATTCTCGCTCTTGCACGGTGATTGGCAGATAACTAAATCTGTTCATGCTCCGGAACACCTCAAATCGAAAACAGTGATTTTTAAGAATTTTCTCGGAATAACTGTTGGACATTTGGGACTGAACCTTTTGGGAATGTAAACAGACAGTCTTGAAGTACGAGAGGTTGTTTTCAGTTCAATTCTTATTATTATACATAGTGGGTATGTAAAAAGTATTCGTACGCCCTTCAAAATAGGATAACTTTTTTTATAATTGTACCAAACGACCTGATTTTTTATAATCAATTAGAATCATTGGTTTACGAAATGATACGCAGAAAAGATTTCCCAAAAATTATAATTTACAAGGTTACATGGAAAAATAAAAAAGTAAAAAATAAAAAATTTTTTTATTTGGGCCCTCAAAGAAAATTTAAAAAATATATATATATATATATATTCTGTAGATCGATAGTATTGGGTTGGCAAATAAGTTCGTTCGGGTTTTTACATTAGTATAAATCACAAAAACCGAACGAATTTATTTACCAACCCGATAGTTACAAACATGCTGAAAATTTAACCGCACCAGCGGTTAAAAATGGTGAAAATCGTAGTTTTACACGACTTTTGATCAGTTTCTGTTTAAAAAATCCGCGGAATCGTACATATTTCTATGCGTGCCGTTTTTTCCTGCGTCAACCGATTTCGATGAAATTTTCAGTATGTGTATATCTAACATACAGGGTGTCCCAAAATACATGTTTTAAATGTTCATTACGGGCACAGATAAAAAATTAAAAAATCGTGGTCTTTACTGTTCCCTTCGTAATTGCGACCAATAACAGTTTGAAAAAAATTATTTACACATCAGCTAGTAAACTAACCCTTGTAACGTTTCAAAAAAACGCAAGCTGCTGAGTCCAATTTTGAAAAGTTTATTCGTTTTTAAAAGGTGTCCGAATACTTTGTATGTACACCGGCAGTAGCTCACTGTCATTCCTTGTTCACACCATAGAAAAGGATCAGATGGTAGCACGTTAATTAAACCTGATTGTGCTCTTCCAAATAATTCGGTTCACAATTAAACTTGAACAATTCTTCCAATTTCTCTATCGACCCCCATAGCGTCTCTACACCATGATCTCCAACATGGCCTGGAGGTACCCGAAAAAATCGATTTTCCAATAGGCGTTTCACAAATTAATAACCACCATCGGCAAGCACATTTCGGATCCTCGAAAAAAGCTCGTTCGAGGTGAATTGCCTTTTGATAAATCACCTAGCAATCCCGTGGGGCAATCACGGCTGGAGGCGGGACAAGTCGTTCAGGATTATCGACGTCCTGGGGAAGAAATTCCGCAAGATGTTTCGGATCGGATCGGATCGAATCGAATCGAATCGAATCGAATCGGAGTGGAACGTTTTGTCATAGGATCGCGGCGAGGCAATGCGAGACGACGCGAAGCGTGTTGAGGCCATCACTATCCGGAGCGAGGCGCGCGGGTAATAGAGGCCAGGTAGGCGGGTCGGCGCGCACGAAAAGTAGGGCCCCGCGGCTCCGGGGGAACGTTTTTCTCTAAATTACAGCTCCGCTCGACTCGTTCGCTCGCCGGCGAGCCTTTCCCGCGAGCGAGCGAGCGAACAAGCGAGTAAGCGAGCGAGCGACACTCGGTCTCTCGTCCAGCCACTACCTGAATTCTCGATTTCTCTGCCGCAATCTCTGAAATCCGTAAACGAACGAGCACGGTTGGCGGCCACGGCATGGCGCCATTGTGGCCGCGTCACTGACCTTCTGCTTAATTGAGGAGTCTCCCCGCTTCTTAATTCCGGACCGTGAATCAAGCAGCCCCTCCCTCCCTCCCTCCCTCCACCAAGCCAGTCACGAATTTTTCAACCGAACTACCCCGGAATCAATCTGCTCAAAATTGTGCACACAGTTCGCATCTTTGTTGATTAGACGGTCTTTCAGACGGACCTGTATTAGCGACTTCCTGATCTGTAGAATCGGATCTTAATGTTATTTTTGTAACAGGGTAGAAAATTATGGGACGGTTCGGGTTCTTCCTTAACGATCCCAGTCCCGAACTTTTTCACAAAATTATCCTAGAATCGATTTGCACAAAATTATAGCATAGAAAGCATAAAAAGAAATGAACGTCGAATGATCTCAATATAGTTTTAAAAAGAAGTCAATACGAAGTGCCTCTGAAGATCATTTAAAAGAGAAATTAATATCGAGATCAATATGCCTTCAAACATGATTCAGAAAAGAAATGAAAGTCGAGTGATCTCAATATTGTTTTAAAAAGAAATCAATATCAAGTTCTCCTTTAAACACATCATTTAAAAGGAAATGAATACCGGGTTACCTCCAAATATCATTTGAAAAAAAGAAATCTATATCGGCTGACCTTTAAACGTCACTCAGAAACGAAATCGATACTCGATGTGTGTTAATGACTAACTTCACGCTTAAAGATTCATAGAAAATTTAACATATTCATTGTTCTTGCTCGTAAAAGCTGCAATCTTTTAATCTTGAGAATAACAACTCGCACGATACTAAATTGCAATCTATAATACTCGCCTCGATAGAATTCATTTCAATACTGACGATCACCTTTAAATTGAAATGTTGTTGAAAGAGTCGCCGCCCAAACATTAAAACTAACGAAACACCACGCGTACATAGCGGGTACGCTAATAACATTAATTAGAGTGAATGAGCTGGAATTTTTTCCGTTTCGATTTCGTCCTCGTTTTCGGTCAAATTGACCACCGTGCGCCCGTCCCGAAGGAAATGTTCGTACACGAGAACGGTAAACCGCGGATTTTATGCGTTAATGGGGCTACGATGTCGACCGTTTTATGGTTGCAGTTCTTGCCGGTGTCCCTCGCATTCTGCAAACACTCTCGAGGCGGTTTGTTTTATTAGATACTTGCAAAAACGTACGTTCTTGGTGATTAGCTTTAGAAAGTAGTATGGTACTATAAACAGCAATCTTTAGTTAGCATGCACAAATTCGCCATTTTACTTTATGGCTTGCATTCCCCTTTTGCGGGGAAAGGTTCGCTTCCTTCTTGAGCTGCTGTCTTTTTCTGGTGTTGGGTCGTCGCGTTTCTGTCGTTCAACTTTTATTATATGTATATAGCTTCTTTTTCAAACCACAATTTCATTTTCATAAACAATTTCATAAACATATTTAAACGACTACTTTCAATACAAGGAATCTCCTGATTGGTGAAAGGAGACTCTCTCCCATTCTGTGTTTTTACATTCCCAAAAAATAATCTATTAATTAACAAGCGAATCAGCCGGACAGAAACAAATCTATGAAAAGAGTAAGAGAGATCCTTAAAATAAATAATAAAATAGTCGCAGACGACACGGGGACCACCGTGCCAATCACGTCAATTAGGAAAGACGTTTCTGGAAGCAGATATCCTTAGATACCTGTGAAACGGTACGCATGTCCCCGCGGCATTTAATTACACCATGCTATTGAATCTCTAACGCTTATCGATCGAGGTAATGGCGTTTCAGCTACAGAATCCTTAACGCGTCGATGGCAACCATTCATTAAACAGTATATGTACCAGTGCAGTGGTTTGAGTCCGCGCGCGTATGCGAGTGCCGGGGACGATCTTTCACGGGAATTAGCTAAATCAGGTGGTCACTATGATTCTGTCCGTGCATGGACAGCAGTTTTTCACGAGATGTCTCGATGTTTATTGGACGAGATAGGTAAACCGGATCGCGCGACCGCCCCGCGCCCCGCGCCCCGGCCTATCTGCCAGGAATGAAAATAGAGAAATGATCGTGAACGCCCCAGGACAAGGTTCACTGGGCGCAAATTTCCATCGTCCTGCCATGCCGCTCCACGGAAATTCCGGTGCCACCTCTTCGGCTACTATACTCCCTTCCACATAAACGAACATGATGAATGCGCCACAGTCTCGAACTTGTGGAAATTCTTTATCGATCGCAGCACAGGGATTCACTCCAACAGTACCATCGTTCATTCATAAGCAAAGTGACACGAGTTAAAAAAAAACTTTGTAAAAACCACGCTTATATTAAAATGCACTGAAAAGGAGAAAATAATTTTTTTAAACATTGGTAACCTATAAATAAACGCGTGGAGCGCTAAACTATATTGACGTAATCTTCGTGGGCGCTCCACGCTTTTATTTATAGTCACTGATGTCTAAAAAAATTATGTTCTCCTTTTTAGTGCATTTTAATACAGGGTATCCCAAAATTCGTCAACTTCCCGAAAGGGGGTTGATTCCTGAGACCATGTCAAGCGACATGTTCCTTTTCAAAAATATTATCCGCGGCTTTGTTTAGGAGTTATTGATGAAAAACACGGACCAATCAGAGCGCGACCTAGACGCGAGTTGCCACAGTCGGCCAATGGACATTTGAAAAATTTTGGGACACCCTGTATAAGCGTGATTTTTAAAAAGTTTTGTTCTTATATTTTTTTTTATTTTCTACTTTTTAGTCTTTTTTTAAATGGAACCCAAGATATAGTAACACTGGTATGAAATAGTAAGATATACTGTCCGGAAAGTAATGCAACCACATTTGAAAAAAAATCTATTAAACATATGGGTATAAACCTTTAAATTTCTTCAAAGTAGGATCCTTGTCACCGAAGGTGAAAACGAGAACGAAAAATGAAAGTTCTTTGGGACACACTGTTCTCAGCACTTGGAGCAAGAATAGCGTGTATCCTAATTCCAGGTTACGCCAATTGCTCTTGTCACTCTTCTGAAAAGAATATGAATAAGTCGTGGGACTGTGGCCTTCGATCTCCGCGTCCTCGACCATAATTCCCGAAAGATCAGCCTGAATCCCCATCGTCGATCCTCATTCGTTTCTCACTGAGAAAGATACATTGTACGCAATGATTGTCGAAAGTGCTCGTACATGCCGAGAGCAAGAAAGATAGAGAGAGAGAGAGAGAGAGAGAGAGAGAGAGAGAAAAGGAGGAGAAAAAGAGAGAAGAGTGAAGTGGAGGGGCAACGAAACAGGTAGAGAAACTTGGACCGGGGCACCGGTGCCCCATTCGCCGCGAATGAACTCACGTAGGTTCGAGTATGCCCATCCGCAACCCATCAGGAGATGGATTCCAACCTACAATCTGCATAATTCCCCAGCTTGGATTTCCTTATCCTTTCGCGTTGGTTCGCTCGCGCCCAATGGAACTCGGCTTCCATTAACGGCTCCTTTTTTTCGCCGTTCCTTCCTTGATGAGGGGACCTTGAGGGCTCCTCGAGGTTCGTTCGAGCGTGAAACGTATTGTTTACAGCGGGGTCTGTGCTCGACGGGCCCTTCCACTTCTACTACTACGTTGCCAGCCACTTTTATGGCTCTCCACCAAGAATTCGTGGCCCGCGAATCGCCTTTCGATGAGAATCAGACAATTTCGCCGAGAACCACCAGATTCGCCAGAAGTGTCTTCGACGTCCACTCGGTCCAGTCGAGTCCTGGTTCGTTTAATTTTGCGCAGTCTGCTTTTATCACATCACGATTTATCGTACAGTCGGAACATTAATTTACGTAAATACAGGTAGCCCTCGTAGTGGTTCACACCGATATACCGAGCCGAGATCAGGATACAAAGTTGGGGGGATATTATTGGTCGCATCTATCCTATAGAAATTGTTGCGTCTATAGAGGATTTACTGTACAATAGGACCTCGATTATCTGAATCTCCGATGTCTGGAATACGCGCCAACATACTATAATATTTATTCTACAAATTAACCATTTTTCGGCAATTAGCAATTAAAAAAAAAATTGTTTACACATTACTAGAAAAATAATCCTTCTAACATCTAGAGAAAATACTCGAGCCTTATGATCCTATGTTTTTCACAAAGTCATTCGTTTTCGAGAGATGCACGAATACTTTTTACACCCACTGCACAGTCGCAACACTGCGCTGTGATTCTCAAGAAAATTATAATAGCCGTTTGTAGAAATTCGAGTACACTGTCCGCGAATGCTATTTAAAAAGCACACCAAGTTCGGAATTCAAAATATTCAACACGTGCCTGTTAAAAAGTTCTGAAAATTGCCTGGTACATAATCAGAACGATCTACAGCCTTGCTCGATCCGCTCGAACCCGTGCAAGGAGTCGATGTCGTCGGGAAGTGCATCGGTAAACATGGTGCAACATGCTCGCCGGGTTTCCCTAGATTTCAAGATGTCGGTGTTTGGCGTCTAATCAGAAGAGAGCAGCGACAGGGACGTAGCGCGGCAGAGGGAAGAAGCGGAGGGTGCAGGAGGACCTCCGCGCGTCCCGTTTACAAATATTGAAACAAGCGGGTTCGAGCAGCTACTATTGACGGAGTGTTAGGGGCCCCGTTCGCCGTATTCCCTTTCAAGAGACTGTTTCGCGTGTATTATCCTGGGTGAGCCTCGCGGCCGCGGGAAGTCGTAATGAGCGGGAGAACGCTCGTGGGAAATGAGGGAGGGCCCCGAGTCGCTCGCATAAGCGCGGGAAAGAATGGAAGCGCACGCGTGTCCCGATGCGATGCGATGATGAGACCCGCCGGGTCTCCGGCACCGAAGATTAAAACGAAACACTTTGTTGCGACGCGGCTGAATTTCCGCCGAGGAAATAGATAGAGGATCCGGCCGAACGGTGTGTGGTCTCTCGCGTCAAGATGGAAAAACCTCGAGGAGGATCGGCGGAAGACAATGCAGGGTCAGTCACCTCTGTTGTGGCTGGTGGCTGGGCATTTACAGTCCCGGTAATATGGGTTTACGTAATAGTTTTACCTGCGAGATAAACTACGAACTCTTGTATTTTGTAGCGGAATATTGGCTGCAGAGTCACACATACAGGCAGGGTCTGTCCGGGCAGTAATGCAACCACATTAAAAAAAAAAAATTTATTAAACATATGGGTACAAAACTTTAAATTTCTTCAAAGTAGGATCCTTGGGCGTCGACACATTTTTTCTAGCGCGATTTCCATGCTACGTATGCTCCCTGGAAGGCGTTTTTTCGAACCTCTCGTAGTACCCTCGTCACAGCCTCTTTGACGCGTTCCACGCTTTCAAAATGGCAAAATCCTTTTAGCGCATTTCTAATTTTTGGAAACAAGAAGAAATCGGCGGGAGACAAGTCAGGAGTGTACACGCGCGCGGCTTCGCTGCACGGTGCCGTTGCAGCTTCACCGTGCAGTGCAGTCTGTCAGCTTAATTTTCCACGCGAGAAGAATTTTTAGTATTTCCGGTTGAACATTGGGAAGGAATCGAAGAAGAGCATCCGAGCGGAAAGGAATTTCGAGACATATGTTACCTGTCTTATAAAATACGCTCCATGATCTCGCTCGACGATCTCTGTTAGATTCAATAGCCTCGCGCAGTAAATAAAATATAGCAGCTCGGTTATCTAACGGATTAACAAATAGCATGAACTGTGCAAACAGCATTAACGCGTGCAAACAGCATAAAGAGGTATGAGTCGTTCACGCCACCAGTTGATAGTATTTACCCAGTCGCATTTGTTCCACTTTGCTATGCTACATGCTTCCTCGATGGAAGCAGCTATCCCTTTAGCGAAGGGCAATCAAATAACATTATTTGTTTACCGAAAATATTAAAAGTCAAATTTAAAATATTAGATTTCAGTATTGTATTTAATTCTTCAATTAATACCAAGTGACGAGCTAATTCGTCGTGAGATGAAATGAAAATAAAAATGGCTAAAAATCTGAATAAACACAGCTTTGCTCTTTTCGTAAAATAAAATAAAATAGTCATTTCTGGTGCTCCATAAATCCAGTGTTAAATATTGCAGTTCGGTTATCAGCGGAGTTATCAATTCGTGAGATGAAAAAAATTCGAGAAGAAAGTAAAAGAGAGTTTTTCGCGCAGCTGCCAGGCAGAGAAAAATCAGGGCACGATGCATCTGGAATTAGTTATTCCATCGATGAGCATGATGCCTGCCCTCGATTTCCCTTTAATCCGTGGCCGCGAGGTAATTTCCAACAGGCAGACGATCAAGCGGAAAATGATGCCAAAACAATCTGAAACCACTGCTCCAGAACCCTCCTCGATTCACCGAACACCCTCGGAACACGACTGGTTCGATGATCGCGTGTTTCCGGTGGCCGTTCTCTCCCGCCGCGATAATGATCTCCAATTATCTCGAAGGATTACCACGAACGGGACACCGGACGGTTCCACGAATCGAAAACGTAAAGCACGCGAAACGTAAATGACGAAATTAAGGAATCGCGGCAGGGAATGCTCGCTGTGCATAGTTAGCCGCGGACGGAAACCAGTTTCGCGCGACGAAAAATAACACGTGTCCCTCTGAACGTGAACTGCTGCGTAGTAGTATGTAACATCGTTGCGATACAGGTGCGTTCAACAGGCGTAGAAATAGGAATACAAAAGCCTTCAGAAAAATTCCGGAGCACTCTATAATCGGAAACGGAGAATCGTAAAACGTTCCATTTCTGTGGAGTGCTAAAGACACGGTTACGCGAATTTAATTTCTCAGTGCCGGGAAAGTGGAGCAAAAAATCTAAAAAAAATTTCTTGACGTGTGTCCGAGTGCCAGTTACACGGCCGATTCACTTTAGAATTTTCACATAAATGCTTGTAATCTGTGTAGAGGTCATAAATTTCACCTACACGTCTCTGTCAGAATTCATTTGAAATGGAAAAATGTCATCGTCAATCAGATGTTTTCCCAGAAATCAAACAAGGCTTTACTAACAATTTCATTTTTCCTTATAAATCACCTTTCACTGAAGATTAATGTTTGCCACGTCAAGTCCATCTGTCTATTAATTTGATTTTTTAGAATTCTTTTTAAAATTTATATCAGCCCGAATGGTTGCTTAAGATTTTCAGACGGCCTGTACACGTGCAGAAGTAAACGGAGGATGTTGTAGAAGTATTGTTAGAAAATGACTAAATTGAAGAGTTAAGCGTTCTCTTCCTACAAGACATCGCTTGGGACCAGAGTTGGGCAAACGAGTTAACTAACGTCGTCGATTTTTCAATGATCACCTTTTTTATTCGTACAGATTAATTAATCCATTTTGATTAAAACTTTAATTGATTAATGCCCAACTCTGCTCGAGACCTACATCTAAATATGTACCCAGTTCCGCTATTTGAATTTCTCACAGACAGAATTCCGGAGGAAAAAATTTGAAAAAATTACCGAACGTGTATAAAGCTATGGGCTACGTATTAGATTTATTTCAGAATTTTTCTGAATTGCTGTTGGACACGATAAATCTTTCGACGTGCAATTTCGTACGTTCCCGAAGGTATTAGTGTAATACGAATGGCTTTCGCTTATGATTTTAGCGCGGCCTGTACGCGGCAGAAGGAAACGAAGGAAAACGTAGGCAATCGCGATGAGGAGGTTGTAACGAGCGTCCCGCGACGCAGCTGCGGATTCATAGCCGAACGCGAAGCACACGCCTGCTCTACCACCTGTTTTTGGTTGGTAACAGGTGCCGAGGAACGCGGCCACAACGGACGTACGGACGAGCAACGGACGCTCGCGGGAGCTCACGCGAGCAAGAACACACATCATCGTCGTTAAACAGGCTTTTAATTGCTCCACCACCTACCGATCAGCCGTGATCTAATCAAGTTCCGAACGCGTTTTTCATGCGCGCGCCACCCGACCAGATTAATCGTCGGCGATCGGCAACAAGAGCTCGACGAACAGGAACGCGGCGGAGGTATTTCTCGGTTTCGCGAACGACCGGGACGATGATCGAACTGCTGACACCGAAACTAGTCGAATCGATTACGCTATCGATTAGCGCGTACGCCGCGCGCCGGTAGCGTTTACCTCGCTCTGGCCAGCCTTCATCGTCGCACGATTTCATTAAATGCTACGTTAAGTAGCACCTTTATCGATCATCGCGTGTCGCGAGCTGTTCCCAGACGAGAACTATGACGGCTGCTCGACTTTTCTCTCTGCAATTAGATTAGATAAGGATACTATCTCTTACTTTTCTCCGAGGTTGCTCGGATGTAATAATCTATTTACCTCAAGCATTTTTGTTATTGTCTAGAATTAAGGAGGATATTTTTGTCAATTCTACGACATTTAATAAAATAGTTACAGTGATTCACATAATAAATGCACTATGTGCTTTACATGACCGGTAAAATTCAGAGTTTTCAGGACTGAGATAAACATTGTAATTGCGCAGTCAGTCGATGATGTAATGAAGACCCAAAGCCTTCCAAACGGGATTTTCATCACAGTGTCAGGGGAAGATGTATTTCTGAGCGCGGAGGCACGAGTTGCCGGCACTAGGTTGCTAGGAAGGAATCCACGGAATTAAATCGTTTGAAAGCGAGTGTCCCGCTCGCGAGGATTACCCGGTCGTCGAAAATGGACTTCCACGGGTCTCCGGGCTCGGGAATGTATTTACGTCGCCGCGAGCGTCATTAATAAAGATTTAGAATCAGCGGACCTTCACGGATTAGAATCGAGGAGTCTCGTGCTGTTACATACTTCGTAAGCGAATCACGTTCGGGGAACAGGTTGTTCGGCGATCGCGACGGGACTCGATACGTGCTCGATTGGAAATCTACTGGGGTCAAAATTCAATTTCGAACTATTTACACATTTACCATAATGTGCTGCCAGCTCTCTAAATTATATTTCTCAGCGAAATGTTAAGCAATACTTATAACATGAACACAGCGAAATGTAGAGAGTAGGTGAAACAATTTTCAAGAACGTAATACATAATTATGTTGCTGATCTTTGTCGAAAATCAAAATTTTCTGCATCAATTGCAAGAGATGAGAGCCAGAGTTACGCGTTTAATTCTGTTTTAAATAATTTGAATACTTTGAAAATATCAATATCCTTCGATTATCTTAATTTGTTTCCTGTTTTATATTCCACCAACCCATTTCGAAGAATTCTAATTTCCACAGGTCATTTTAGAAAAATCACAATGGAAGGAAAATTTTGTCGCAACAATTATAAATAAAAATAGTATTCATTCCTTGTCAATATATGCACTTTGTTTCATTCGACCACTTCATGTTTCTTTATAGTCTGCGAATAGGTGAGATTCATAAATGCATGATGATTCACAGCTGTTATTAATTTATTATGAGTAGACTGCGGATCTTTATGCGAAATAAAAAATGTTTGCATTGATTGCAAGACACAGAAGCCAAATAGAAATTCCTTTCTTCTTTTAATTGTCTTATTTAGCTGAAATTAATACACTAATGTCTGTAAATCTTCTTAATTCGTCCACCGCTTTAAATTGTACGTGTCCATTTTCGTCGTAAATTTTCGTCATAAAAACCGCAGTCTAATTATGAGAGCAGGTAGTAAATATTTACCATTTTAACTTTGATGATTTCCCAACCGAATCAATTGGACTACACGTAGTCATTTAACACAAGGTGCAAGATCATTTCACTTTCGTAACAGCGTTACATAAAGATCGACCCTATAATCATAGATCTCAAGAACCAGCCAACCTGGTAGATCAACAAGATCAATAGCGCCCGAATCTGTATCGCGCGTTCGAAACGATTGGAGTCGCGGCGTGCATACGCGCGGTCCAAGCTGCCAGATTTATTTTCCATCATGGCGGAGCTATCATTCTTGCGAGATCGGCTTCTAATCTTAAACACGGCGGATCGTTGAATACATAATTTAGAAGGCCTCCGTGCTGGCATTTAAACGGTGATTTACGAACTACCGAAGTCTGGGCGATTAATCTGGCCACCACTCGTTTAAACCACTCGACACTTAAATAGAGAGAGAGAGAGAGAGAGGAGAGAGAGAGAGAGAGAGAGAGAGAGAGAGAGAGAGAGAGAGGAGCTATAAACTCTCGATACACAGGAGATGCGAGAAGGGTCCTGAACTTTCAGAGAACTCTGGAGCAACTTGGACGACGAGCCTAAATAATTCTATGACTAATCCCGTGTTATACGTTCGTGTCAGAAGACGATTTCGAAAAATTAGCGGATTAGACCTGGAAAGGTTAATCAAAGACTGGGGAACGTCGCGTCGGTGGAAGAATTTTTGACAGTTCATTTTCATCTTATTGTTACAGGATCGACCTTTGCCGATCGTAAGAATTTCTGCAGCACTAGTATATCTGTTTTTTGTCAACATTTACTTTTCTTACAACGAATTAACACATTTGGAAGAAATACGAATATGTAATTGCATTATTTTCTGTGCTACGAATGAATGAACTTTCAATCGCTTCATACTTTTTCAACGCTAAAAATAATTGATTTATATTGCCTTAGAGACATATACATACTAATAAGATTACACTTATACAGATTTTGTGTCATCTTTAAGATATGTATGAATAAATAAATTTATTCAATCATGGTCCCACGAAAGCATCTGTATAATTCTCGAACGATTGTAAACTAATTGGCTTGTAGTTCTAGAGCTAATATCAAATTGGCACTGAATTAAAATTTCAATGCAACAGAAAAATAAAAAATTAATTCTAAACCTGCCACCCGAAGATGCTTTCAAACAAAATGATTGTCTTATTAAATTGAATTGATGTCTTGTTATTTTTATGAATACCTTCTTCAAAAATGATGTGAGAACTACGACAAGATGAGACACGATTAAAAATGTACCAAGAAATGAACAAATTTGTTGCAAACTGAGATGAACATAAATCATTTCGAATCCAAGAAATCGCACAGAGGCTGGCCCATCGACATCTGTTAATAATTCCATCAACGTCGAATGGCACGCGCAATAAAATCGCGAAATCGATCGGCGAGGATCGAAAAATAAATCCGGCGGATTTCGCCGGAGCGTGGAAGAATGAGCGATCGATCAATCTCTGGCATGACACGCACACATTTGCAGCTCGTTAACACGACGTGGACCCCGCTACCGAAGGAGGCAGCGAGCGGTTGATCTTGATGATCGGCCGATGATGGGAGAGAGATCCTCGCGCGAGGACGACCTTAAACGCGCACGCCTTCGGGAGCCTTGCGAAATTTCAGCGCGGCGAGCACGCGCCCCATTGCACCGCATGTGCATAGATGCCCGCGCCCGCGGATTCATCTGCATAACAGTTAATAATTCCGGTGCACGGTGTACCGGTTACTACGCCTGGATCCCACCGATCCTCTTTCGTCTCTCTTTCTCTCCGTTGATATCCTTCCTCTTCATCTTCCGGGGCAGAAGCGAGCGAAGCTCAACCGGGTTCATCACGGACAATCGTGCGCCACCTGTTTCGCCCGCGTGTAATGGACGGCTGCATTACTACGGCCGCAAGAACTGCAGCGACCCGGCCGCGGCCGGTGCAATACAGCGTCACGGTGCATCGAGCCCCCTCGGGAAGTTTGCGTTCTTTGCCCCTATTGCTACGAACGCCGGTGACAATGCCGATTTTTCGGGGAAAATCATTTATGCAAATCGATGCAGATGATCTAGACTGCGAGTCTAGGCAAAATTGAAGGTGAAGGAAAATCTATTTTCTCGTTTAGCACTTATTATTTGACGATTATCGAGATTGTAAAGATATTGGAAATTGATTGTATACAGTTTTTGACTCTAGTATAAATTATAGTGAATTTATATCTCCTAAACGCATAGGCTTTAAAAAATTTTTTTTTTTAATATTGCATTGTCATCCAGTTTTGAGTTGTGTTTAAAATTTCAACTCTCTTGTTCATCGGGGAGTTAGTTTAAGATTAATTTAAAAATTTGTACCCAACATACAGAGACAGACAAACGGACAGACAAGAAAGCGAGCTAATAAAAACGTAGTAAAATCGCACAAAATATAAATAAATTTAATCTTGTTATTTTTATAATACCATTCACATTAGTCACTGTTAATGGCCGCCCGGTAGGTTTAGTGTTAATCGGCTTGAAAAGTCAAAAATAATGTAACAGTGTCATTAAATACCTCTAACGTTTCTTCAAGTTTTGTATTAGACTTGTATTATACTAATTATAATATTAGACTACTTAATCAAATGATTTTAATGTGATTACAATTCGATGTTTAATCAGGTGCGAACTTTATGCAGAATGAAAATTGTCTTCGTCAATTGTAAGAAATAGGAGCTGAATAGGAATTTCATTCTCTTTTGAATGACTTGAATAAGATGATAATAATACATTGACTTTCTGAAATTCTGTAAATCTTTTCATTGTTTTCAATTCCACCTATACTCATGTTTATCATAAATTAATAAAATCTCATTAGAAGAATTTGAACATACAGTTATATCATCAACCTATCAACCTATTGAACAGAAGATAGATTTCTATTTCACTCCAGTTTATCGAAATTCAGGCAGAACATTTTTATTTTGCAGAAAGATCCGCTGTCAAGTCAGGCACACCGCAATTGATTTGCATTCGTGGCGTTGATCAAAAAGCACAATCACTGTGCACAGAAAAACATAACAATCTTCGAGTAGTAACGGTGAAAATGGACGGCCAGTGTGCAATCAGCGATTGACCGTCGTTTCTCGCACGTCGGTGCCATCAGCCGGGAAAGTGTTAAATGATTAATGCCGGTAGGACATCCTCGAACCGCGCCGTTAGTTGCGCAACACCTCGTAAAATCATCGGAGCTCATTTTTCAAGATTATTTGTCGGTAATGATGTTAAAGCGACGCGGAAATGGCGAAGGCGACGTGCAATATTTTTAGCGTCCGTACAAAAAGGAAGGATCCCGCGAGGGAACGGTTTCGGGGTTGCGGGCGATTGATATAATTCGCACAAAAAATCGATTCAGCACAGCCGATGGCCACCGGAATCACGCGATGAAGACATTTCTCGGGCCCGGCGTTCCTGGAAGAACATCCGAAAGAAAAAGGGAGGACAAGCAGCTCGGCCCGAGAACCGGGTGCCTCGTCGCGCTCTCCCTGTATCGTTACCAGCTGAATTAAATTAGGCGGCCAATTTGAAGCCAGTTACGATCGATATAAAACGTCCTCAATCTCTTTTTAATCGATCGAACAACGAGACGGTCAATTTTACAATGAACCGGGCACCCGTACACGCCGCCGCGCCGCGCCGGCTTTCTCTGGATCGACGAGCCTGACTGTACGAAAACTGCGTGACGAATGAACGCGATATTCGTATCCCCTCCATTTTGCAGGTATAGACATGGCATGACTTTTCCACCGTGGTTGTCATTATCTGAGTATCCAATAATTTGGGCCACGTGTTAGCGCTTTTCTCGATCGTCGCAACAAAAAATCCCATCCGGATCGGTCCTCGGAGTGGGGTTTGCACCGAAGTATAAGTGGTAAGGAAATTTGAAGCAGTTGCGGTTTCGTCCGAGGCATCGAATTGTGTGGTGAAATTGATTTGTTCCGAGAAGATGTGGCAGGTAGAGAAATAATGAAATAATTGTTGCATAAGCCGAACGTAATGCGCTCAAAAATTGGGCGTGTAAATTATTCCGAGAAGACAATTCTGTTAGCCACCAAGGCATCTCGAAATCTGTATTTTCCCGAGTTTCCCGAATTTATTGAATCCTTTCGCGTTTTGCGTTTTAGAAAAATATTTTAAGGCAGACACGAGAACAAGCATTAATATTCGGACGCTAAAAAAAAAGAATAACTTTTTTACAATTAGTTTTTACAATTAGTTTGTAAGCTCACATAAAAAAAAGTTGGAAAATACAACCTTTAGTATTTTCTCTGCAATTCCGACAACTTGCAAGTTTGTTTGAAAAATTTTCTCCACGTTGTGCAGCAAACTAATTGTTCGAACTTCTCAAAATAGTTGAAATCGTATGGTCCAATATTTAAAAATTTATCGTCTTTTTAAGAGTGTCCGAATATTAGTGGGAGTCACAACTATGCATATAACAAGTAATAAGATTCGATTAACAATAATAAGATTAGAATCGTTTTTGAAACGCCAAGTAACCAAGCAGTTCAATATCGTTAACGGAAATGCTGAGCCGTGTGCAGAGAATCCAAGATCCCTCTGAATTACAACCACATATTTCACGAATTAATAAACACTCGACAAACACTTAATGGGACGTAAGAGGACTTTTAATCATAATTTAAAGGCTCGTACTTCTGTGTGTTTCTAAATTAATCTCGAGAAAGCGACTTGCTATTAACATTCAGAACGTGGCGGTAACACTTCGTAAAGTAGCTGCACATGTATCTTGTAACCACTCTAGGTAGTCGGACGTAATTCTCGTATCGATGATTTGTAACGCGAAAGGGCAGAGTTCGCAAGAATGGCATAAATACCCGAAGTATACTTAGAAACTCCTGTCTGTGGTTAAATGTTACGTACCATTAATGGTTATTAGCCGACGCTTAACTCACGAAGTTCATCGAAATTGAAACCGAAGCCAAGGTCTTGTGGCTTCTCGGAGATTTCGCTGGATCTTCGATCCTTACATATTATACATATACCAGGTGGTCCCAGGTGGATCTTGATCAGAATTTATCGGCGTAAAACAGCTTACACGCTTCCTGAATTAGCACAAGATTAAAAGTCTTGTTTAAAAAAGAGCACAAATCTTTTATTCTTTTAAGCGAAACTCTTTATCGAGGCATTGAATCAGCAGGCAACTTTTTTAATCAGGCCTTTAAATTGCTTGGAACATATTTCCTAAAATTTGTACACTTTTTTTGGTTTAACACTAGCACTACCCAGCTCTAAGGAGACGTATGACCGAATTAGTGACGTGGCTAATCGTAGGAAGGGAAGGGTAGAGTGGGAAACAAGAAGAAATTCCCCTGATCTGTCGACTCAGATTTGAAGCCTACTAAAAAGTTTCTCAAGAAAATATTTCTACAATTTCACGACTTGTAAAACAAAAAAAATCTGAAATCCGCCATTCTGACTGGCTCGGTAGTTGAATGGTTACGTATGAAATCAAACTGTTCGATCATGACTCCTGATCGAAATTTAACAAACGCCCGGTACATTAATTGAAGGAATGCTATTCAATAAAGCAAATTATCACCGTGGTCTCTCGCTCCCTTAATTAATAGCGAGTTCTAAGTACGGGCTCATATTTATGCATCTCTTTTGGCGCTATACAGGTAAATATCGTGCCGCAGCGTACCACCCATAAATAAAGGGGCCGGCGAAGAGGGGCAAGATATCCGTTTAATTGGTTAGCAATAAATACAAGAATCGCTCTGTCCATTACGAAGTGCAATCAGTCGGTAAAAAATAGGCTATCAAAGCCATGCCAGGCCCCGGAGAAATATGTATCTCGAGCAACCATGATGAAATTTGCTTGTTCAGAGTGCCGAAGGGTGGGGGGAAGATCTCTCATTCCTACCTCCGGGGCAGCGGCCAGGTAAAATGCATAATTTAAATAGTAAATAGCGTAGTCTGTTCTTAAACCTTTTCGCACAAGAATAAAACACATCTTTGTTCGCATTCCGGTCGTGCAGCATCTGCAATTAATCTCTAATTCGACCGATATGGAAAATAATACGGTGCGGTGTAATAGTTTATTTATTAAAATACATCTGAATCCGCGCGCTGGCCAATCTGCCAGATATTTCTCGTGATAAGTGTAATAGGGTTCGAGATTACTGTAGCATTAAGCGATAGCGATCGGTACACTCCTAATATTACCTAGAAAAGTCGAATGAGAGGATCATTTCTCGAATGGGAGAAGAATTGTTCAAGTGGGAAAACTGTTTGGTTGCTCAGAAGAATGAACACTGTATAATATAATAAATAATATTCAATGCGAATCATTATTCTCATCACGTTTTGTTAAATTAAATAAAAATTTCTTTTACATGTAATTAAACGAAAACCCAGCACAAAGAACAATTTCATGTGAAATTTATTCTTGAACAGAACTTTTTATGATTAAGTTTAGGTTGATATTTCTGAACGAAAACTTTCATTTGCGCCGTGTTCGATAAACGTAATTGAGAAGTTGATGTAGAAACAGAGACGTGTAATTTTATTGTTACGAACATGCATTTACCAAGACTGCAATTGATTCGACGTATAAATGGATCGGTTTATAAAATAAATTCCTGCAGGAGCAGTTCCAACAAATGTCTGCAATGATTGCGAAATGAAAGCAGAATTCTAAAATGGAGCACTTTGATCTCTCGGATACGTCTAACGTCAATTTAATCGTGCTCTCTGCCACAGTGATTATTGGAGTCTACAATGTTTCTCCTTGAAATGCTACTCAGCCGTGTTCCTTCAGCATTGATTGAAACGGAACACGTCGGAATCTGAGAAGATGCTGGACGATGATTAAGCGATTGAACCACAGCGGTCGATGGGAAAGCCTGTATCATTATCCGATCCTAGAATCCGCCGGAAAAAGACTAGTTCCAGTCTGGTTACGTAAGAATTTCCTAGTTGTAACCGCTCGGTGAACTACAACATATTCGAGGCGATCCAGTTTGCCCGACTGCCGTTAAAAATTGCAGTCTGGCTCGAGTGCTTTCAAATTAGTGGTACGGGAATTCGTTTTCGAAGATGTTTTTCTTTTGTGACCGCTGGCTTTCGTTCTCCGTAGATGATTTAATACCGTGCCCGTTAAATGAGCATGGTCCGAGTGTTCGTCTTACTTCCTCGATGGAAAGTATAACAGGTATCGTAATGATATACCAGCAGAATATCGCTGAATTATAAGAAAAGGAGAAAATGATGAGAAGCTGATTGGAATAACTTGAATGCGCGTATTATGTATATGCGATTCAGTTATAAAAAGCAGCAATTTTCACGGAGAAATCCTCTTTCTTGTTAATCTTTTAAAAATATCTTAAATAACTGTTCGTATTAAATATTTAACAATAAACGTGATTTTAATACGAATACTCGAGAATTTTTATATAGTATAATTTTATAATATGTCGGCGAAATTAAATGAAATCTTGTTCCCTTAAAGAAAATGTTCATACATTGCAAATTTGAATGTATTTTGTAAATATTAAACACTGAACAGGGACTATAACAAGCTACCAAAAACATATTATATGTATAAAAAGTTGAATGCACAAAATATGCAATTTCAAAAGATTAAATCAAATTGCAGCAACGTACTCGCATATACCCAACAGTATCATGCGTATTATGCTGAATGAAACCATTTGCTTCTTCAATTGAGCCAAACCGTGAATATTATTCATCATTTCCCAAATGATTTATTCAAGCAATATCCACGTCCGGTACGAGCTCCTCGTCGCAAAAGAAAGAACGAGATCGAGGCAGTCTAATCTAATCGAAACATACCGTGTGTGCAGATTTCAAACGAAACCCCAAAAACGAATATCGGACGCAAACGAATCCGAACATGTCGCGGAATAAAAACCCGAAGAAACCTACCATAAAAATCTGCGTGATGCCCCAGCTGACGAAGAAGCCGCTCTTGGTGAGCATCCCCAAAAGCGACGGTGTCTCGCGTGCAAACTGTCCTCCGGTGGTGATCGGGTACCGCGAGCGATGGTCGGATCCCGTGGACGGTCCATCCTGGTCAGAATGCCTTCAGGGTGACTAGGAAGGGAAGGAGGGGGGTCCCGAGGGGAGACGGGGAAGCTATTCGTCCTGACGCACGCATACATCCAAGTACCGCGAATGGGTTCTCTCGGCGAGGCGTCGGGCCCCGACACGCCACACGTATTAGAAACGAATATAAATATATCGGGAGAGAGTGAGAGAGAGAGAGAGACAGAGAGGAAAAGAGCAAAAGGGTTAAGCGAGTGAGGGGAGGGAGGGTATGGGTTGGTGGGGGCAGGCGAGCCGGCATTGGCGGCGTGGAAGTTACACGCACGGACGTCCGCGGCGTTACGAGAGAGAACGGGCCCCTGATCCCCCTACCCTAGAACGGACCCCTGGTCCCCCTACCCTAGAGCGGGGTCCGCTCGTACCCCGCTCTTCTCCGGCCGCCCTGAGCCCCGGAGTACGCTCAGTGTCCGCTCGGCCTCAGCACGCCCGAGTGGGAAACCCGGGACGCCGCTTCTAGAAGCTTTTTGTCGCGGCCGAACCGCTCGCGGGACCGTTCTTCCGCGCCGTCAAACCACCGGTGCCCACAACGGTCCGTGATCGAACGTCGGGCCCTTAAATTTCGGCCGAAACCCCTTCGAATCGCGCGCGCGTTCGAACAGTTTTCTCGCGCATCGTCCTCGGAAGAAACGGTCCACCTGGCGAGGCGACAAGCGGATAGTCGTCCTCTCCTTCGTGTTCGTCTTCTCGGTTCCGGTCCGCCGATCCCGGGATCAGCGAGCCTCGAAGCGGTATCGCTTCTCTCGTCAGCATTGACAGCGGATGGAACAGTGCTCCGGCAAGATGACGGCCCTCGAACGTAACCGCGCGTTCCGTTCCGGAGCCGAGTGACGAGCGGACGTCGCGTGTCAACGGGCTGACGTGAAGCGGATTCGCCCGTCGAGCGGATAGAGGCGTATTCCGGTTCGGTGGCATCGCGATCCGCGTCGTGGGATCTATACGGATCTCATCGTGTGTCTAGTTCGGTGTTTCTCGCGAGTGGGAGGCCCCGAAAGATCGGCAGGAGTACCGATCGACCGGTGAAACGTTATCGGCTTCGGTCCCCCTTCGTGCTTCGGCGTACGCGCCGCGTATTAAAACGTTAATCTCCGACTGTACTACCGGTTATACGTACAGATTGGCCTCTCCTCCCCGTCTTCGTCCCTTGCCGGTCTTCTCTCTCCTGGATCCCTGTTGTGTCTCTTTCTCTCCCGCCCCCCTTCGGCTACCCTTTCGATCCTCTTTCTCCTCTGGTTCTCGCCTGTTCCATTCTCTCTCACTCTTTCTCGTCTTCCTCTCTCTCTCTCTCTCTCTCTCTCTCTCTCTCTCTCTCTCTCTCTCTCGCTTCCCCTCTATTCTCTCCGCCCCTCCACACCCCTTGTTCTCGTCGTCGCAGCGTCCTGTCCTCTCGAGCGTGTGTTTCGCGAGCGCGTGCCGATCGGCGGAGATGCGGCGCGCAATCGTCAATCGGGCCCAGCTCGCGCGAGCCCGGTCCCCCGTGGCCGCCGCCGCCGCCGCCGCCTAACGGGCGAGCAGCACCACCGACATCCAGATCTCTTCTTTATCGATCGGCCGCGATGACGACTTCCTCCATGAGCAGCCGGCCAGCCGCGAGCGTGACGAGCCCCGAAACGATCGAGAGATCGACGCGACGGGCTCCGGGGACAGGGTGGACCAGGATCTTATCGCTACGCGGCGATCGAGCCGAAGGACGCAGCGACGATCGGCTGGCGATCGCCGGATCGGGCTCCGCCGAGGCTTAATGCGCCTGGATTAAACGCGAGAGACGAACGCGCGCGCAAAGAGGAACGACGGACAGCGATCGCCGGATAAAGAGCGCCGATATCGCCGGGACAAAAAGACCAGGTACACACCACCGTGAACCGGCCGGATGATCGGCGCTGATGCGCCGTGAATGTCGCGACCGAGGCGCGGAGACACTCGGACACCGTTGAAGAGTGGACCCCGCGAATGACAGGGCCGAATCGCTGAAAGGATGTCGAGCCTCGCGAGGAGACGGAAGACGTCGCTGCTGGGCTCGAAGCGATGGTGGCAGGGCGGCTGCTGGGCCACCAGAAGCCATCAGGAAGCCTACCTGCGCAAGCTCTACGCTAGAAAGAACGACCAGGGCAAACCCATAGAGGAGGACACCTCCGCTCGCAGGGATATTCATAGCAATTGGACTCCGGGTACTGTCTACGAACTGCCCACCGCCGATGAACACTATTTAGACGCGTTCCTCAGGAGCCGCGAGGTCGAGCACGTGGCCGACGACGTTATCGGATGTCCTGCGTTAGCTACCGCCCGGGCCAGTCCCACCGAGAAGTGCGTCGAGTTCCTGAACGGCGCCCACGATGCCGCGGCCGCGGCCTTCGAGCACGAGCGAGGCGGGCTCGTAGAGCCGGAATGCAACCGTGCCGCAGAGTGCAGCTCACTGCATTCGGGTTACGATGTCGCGGTCGCTACAGCCGCCGCCGCCGCCTCCTCAGAGTGAGTTCCACGTTGATCTCGTTTCTCCATCGCCCGCGGGTTTTTCTTCCGAGCGATCTGTCTGCGACCGGCGCGCGGATCCGCCTCTTCTTTCTTTCTTTGCGCGATGAAAGTTCACCACCGATGACGCAGTGCCTATCCGCTCCCAGAGGCGTTGGTTGCCTCCTTTTGTTCGCGGTGCAGTGAGTCGGTGAATCCGAGCGGCCGGTGATTCTTCACTCGAGGATCGTCTCAGATTTGTGATTCCTTCGACGACCTTGGTCGCGCTTTCGAGTGCTTGGTACATAATTCGGGGCTGGTGCGATTCTGGGTTCAAGGTCGCGCTTGTCGCGAACAGTGGCAGGAAGTATGTTGCCCGCCCTGTTTGCAGCGTTGGTCCGTGAGAAAAATACTGTTTCTGTGTGTTTTCGTACCTTTTTCTACTGTTTAAAAATTTGGATACGCGAACTACTCGACTTATTGAAAAATTGCTTAGACATCGAGGCGCAGTGTTTCATGGCTTTATGGGAATAACCAAGTGGTGATGCAGAAATGATATTTAAAAACTACTCGGGTAGTATTATGTAAAATAGTCCCGGTATAAAATAATATAAGAAATTCACGGTACACGTGTGCACCTGGAGTCTTGAATGCGAATACGGTGCGTGTATGCACCTGGAGGCTTTAAGGATTAAGAAGGCAAGGTGGTCGAAGCGTCTTACGTCGAGACTTGGATTAAACTCTGCGAGACCTGTTGGGAAACGTTACTTTTTGCTAAGTCGTCGTATGTCGACAGATTCAATTTCATTTATTTTCTGGAATTCGTAACGGGGAAATCTTTATCGAAATCGGTTTCTCACGAGGGTTCGCACGACACCGCGCTTCTTTCTTTTAAGTGGCGCCATTTTCAGTTCGTGTACCCTCCTTTTTCATGGGAATCAGCTCAGGCTCCCAAGAGAACCATGCCGACTATAATCCACCTTGGAATCGGCGACAAAGACATTGAGCGAGCGCATGCATCGCGGAAGCCCGTTTTCTTTTTCTTCGACGCGACGCGTGGAAAGTGTGCACGCCGCCATTGCACAGGAGAATTTCTATCAGAAAAATCGCGAAAGCTTTCTAAACAGCACAATCTACGCAATAACGCTATGAAAGTTGGAACTTTCTTTAAGAATATCCAGCATTCCTCGTAGAAGCCATAATTTCGAGTCATAGTTTCTGTCGCAACAATTTCTAGATTAATTCAGCACCATCGATCATTCGTTCACTCGGTATAATCTGCTCGTGGATAAACAAGTTTTCCTCGAGTCAATGGCCAACTACGGCTTCCAGACAAAAGCATTCCACCATAGTAAATCAATAAACAACCACCGCGATTATATCGTTTCTCCTTCGACAAAAACATCGAACACAACGAACCAACCGATCCACATAACTCCGGTCGAACCGCCAACGAACGCAAGCACCTTCGCCTTCAATCGACCTTGAACAAAACCGATTACGTTCTTATTCTCGCCAGAAAAACTAAAAAGATCGAAAGTGTGTTTCGAGCGCAGATTGCTGCTTGGGCGTGCGTCGAAATCGATCTTCTTTTTCGAACACTCGAATTTGCAATGCTGAAGTAAATCGGTGGCCTGCGTTGGAAAAACGTTCGTGTCATTATATCTCGACTAAGCGATGGTTAATCGATTTTTAAATTCCGACACGTTATTTACGGGGTTGCTCGGTCTCGGAACCGTAGGGCTTGATAAGTTAAAGTGATATGCCTTGGTCATTCCTCGGTGTGCAATCAGCCGTGGCACTGCTCCACAGTCGGTCGCGTCTCGTGGAAATTGAATTTCTTGCCGCGCGGTTCGACGTCGATGCCGACTACGCCCGTAATGACAGGCCGTTCTCTAAATTGTAACGCTCGCACTTTCCACCTCGAGCCAATAGATCTCGGCCGCCATTCACAACTCTGAAAACGCGCAATCCACGATCGGACTTCTTGCGAATAACTTTTTCTTGTTCAATCTTCCAAACTAACTAACTGATAGCAGGAAAACTTTACAGAGAAGACACGCGAAATTGGTTAATTGGTTTACGAATTATAAACGATCAAAACTGGTAAAAAGGCCGAAAATCTTGAAGAATTGCAATTCTTACCACTTTTGATCGTTCCAACAAATCATAAGTGATGAAGAATTTAATGAAAATATGTACTGCCAAGATTCACTAGTTCTTTTTATTCATTTATTTGCACGAAATAATTTTTTCCGTTAGTTTTACTGTCTCTACGTAGCGCAGCTTTTCACGATTCCATTACCAACATTCAGATTAAAGTTTAAAAAATATATTCAGCTCGGTTTTTCATACAGAAAAATTATCTATTTTTCGAACCATCTTCGTGCAGAAACTATTCAAAAATACGTGTATTTCTTTTTTTTGTGTGTGAGAGGAACAAATTTCTTCGATCATGCGTACATAATTAAAGAATACCAATGATACATCGATCACATCTCTTCTTATGGCGTCGGTGATCGTCGCATAAATCAGAATATAATTTCGACTATTTTCTCGCTTGTTTACGGTTCGGGGATTCCTGAACCGAATCGAAATTATCTTTTCCGTTTCCTCGGAATTACGAATGCAAATGAGAATGAAATTTATCGGCTCCCGTGGGAATGGAATCCCTTCGGATCCCTCGGGAAGGGGTTCAAGCATATTAATATGCAGTATGCATCGCGCTGACGCAAATTGAGCTCCGCGAGGCAGGATTTTCGAAGACCTCATTTTACAAAAAATTTGTTTACGAAGAAAAATTTATTCGTGTTCCCATATTCGAGAGTTATTTTGTGAAATTCGAATTATATGATAAAAATAAAACAAGGAACCCATAAGTTAACTTATCGTACTAATTTGTGCACGTAGTAATAATAGCGTAAAGATTTATCTCTCAATTGTGAATTCTGACAGAAATGTAACGGAAAAAACTTGTTCGCAGAGCGATATTGAATCGTTTAACTGTATGAACTACTCGCGTCATGATTCGGTGATTTCAAGAGGAGGATGTAGTCAATTGTTGAGCTAATTGTAACGATAAGTGATTACCCGCAATCAGCCTCGTTACTGGTTGTATCTGTAATAATGAAGCGTTCTGTATAATTCATAACACAGAAGTTATCTGTGTGGATCCTCGAAGTCGAGAATCTAGATAAATCTGTATTGGGGTTTACGACCTTGAATGCAATTAAACTCGCCAAGTATAATCTCGACGAAAGATGATGTAACATTCCTTCCAGCACTAAATGAATCGTTTTGTATCGCCATTTTTATCGGATTCGTTGAAACCGGTGAAAGATGAAACATCGTCGCGTGTCAGTTTATTATTCACGTAACTGTCTAGAAACGTACGAGAATCTTCTTTTTATTCAACGAATGTCTTCTTTTCATACTCCAAACGATAAACGACATTAAAGGTGTATCGAATGATAGTAAGATGAGCCGAATTCTGGTTCCAGGAAAGTGTGCAGAAGCTGCAGGTGTCCCAGGGAGGAGCATCAGCGGACTTCGACGGAGGCGGGCGGTCCCTCGGGACTCGGCCTCGGTCCCGGCCCGCCGATGGCCATGGCGATGGCTTTCCAGAGCGGGGCCGCCGCCGGTTCTTCTCACCAGGAACCCTTCAAGAGCCCCGTACAACCGGCCCCGCCGGGTCTCGCCCTCCAGGAGGCACTGATGCATCATCAGAGGCACTCGCAGAGCGACGATGACAGCGGATGCGCGCTCGAGGAGTACACGTGGGTGCCGCCCGGTCTCAGGCCCGACCAGGTAACAAACAAACAACCTTCTCCACCCCGCCGTGACTCGAATAACGATGCACACCGCCCCGATGTCCAGACGATTTTTTCACCTGACGCATCGTGACCCGTACCTCCAACGATCTACTCTCCCTTGACCCCGACCATAAATACCGGGCAGCCTCCCGTATCCGAATTAAGCGATTAACACGTCCGCCAACGTTGCTCCTTCTGCTCACGGTCTTCCTACATCAAGATAAAGGCTGCTCGATTTAATTTGATACGGTACATTTTTCACCCCTTGCGAAGAGCCGCTTCGGACCTAATCCTTTTTTCAGATCAACCTTGAATACATATAGCTTATAACTAGACCGTGGATATTATGTATTATTTACGATAGAAATAGGTCAAATGCAAAAACAGTGAAATCATTAGAAAAATTTCTCAACTAAATGTCTACGTGGATCCTATACTTTTCAAATAAACAATTTTTATTCGGCATAATGGTCCGCATTTTAACGTTTATCGTTGTACATATGCAGTAAAACGAAGAATGTAGAATGTTTGTGGCCAAATAATATTTCCACTGGACTTGATTCTATCATTCACAGAAATGCATTTAGGGGCATTCCAGTCGCTCCTAACCCCAGTACGCATACGAATGAATCAATCTACGGAATAAATTCCCACAGAAGCACTTTTACGTGTCGCGTAATCGTAAAACCAGGAATCCGAAATCATTTTATGCTTCCACTGATAAAGAATTAGCAAATACCTTGACAGATCCTGATCCACGACAGTTTCTATTTCGGTTTCTCGAAAGCGTGTTCGTACTGTAGGAATTTTATTAGATTTTAATGAACACTATCGGGACAGCGGACGTGATTTACCGTCGTTCTAGAACTCGGTGGTCTTAACGACACGACATCTCGAATATGTCAGCGTCCTTCGATTGAAATGGGTACGGAGTATCGAGGAAATGTCGAGTTCCGACAGAAGTCCACGATATAGGCGTTTATGATCGATAAAGAAGAAAAAATGCGAAGATTCCGCGCGCGCGCGCGTGTTACGAAACTATCCGAGAGTCTCAGGACCCGAAGAAGTGGGCGCACCCCTGATACGCTATGTACCATACGCGCGGTTAACTCTAGATTTGCATAAAGGTTTGCTTTCTCTCCGCCTGATTTGCCGGGACGGTTATAACCAGATGGATGCCTGCGCATTTTCGAGAATCGCGGGGATCGCGCGGGACAACCCCCGCGAATAGGTAAAATACCCTTTCGATGCGATGAGCACATCGCATCAATACATCGACTGATAAATAACGTCCGTTTTGTAAGTTCTGTTGTACATCAATTTTATGCACATTTAATTTAATTTATTATCAGATTGATCAAGTACGAAGTATCATTATAATTTCTTCCCAAAAACGAAAATTCTTTAGAACTAGACTTAATAGAAATATGTACTATTTTTTTTTTACATGCATTTAATAAAATAAAAATAAACATGATTAGCAACGTCTGCAGACGACTTCTTCTTTTCAAAATGATCCTTGAACTTGAGAAAAATTTCAGCAAACAATCTTTATAGGTGTGTAAACATATTTTTTATACTTTATTCATTTATATCTAATTTAAAGATGCTTTCGGCGCTACCGTTTCGATCAATTAATAAATATAGCAATTTTGCAAAAAACTTTTGTTCTTTCCTAACGTTTCGGAATATTGAAAAGAAATTTTCAATGTTCAATTTTACATAGCTAAAGTTATTATATGTATAATAGCAAGTACGTATCAATACCATTTTTGATCAATTTCTATTCACCTATTCTTTTTACTGTATTATGTATTTTTTGTTTTTTTTTTTTTTTTTGGTCGTAGACGCAAATTCTACCTTTGGAAAAGGTTCAAAACGGAACCGAAAATTAGGAAAATTAGAAAAGAAGAAAAGGTTTTTGCAAAATTGCTATATTGATTAATTGATCGGAACGCCGTAACGCCGAATGCATCTTTAAATTAGATATTCAACATTTAAGATCGATAATTGGGGATTATTCTATTCATTTATCTTGAAAATCGGTAATGTAATTCCGTAAACTGAAGGAAAATGCTACCTGTTGTTATCTTTTGTAGAATGAAATTAATAGAATGGTCCTTCTACGTCTTCGGTATTAATTATGCGATTTATGAGACGTAGAATTGAAATTGTAATATTTATTAATAAAAACTGCAACATTTAATTTAGAAAAGTACAAGTTCCTTTTAATTCTCCATTTTAATGAATCTATGAGAAACAAGAATAGCTCAAGCAACGAATGGATTCATGTCGAATGAATTTTAACTGACTCTAAGCTTAATTCTATTTCGAATCAAAACTATTTCTTATTCGCAATTTAATGTTTCAGACAGGTCGTTCCGGGACGAAAAACGAATTTACACCCGTGATACGAGCGTTAAAAAACGCATCCTGAACATTAGGCGTGTCCAATTAATACTGACATAAAAAGCTGATTAATTCTTTCCGTTTACTGGAAACATCCTGTACTAAACCGTAAATCAAAGACCATTAAAATGCTAAAAGGATTCGATCGGCGAGTTGGAACGCTCCGGCGCGGCGCGGCATAACAAGGACTAATTGAATCGGAAACGCGATAGCTCAGTTTCGAGATATCCGCTGATAGGTGTAATGTAGTTCGAAAGACGGAATCGAAGCGCGGCGAGCAGGCTTGTTTATCGGCATTGTGATCCTCGATATTCATCATTCATGAATAATTCAGAGATGAAATGCTTACAGTTACACGGGACACGTGACGGAGAAGTTCTCCCGCGAACAAAACAGTGGAACGGGTCCGGCTCGTTTTATTTCGCTTACGGGACCGTCGTTTAACCCGAATCGCGTTCCACGCTTTCGACTTGCGCACTTACATACATATGTGCGTGCGTATATCGAGCACGCTTTCGAAACGGAAAGGCCCACTGGCGTCGATACCATTCGAATCACTCCGACTGACCCCGCCGAAAAATTCCAAAAACACTCTCAGACATCGCTGTAGATGAACAACTCCAGTGTAAAGCTAGACAAATTTTTATTTTGCTTTCGAGTTTTGTTTTTGACTTTGCCCGATTCCGGAATATTTTCGGTAGGTAACCCAAGTACCTAGGTATTCAAGTTTACTATAATTTCTTCAATACCCTTCTACGCTTTCTGAAATTTTCACAAAACCACTTTAAATATCTTAACCCTTTGCACTCGAAGCAATTTTAATTCGAAAATCAAACTCATTTCTTTCGATTCAGATCATTTTTATTCTGTGTAATCTTTTCTACATTGTACACATGAAATTTAACCAGTTTTTAACCGACTTTGAAAAAGGAGGACGTTACTCAATTCGATCTGTATGTGCCTTTTGTTCGCTTTTTTCTATGTATGTTCACCGTTTACGTCGAGATGGACAGACCAATCTGAATGAAACCTTTTGCATCTTGTAGAGTATGTTACCGGGATGGTCCCGTGCAAAAAAAATTTTACATTTTTTTATTAATTACGATTTTATTTGCGAAAATGTAGGGTGATGATACCGTTGTGAACTCCGCTGAATGTTAAACATTAGGAACAGTCGTTACCGTTATCGATCACGCGGCTTTCAGATATTTATAAATTACGACTTGGAATGCGACGTCTGATAGAGATAAAAAAAGTGTGAAACAAAAAAAGACTTCAAAGAAATTTCATTAAAAAACACGACATAAAAATTTTTTTTCTTTACCATTATATTTGCCCCCCCTGCAATAGTGTCATTTTGTCCTCTGAAGTTTTCTGATAGGACTGTAAATACGAAAGATATTTAGGTGTTCCCATTTATGCGGGACACCCTGTATACAGGCAATTACTTTTGGGTGAGGTTAATAGTATTTAATATATTGCATTTAGTCAAATTTAACTTGTTACATAAAAATTTTTAATTTTTTGTCATTATTGAGTCACGGGGAGGCGCAAGTTAGACACTTGCCACAGGCGCTTCATAGCCTCGTTACGGCGTTGACTTTTGATACGGTCAATATCACATCAACAAGAAATCTTTAAAGAACTGGGAAAGAAATTGTCAGCTTAACTTGAAAATTCGTACCGATCCGCGTCTCGATAAAAGCAATCCCTTGGCACATGAAACGGCCTGAAAAGAGTCGTTGCTAGAGTCACTCTGTGTAATTTTCTCGTGGACGAGGAGAAAACGGATACATAATGAGAATGGGTTCGCCTACACGTTGTCGCAGGTACACCTGTACTTCAGCGCGCTACCGGAAGACAAGATCCCGTACGCGGGTAGCGCCGGCGAGCGGGAGCGGGTGAAGCAGCTGCTGCAACAGCTACCGCCACACGACAACGAAGCTCGGTACTGCAGCGGCCTGGCTGAGGAGGAGAAGCGGGAGCTGAGGGTGTTTGCAGCTCAGCGGAAACGCGAGGCTCTCGGCCGGGGCCACGCGAGCCAGCTCGAGAGGCCCCACGGGGCCGGGTGCCGCGAGTGCAGCAGGCCCATCGCCGCCGGAGAGATGGCGGTCGCCGCGAGTCGGGCCGGGCCCTCCGCCCTCTGGCATCCGGCCTGCTTCGTTTGTTGCGTCTGTAGGCAGCTGCTCGTCGACCTGATATACTTCTGGCGGGACGGCCGACTCTACTGCGGCCGACACCACGCGGAAACCCTGAAGCCCCGGTGCTGTGCCTGCGACGAGATCATTCTCGCCGACGAGTGCACCGAGGCCGAGGGACGGGCCTGGCACATGAGGCACTTCGCCTGCCTCGAGTGCGATCGACAGGTAATCCCCAGTGTCACTCACCTGACTCCATGTCCGCAATCTTCATCCATGTCGAAGACCTTGCTTCGACACTGACATGCATTCCTCCAAAGTCCTCCGCGAAATGGAAGCAGAACTGAAATCGATCAGGACCTTGTTAGACAGTGAAAGGATAAAAGGTAGTGTCATGACGTCGCTCTAGTCTACAGGTTTTTCGCACTCCTGGATGAGTACCAGTTGCAATTAGTTTCACTCAACTTCCATTCATCAGTCTACGCTCGACACTTTTATTTCCCGGTCAGCCCATTAATCGATACTATTCCTATGTTAAATACTGATTGATACATGAATAGAGACACGGACGTAGTCCCGGATTATTGCGGAGGGGCGCAATAGCGGTACTAGCACGTGGAATCGCGATACACTACCGACCAAAAGTTTCGGAACATGTTTCACTACCACCGTGTCGTACACGGTGAATCGAGCCGAATAACTGCTTCCCCCTTTTCGAGCATATTTAAACATTGCGATCACTCTATTCAAATTGAAATGTTTCTACATTTTGTGCATCGAGAAACTTTTGAAATGAATCACGTGCTACTTTCACTTAGATTTTGTTGAACATCGCATTAAAAAAAATGAACAAGTCTATTCGTTCGTTTTCATTATATTATACATTCAAAATTCAGTAATGAAAAAAGTAATTGTGTGTGTGTGTGTGTGTGGTTTGAAAAATCATTAATTATCACTGCAGAATATGTTTCCAATAATGAATTTCTTTCGTATAAAATTGAATATTCCGTAATCGGGAAGAAAATCAAAATTTGAAGAAGGAGCTATCTTATTCGTTTGAAGGGACGAATGTTAGCGAGGGGTTTAATCAACACGATGACTTTTGACCCGACAGGGAGACAATACTTTTGGCCGGCAGTGTATGTCAGCGATTCGTTTAGCGAGTTCGCAGACACGATAAGAAGCTTTTGTCTGGTCCAGACGGAAGAGATGCAGCGCGCGTCCGGGTAGCTGCGTATGACATTTATCGACACCTACATTCGATGAATTATTGCGCGCGAGTTGTTCGCCACGGACAGCCGTCGCAGCATATAGAGGGAGGGGATGGGCTCTGAGACTGACAGCTAAATCGTTCACGGGTAAATGGCTCTCCGCGGACCTCGGCGTAAATAATTGTCGCGTTTGCAAAAACCGTAGACGCGTTCGCAGCGCCCCCAGCGATGCCTGCATTGCAGGGAGTTGCCACCTTCGGCGCCATTAAAGCTATTTGAACAGGACTATCATTTTCTACAATAAAAGGTCCTCGGGGCCAACAAAACTCGCGATCACCTTCCAGAAGCAATTTTACCGAGGAAAAACCATAGTTATGATTAGATTGCGGATGTGTATACTGTTCTGACATCTTCCATTGCCTTTTTATGAAATCCTGTCCGTCACAGTAGCTGCCCACCCAACTCTTGAAGCTCCTGACGCATATAACTGCGTTTATTAAACTTATTAAAATAATTAACTCTAGTACGGTCAACCTCTAATGCTAGAGTACTCTTATTTCTACGCGTTCCAATGAAAATGTAAATTGTCCAAACTAATCCTTGTACTCTTCTGTTATAACAAACCACATATTCATTATTTAAAATGATGTGTAGCAGTCTACTTATTCTATGTATGTACAGCTTCAAACTTGTTTGTACATTTCAATTAACCACTCAAGCAGGCTGGTGCTCAGTGCAGAGGTCCTCGAGTGCCGCAGAGCAGTGTCAGTAATCTTATGAGGTCTTGATAAAAGAGTTATAATGGACTTTTATTAGTGGATCACTGGGACTTCTAAGTTAGGTCTCAATCCATCCTCCAAACACATAGACATAGATATTAGTGAAGCCAATGGCAGTCTGATTGATTTGACTTGGCGGCAATTGGAGAGCTTCCGCTTGGGTGCCAAAGGTTCTTCAGACCTACAGACCAAAATTAGTGATCTTGTGAAACTTTGGAGTGACAACTGACTTGAATTAGGGTCTCAGGGACCTCTGATCAAGTCTCCGCTCTCCAGGGATCCTTGAAATAGTCGAAAGTTGATGATCTCATGAATTCCTGAAGGTCTCAGGACCCTTAATTTTGATCAAAATCTTCAAGACCTGGATCTGCGAATCTAGGAATCGTGCGTGGGTTACTCGATCCCGCCATGGGATCCCGCATGTTTCCCAGGAAGAAGGGCCCAACGATCATCCTGAAGTTTGCATTGTTTTTCCAGCTGGGGGGCCAGAGGTACGTGATGAGGGAAGGACGGCCGTATTGTCTGCGATGCTTCGACGCCTCGTTCGCCGAGTACTGCGACAGCTGCGGCGAACCGATCGGCGTCGATCAGGGGCAAATGTCGCACGAGGGTCAGCACTGGCACGCGACCGAGGCCTGCTTCTGCTGTGCCACTTGCCGTGCCTCCCTCCTCGGACGACCGTTCCTGCCTCGAAGAGGTGCCATTTATTGCAGCATAGCGTGCAGCAAGGGAGAACCGCCGACGACACCGAGCGACTCGTCCGCTGGCGCGCCACCGCCACCATCTTTCCTCAGGTGCACACGCTGAAACCTGTATCGTGGACATTCTTCGGCCCCCTTTGCCACGATGTCCCTGAATAATGTCTTCCTACCTCGCAGATGACCGTAATGTCACGATTCACCGCATATCTGATTCTATTATCATGATCGTAGCATTATGAATTGGCACGTAGATTAGGAATCCTACTAATTTAGCTTGTTCAGTAATCTGGCCTTCTCCCATCTGGCCACAGATACAGCGCGATCGGGATCTGATAAACTGAGCGTATACAAAAAAAGAATGAATCGCGTTAGCTAGACCTTCTTAGTCCCCGAGATGTCCCTAAACGATGTACACGCACCTCGAGCATCCTTGTAACATTGCTCGCCGCGTTATGAATTATCGCAGGGATTAAGGAATCCTTCAAACTGTCAGGCGAACAGTGTCCCCAGGTTTCCCGCAGAACTAACATGGTAAAGATTCGTTCCATCATGTTCTCTACACGATACTGTTATTAAACCAGATCTCGACTTTCGTCTACATGTAGGCACTTACTTCAAAGAGTGTCCACTATATGTCATGAATTATTACGAATGCGTCGTGTTGGTTAATTAGTTACCGGTTCGGCTGCAGATATCATAACGAAGAACTGGTTTCGTGATATTAATGTCGATGAGCCTCAAACGAAAACGCTTTACAACCAAGCTTGACCGATGCCTTCGGACTTGAAAGTTTCGAACACCGTCGTCTAGATAGCAAACTAGTTTAGGAAGCTGAAACTTCACGCAGTAGAGGACGAGGTGTTAACTGTCCGCAGTCGCGACACCCTTTATTTGATCAGGTGGTGGACACGAATCCAACGATATGGTCCTGCAGGATTAGCACCTTATTGTTTCGTTAAAATCTAACTGTACTTGCTCTTGGTTGAACAACCTAACCGAATCATCGTAAGTTAGAGAATTGAACGGAACGACCCTGCAATGTCGTCCTAGAGTTAAGGGGGTAGACTCCCGTTTCCCGGATTGCAAGGGGTGGCTGGATGATGCCCCTTCTCATTTCTCGATAATACAATGATTTTTACGTTTACGAGTCGTAATATGCATTATTCAGCAATATGCGCAGCTGTATGCTTCCAACTTGACTTTTAAGGGCGATTGCGGCCTAGATTGATCTTTTATCTACTACTCGTTTCTGACTACTGAAAACCTCCGTCTTTGCGTGATCGAGAAATGAGAAGGCGCATCCCACACCCTTGCAATCCTAGAAACGAGTCTAGAAACCCTTAAGCATCAGAAAACACCGATGGCAACTCTTCGGCTTCTATTGACATCCTTTTTAGAATCTTTTTTCGATGTCGACCTCTTCGGTTTCCCGCGACCCCACGATGTATAGTCGTAGAGTTGAACATCGGGAAACAACCCTTATGAGACTAGATATTTATTTGTCTTCGGCCCCGTCAACTCTGATTGTCGTTGCCTTCGCGACTCCCTTATTGACCTAACGGATTACCATTCGACTTTCCAGAACTGGTCGAAGACCGCCACCAACCAGCGAGGGTTCGTCGAGTCCACCGCCGCCTCCACCGCCACCCCCGCCGCCGGGATCAAGGCACACCCTTGGATCACCGCGCAATTCACCCCGAATGACCAGGAAGCATCATCAAACGTCCGCTTCCCTGGCGACGACACCGACGCAGAGCACGGTCAGCCCAGAATTCACGGTCGACGGGTTCCCTTCGAGCGGCTCAAGGACAGGTGGCCTTGACCGGGTACTGCTCGAGAGGAATCTCGAGAGACTGCTCCAGGAGCGTAGTTCTCATCCGGAGGAAAATCGCAGCGAATTGGGAAGGTAAATTGATTTGTCCTGGGGCGAATCGGGTCCCTTTTTCTTTCGGCCAAGGCTATTACATGTCCGAAACTACAGGCTGATCGAAAGGAGGTCCTTCGATCTACTGACGCCGAAAATGTCCTCCAACCCCTGCACGGCAGACGCTGTTAACGCTTACGCGGCTGCCACAACTAAATCCATTGCGATCTTTACACAATGCATTTTTTATATAAATACCAATCCACTTCTTTCAGATCAACATTCATTTTTTTTCTTGGATCCAACAGAAATGGAATTTCAACTGATGAATGATGACCAACCACACACACACACACACGCGCGCGCGCGCGCGCGCGTCAAATAATAGTCATTTCAAGTACTGAATGTGATTGTTATTCGCTTGTTTAAGTCGAAATAGAATTCTATTTTTCTGTTATAAATAGACTGTAGATCTTTAATAGACTGTGAATTCTTTCTTTAATGATTTTAACGAGCTGAGGCTAAGACATTCAAGTTCACAACTTGGAATTCCACTTCCTCAGTTTTGTCCATAAACACATAAAATCCATAGTCCACTAATAAGCAGAATAATTTGTAATTCTAATAGCGTAGGGTGCACGCGTCCCGCGTGGTTTGAACGTATGTCTAGAATTGATCGAAACGTGTCAACTATTTAACTGATAAATGTGTTCCAGGCTAATGCAAGCAAGGGATCGAGAACCGCTAAGATGCGTGCAGAATTGCGCTCCGTCGCACGCGTCGAGCATGCCGGAGCTGCCGCCGCCTCCTCGACCGTCGTCGGGGGCATCGGCGTCGGCGTCGGCGTCGGCGTCGTCTACATCGACCGGCGCTGTGACAGGCATCGCGACTACTTTGGCCCAGGAATCGGCGACGTCTCCGACGAATCTGGTCGTCAACCAAACGGACCCCCCGACGCCGACGTCGCGACGCGTGCGGTTCCAGGGGGATCTCGACGTGAACGATCACGCGGTGTCGTCCTCCCGCGTCACCCTCTCGCCCTCCAACGAGAGAAATTCCTCCTCCTCGCCGTCGCCGTCCCCGGCGTCCTTGTCCAGGTCGAATGTCTCGCGATCGAGAAGCTTACAGCCGGAGGAAGTCGCCGGCTCGTCGTCCTGGGGTGCGTAAACTTCGCTGTTTTGCATACGATATAAGACGCCCACGTCCCGATCCCGCGGTTATGCGAATATCGGGGCGTCATCCGTATGGATATTGGACTCGCGGGCGCGCGTTTTATTCCGGTTTAACAGCTCGCCGTAAACTAGACGAATCATAGCGATCGCGGGGATCTTTGTCACGGGAGAGAACTTTTTGATATGCCCGTTGCATCTTACAAAACATCAAGGAAACTTTTATAGTCGACAAATTTTAATTGTGTTGCTGTAAGGAGTTTTTCAATATCAATTTACAGAAAGATCCGTAATATAGCGATGATTTATGTAGCGGTAGCTGTAAGGAACACCTCCAAAATTTTGAGATGCAAAAATTAAAGATAATATCTGTCAATTTATTCATATAAAAGCAAATTTGCAGAATAAATATTACGATGCGAAAAAGCACATGCAATAGCATCAAATGTGGAAGGTTAAATTTTGCAGTGAAACATTAAATCTGCCTTTGAAAAACATTAAATATGCTGTACAAGAATGTAGCATGTCAACTATAAAATAGCATGTAGATATTAAAGTATAGCAAGAGATAGTATTGTTTTTTTGGGTAAAATTGTAGTTTTACTATGATCGCAGGTATGGCAGGGGGATCGAGATCGAGGATCGAAGGCGAGGACGAAGACGCGGAGAGCTGCTGTTCAACTTGCAGCTCTTCCAGCAGCTCGGACGAGGCGCAGGCGTACGCTCTTCCGCCTCGAAGAGCTTACGGTGGTGTGAGAATCTCCTACGTGCCGAACGATGCCGTGGCCTGCGCGCGGAAGCGCGGGCCAACTTCGACGACGCCGTCGAACCCGGCACAAAAAGACACTGAAAAGTGCATCGTGTCTTGATGACGTCTCCGAGAACCTAAGACTACTGTTCTACTATACGTGCCACTGATGAATGCGCTTTTGCAACGAGGAAAAACGTGTTCTTACACCACTGCCTTTTGCTGCCAATCGACCGTGCTCTTGCCAGCGTTCTGCCGAGGATTCTCTGCCGGAGCTTTCCGTGAAAAACGACGATTTATACGCCTACAGATACGGATAATCGATCTCCAATAGGAAATTCACAATTATTGATAAATGCGAAATTTTCATTGTCTCCGTTAATAATTATAGAAAACGGTTGGGTCTTCATAATGAATCTAGAATATCTCGTTTGTTTCTGATAACAGGAAGCAATCAGGTCATTTTAACTAATACTTGTCGAGGTCACCTATAATATACTATGACCCTCACGTGACCTTCAATGCCGTTTAAACCTGGATGACCTTGAATGTTTTCCTTTTCGAACCAAATAGCGTTTTTCTTTAGCATTTCTCCCTATTATCGAAAGGAATTGAGATATTCGAAATCGTTGACGAAGAATATTCAACAGAGCCCTACGACGAAGACAGAGCATTGATTAAGAAGTCGGTTCGCAAGCAAACGTCACACTGGTGTAAGAGCAGTTTTCTGTCGCTGTGCATTGGAGCCAGGCGGCGCGATGTATTAACATTATAATTTATATTATAATTCGAGTCTCGATTGGACGCAGCAGGAAGAACGGAGAAAACGCGAGGGTGTAGAGGAAGAGAAAGAAAACGCCGAAGTTCCTAACCAATTTTTTCGCTGTGTCCAACGCGCCCGAGATTCGACATCTTCCCGCTCGATGGACTCACACATGGAATACTCATTTCTGTAAATAGTGGATGTACTTCCGAATGGGCCGGCCGACGGACACCGGACGTCCTCGGCGCGGTCACGCTTCTCCTTCTATTTTTTATTACACCCCCGTCGATGTAATTTGATAATGATAACGTTATATTTTAATACCATTGTCATTCCCCCTGCGACGCGAGAGTTCACCCCCCTCTATCTTTTCTCTCCACATCCGGCACGGGCTCGGATTGCTCCGTGGGGCACTGGCTCCGTAGAAATCGGGAGCGACGAGGCCGCGCCCCCAGACGTAACTCCTCCTTCGCTGACGTCGTTCGCCCCCGGGAGCAATCTGGAAGCTCGTTACGCCCGTGTCTGCGCTGTACGCTGACAGAACAAGATATTCGAACGCCAATGACTTTTGTTATCAATGGACAGAGTTTTTAACCCTTAAGTGGACTATTGGGCTCTATTGGAATTCACTTTTAGATGAACTTTTATTTTGTTACTACGTTTACGAATCTGCAAAGCAAAATTGAACATTCACAATTTACTGCACGATGAAACAACAGGTTGTTGAAGCAAATAAAAATTAATTAATTAATGAATATCTTCGATTGGCTTTTCTCGGAATGAAATTTTCAAGTTTGCTTCAACAGTTGCAGTTGCTGGAGTTGTTGCATTTTTCAAGTCCATTCTGAAATCTCGATTAAAAGGGTTAACGCAGCGTATCACTGGCATAAAATGGTCGCATTAGCAACCAATTGATAAAGACTGACTGAGGTGTCGATATTTTGTTCTCGCATCGTATGTCTTCGCCCGAATATTCGGGGACCTGAAGAACTTGGCGCCGCGCGACGTTTCCGCCGCGGCACCGCAGTGTCGCGTTACGCTTGTAAGTACAAACGACAGTTTTTCAACGATGTAGACAATCTGAGGAAGTGTTCGGGAAATAAATCGAGATGATGTCGATCGATATTGTGTGTGTGTGTTTCAATCGAATCGTTCTCCCATGCATGGCACTTTTTGGTTCGACCATTTAGTTCGTAAGTAGTTCGTGCGTTCTATCGTGTATTTTTGTACAGACTTTATTCGCAGATTTAATGTGCAATAATAAATTGTTTGATAGTATTCCTCTGACGAATCGTTTATTTAAAAAGGCACATTCGAGGATTCGTAGGAAATCTTGCATTGATGGTAAACGTAGATGTGATTAATACACATCAAAACTGAAATCTAAATCAAGTTTTATTCTTAACGAAGATATTTATTTTTAATAAAGAATCTATTTTTTGTATGTTTTTATTAAAAGATTTCTTTAACGACAGCAGTCAATTTTTAATCCTCCTCATGCTACCCTGGTCGGAAAGAATGAGAACCGGTTTCCGGCAATTAAACAAGACAATTGGTACATAATTAAAAGAACATCTGCAGTCTGGTCGTTAAAACGGTGCCGTTCTGCGACGACCATACGGGAACTGCAAGTTAATTTTTTTAATTAATTACACTTTCTAGAATCTTTGTGGCAATGATTTTTTCGAAAACTATTCATTCATCGCGAGAGGCGCGCTGAACCGAATGAAATGATACCACTGCTCTCCATAAATTTTAATGACGTGGCGTAAATCTTGAAAGAACAAATAAAAGACATTTCAAGGTTAATTAAAACATTTTCCACTGTATATTTATTTTTTTACCTTAACCAGGAATTATTATAATTGCGCAAGGCGAAGCTTTTTACACTAAAAAGTGGAAAGGAAATTAATAAAGCAGAAATTTAATTTTTGTAGAAGTTAGAAAATAAAAATCGCGTCAGAAGCTGCTGTATAGGATCATAAAGGTGATAAAAAGTGTGAATTCTTTACAAAAATTGTTACGTTCTACAAAATCATTTCTACAGCTACTACTACATAACGCTGAACCACTGACATCTATATTCTATCGCCGATTTCTCAATAATATGTTTCTCTAGCGATACTTTCTGCATAAATATAACTCCAACTAAATTCTTGGCAAGAACTTTCAGGCGTAAAATATGTTGAAAAAATTTCAAAGCCAATTTTCTATCATCGAGCAGCTAATTATGTAGTCAATATCATCGAATTTCGCTCAAGAGTCAACTTTCTACCATGTTCAAGTCGAAACGGTACCTCCTTCTGCGAAGGAATCATATAACAAGCATTCCGTGGCAATAAAAACGGTGAGCGGAATTTTCACGGTAGGAAACTGACCACGAGAAAGCATTTCCCGTCTCTTGAAATACAACGAAGACGTGTTATGAGTGGCAGTAGGCGAATGCACAGGTTCCGTCAGGGAAACGTTGTTATCTCTTCCGATATCATTAACGGAGCCAATTTTATTATACCATCAAGACGTCCGTTCATCATTTTGTCCGTCAACTATATTACAGAAGTTCATTTACTCTGCCGACCCTTGTTATAAAACTTCAAAGACGTTCTTTCCAAAACAAAGGCTTCTAAATCGACTGCCATGATGTAAGAGTGAAATTAACACTTTACCAGAAATACCAAAAGAAAGCATAGAAATTTCCTTTTACAATTTTCAATAACTGTGCTGTCCCAAAAGAAAGCATAAAAATATCCTTTTACAATTTTCAATAACTGTGCTGTTCCAAAAGAAAGCATAAAAATTTTCTTTTACAATTTTCGATAATTGTGCTGTACCAAAAGAAAGCGTAAAAAGTTTTTTTTACATTGCAGTCTTAAATGAAACTATTGGATGACGTTATTGAGGGTGACTCGTCAGGTCACAATAAAAATGACTGTTGGTATTGAAAGTTCCATTAAAAAGTGTTTAGCCATGTACCATAGATTTGTCAAAATTATGCAATAATCACCGGTTGATAATGTGAAAAATTTAAGATTAAATGTAAATTACTACACATTGTCTAAAATAATTGCCACCACTCTTCGGCCGAAGAGGGAGCAAAAAAGCTAGCAGAGGTTTCGTGCGGCCGAGTCTATCGTTGGAAAAAAAAAATGAAAACGCACGGGCGAGTGGCGAAAAGAGCGAAAGTGGTTTCTCCCGGGGGCCAGACGTTTGTTACGCTACTATCTCTCGCGGTCGTCTTTTAGCCTCGTAAAGTCTCTCTCTCTCTCTCTCTCTCTCTCTCTCTCTCTCTCTCTCTCTCTCTCTCTCTCTCTCTCTCTACATCTC